>JAJMGI010000019.1:0-331271 GCA_030568615.1 Suhomyces bokatorum
CAGTTGCAGGGAGAGGGCAGTGAGAAATTAGGGTGAGGGCGGTGAGAACTTAGGGAGAGGTCTGGAGGATGCAGTGAGAAATTAGGGAGAGGGCAGTGAGAAATTAGGGAGAATAGCGACAACTAGTGAGAATATGCACTATGGAAGGCGCACCATGGCGATGAGGCTCAGACCGACAAATACCGCACGTTTCCACCACAAGAGCCCTAACTACACCGCCATACATCGTCCCCGGCAACCACCGCCATTATGGCTTCCGACAATTATATGCCAGACCCGGGGGCTCACGCCCGGCAGTGGAGACGAGATCAGGAAGTCCAATGATAGCATGACAAGAGGCCCACCATAGTGCTACTATGATGGTGTCCATCTCCATGCTTCCATCTATGTCAGGTCTCACCATTACTCTATTACCATTGCACCATTCTAGTGCCATTCGTACCATTCGTACCATTCTAGTACCATTCGTACCATTCTATTACTCTTTACTATTAGCATTACTCTTTGCTATTACCTTTGCTATTACTCTATTTCATTACTCTATTAGCATTATTTCCATTACTCTATTCATTATTTCCACAGATGTCTCACTATTTCTGTCCCCGCTCTCGCTAGCTCTGCCCATTTTCACATCCATTCTCCCTATTTCCATCCCTATTTCCATTTATTCCATTCCATTCATTTCCATTCTCCCCTCATGCCTATGGGCCCACCACTCGGAATCCAGCGGACTGGGCCACATCCGCTGATCCTCGTCTAAACCGCCTGTCCATACCATCCCTGCGCCTATTGTCACGGCCACGTAGACTGCCGTCGTTGGGCTCATTTCTTTTCCTTCGCACCAACAAAGGACAAAGCCAGTAATAATGGCCCAATGCCATGCCGAAGGCGTGGCAGGGGCCGTGGCAGTGAAACTAGATGGATGGGTGGGATGGATGGGATGGATGGATGAAAGATGACATGGATGGAGAAGATGGCATGGATGTAGTGTGCTAGAATGCAGCTGGGTCTGCTATCTGCCACCATTACCATTAGCCTTTAACCCATACTTCATGGATGGATAAACGTCTGAAAAATTCCTCTTTCCAATCTCCATCTCGTGGTCTAGATCCCGTTACACATGCCATCGCCCAGCAACCACGTACCAGTTAAGCACGTCGTGTCGAAACACAAACTCCCCGACCTGGCACCCTCGTGAAACTGTCACACATGCCAGCACCCGCCGCTGGAGCCTGCGTTTCTGACGTCTTGCCACCACTCCTTTGCGTCTCATAACCTCCTGGGTCTCGGGGAACTCAGACGCCATGAACCCTGGCGGCAGCGGAAACTTGTCGAACATTTGGCTGAGGTGGTCGTCCATGTCGTCCATGTCGTCCAGGTCCAGCACTGTCGCCATGTCGGAGTTGTCGGGGGCCTCGGACTTATGGGGGCCATGTGCCTTACCTGTTTGGGCACCAATTGAGGAGGAGCCCGTGGATACATGCGGTGCCATGGCTGCTCTGTAGAACCGACGTCGCTGCGCTTCCTGCTCCCGGGTCAAGCCTCCTTTTCGGGACATGGCTGCTCCACCCACCTTGCCCCGGCCTGTGTATGCCGGGTTGGGCCTGAAATCGCTGATGATCCACGTCTTTTCTGTGATGGGATTGGTCCGTAGGTCCACCTTGATGGTAGTGGCCGAAAACTGCGTGGAGTAGAACTTGAGCACAAACGCCTGGCGTTGGAGTGTGGTGGCGTTGGCCGGGCCCTCAGGGGGAAGCACGGTGCTCTGGCTGGTGACCGCGGGGACCGCCTGGACGCTGGTGACGTCGTGCAACTTGGTGGTGCCCGGTTTGGAGAATTCCGAGATTGCTTGGTCTTGCGAGTGGCCCTTACCGGAATGGATGTGGTTTTCGACCTCGCTGTGGACATCTGTCTTGGGGGAGCCTATCTCGTAAATTACAGGGCGCTCCTTGCTGGTGTGGTGGGTGGAGTTGCCATGGTCTTTGTGGGGGGAGTGTGGGGACCCAAGGTTTTGCAGTTCAAGTCCGCCGTATTCGTCATCTGCAATGACAAGGGGATCCAGCTGCACCAGCTCTTGCGTCCCTATGTGTATCATCCCGTTCTTTGCTGTGGTGGCCTCATTTTTCACTTCGTGCTCTTCCTGGTGCATGCGATGAGCTAGGCTTTGGGAGTTGATCCCGGAGCTTTGACTCCATTTGGACGCTTTTACGGGCGATAGTTTGATTGGCGATGACTCTAGGTGGGTCTCGTCGTCCAGATATTGCGTAGGAAGCTTGTGGAAGTCGTCTTCTACCAAGGATTGGCTGCGAAGGGCTGGGATGATCCCCAATCCTCGAGAGCTCGAGCCACCAAAAGAGTTCATCTTGATGGGCAGCTTCTCCATAGAGCTTCCACGTCCATTTCTGTCACGTTCAGACAGAGATTTCACCAAAGTTCGCCTTGGAGCCTTGGATGGCGATGTAATCTGGAGTTTGTAGGTAGAGAGCTCGTGCCGAAGAAGCTCATTTTCATGGGTCAATTGGCGTATTTGGTCGTGTAAAAGCGCCGTGGCTGAGTCTGCAGCTTTGCGGACCTCTTCCGCTACTAGCAGAACGAGTTTTGCCTCAAAACTGGCGTCCAATTGGCCTGGAGGTGCCATGTTTTAGTCTCGAGTTGGTGTTTTTGATACGCGTAACGCGTAGATGGGAGTCACGTGACAAAGGTCAACATCGCATCACGTGCGCGGTCACGTTCCATCTCGTGACCCAGATCACGTGACCACATCCTAGCAAAAACATCAAACTTCCTCATCGTTCACCATCAACATCCATGTTTGGCTCCTCCAGCAACACGTCAGGTGGTTTATTTGGTGCCAAACCAGCAGGTTTGGCTCCTGCACAGACGGCGACTCCTAGTGGTGGTCTTTTTGGCAATTCCGGTAGCACTTCTACCGGACTTTTTGGGAACAACAATTCCACCAATACAAATGCTCCAGCCGCTTCCACTGGCGGACTCTTTGGTGCAAACAACAACAACACTGCTTCAAACACTGCGTCGGGTGGACTCTTTGGAGCCTCTGCAAATAATCAACCCGCCAATGCTTCGGGAGGTGGACTCTTTGGAGCTAAACCTGCCACCACTGGCGGTCTCTTTGGATCCAACAATGCCGCCACTAATTCCGGCGGACTCTTTGGAACAAACAATGCAAATGCTTCTACGGGGGCAGGATCGGGTCTCTTTGGCGCCAACAACGCCAATGCTGCCCCAACTGCCCCTTCGGGGCTCTTAGGAGCAAACGCAAACGCCAGCAACAATGCATCTGGAGGACTTTTCGGGGCATCCCGTCCCGCAACTGCCACCTCCGGCGGTCTCTTTGGTGCAAGCAACACCGCCGCAGGAACCGGCGGAGGACTCTTTGGCGGTGCCAATACCAATAATGCTAACCCAGGAGCTGCCACCAGCGGTGGTCTCTTTGGCAATAACAATGCTACAGCTACAGGAACAGGAGGCGGGCTTTTCGGCGTTTCTAACACATCAGCCACTTCTGGAGGATTATTCAACAAACCTGCCACAGGGGGATTGTTTGGAGGTGCTAGCAACACAGCCGCTAATCAGGGCACCGGTGGTGGCCTCTTTGGCTCTGGCACTTCAACGGGTGTTTTGGGACAACAACAACAGCAGCAACAACAACAACAGCAACAGATCACTGCCATGACCAGAGTGGGGGACCTCTCTCCTGCCACGAAGCAACAATTGGAACAATTTGATAAATACATCAATACCCAACACTTAATAGCCACCACCTTACAGGCAGACATGGCCAAGCATGATGCGCTCATAGATACCATACCGAAGGATGTGAATTACTTGCATAACAAGTTGTTGTCGACCAAGCAAGCACTTAAGTTCGATTCCAACCAACTTGCCAACCTCAAGCAATTAAATAATGAGCTCACCGAGGATATCACCAAGATCCTTCAATTAATCTTACAATTGAGTACTCCAGGCACTCGTTTGTCATCGTCATACCAATTGAATGAGTTCTTCATCAAGAAAATCAAAAAGTACTATGAAATCTTGAATGGATACGAGGCACTCATCACAGAATTAGACCTCGTATTGAGCGGCTTGGAGAGACTGTGCTCCGAAGGATTTGGCAATTTGTTTAATGTGGTTCAAGTCATCAAATCACAATACAGTTTGTTCATGGAGTTATGTGAAACCATGGCCCAATTGCATAACGAAGTGACGAAACTCATAAAATAGACGATTGAAGTGTATAGATAGCAAAATATGTAATTGAGTAATGGAAGTTCTCGTCCTGTACAGTATTTAAGTTTTAGTTGTAGCGTTGAATTATCAAGTATGAAGATAAAGCTAAGTCCTCTGTACTGGATTTTTGATTTATTTTATTAAAACTAATTGAAATTGTCCTGTACAGTGTTTCATACTAGAACAGATGGATTCTAGCGAGAAGGGGACCAGATAAAGGGAGTCTTCTATGGATCATGTGTGTCACGTGACACGTCATGTGACCGATAATCTACTTCTACTACTTTACTAGCTGACTTTCTACTACTATCTCTCCATGTCCTCCTCCAATGCAGATTACCTTAGCAAGTATCTAAGTGGCCCCAAAGAATCAAAGAAAAAGAAAAAGCCCAAAACTTCCAACATTCTAGTGACAAATTTGGCACTTCCAGTCTCCAATATTGAACAAAATGAAGATGAGCTAGCTTTAGAAGATGAGATGGACGAGTCCAGGCCCGTCAAAGTGGAATTCAAGGTAAAAAAGACTTTTAAGGGATTCAAGAGAATTGACGGGAAAGAAATTCAACCTGAAACCAAACAAATGACAGAAAAAACAGTGTCTGATACATCACTACATCCTCCAAACAAACCTCAAGAAACGGTATACAGAGATGCTCTGGGACGAATTGTGGATCTTGAGTCAAGACGAGCGCAATTTGAGGAAAAGAAGAAGCAAGAAGAGCAGAAGAACACATATCAGGAAGTCAGATTGACCGAAGATGAGCAAATACGACAGTCTAGGCAATCGTTCAAGCTGAAACTACAAGACATTGACGATCCCATCTTGGTGTTAGAAGGCGAAAAGAAACAGGATGAATATGGAAGCAAGTTGGTATACAAGGCTGGTGTCAATCCAGTCAACCGTTTTGACATTAAGGCGGGAATTTTGTGGGACGGAATTGACAGATCAAATGGGTTTGAGGACTTGATGATGAGAAAAATTAATGAAACAAAATTCAAGAAGCTAGAGAGCAGGATTAACGAGAGCTACGATGACTATGATGTATAATAAAGTATTCCATTATTTGGGTACCAGAGCATTGTATGACGATTGGAGGTGTTTTTAGTGTTGAATGAAATATGAAATATGGACTAAACACGTCAAATCATTATTCGAAGCTCTTTGGTGAGATTTGTACGATTTTTTCTAATTTACTTCGTTAAGCAACACAATTTACTTCGTTAAGTAACACATTTTACTTCGTTAAGTGTGTTTATTCCATTTGTGTCTACTGTATTTCTATAACAGGGACTCTATTATTATATAACTTACAAGGAGCCTCATTCCGCTTTAGGATATCAACAAATCAATAAAAGTCAATAGTTTGGGATTTGAAAATAATCCCGTCAAAATCATCTCCTACCTCAATTAGACTCTTGTAAATTATTCTGTTTCAATTTCAGGTCAGAAACACAATGTTCGTTATCTGAAACATCTGGTTCCTGCATCTGGGCTCATTCTATTAAAGCCATCCTATTCTTCTTTATACCAACTTTATAATCTGGATATTGAATCACACAACTATTCTTTTGCCAGAAATTTGCCTAGATCACGTTCTCCATCATCGTCTTTATCAATTCGTCTAATTTAATTTGCAAGAAAAGGCCCAGAAATCACAATTTCAGCCTGAATATCTCTAGTCATAATGTCCCGTCCAGCTCTTCCAGGGTTCTATTGGGATGAGGAAAGGCAGAAATACTTCAAAATTATCAATGGAGGACATTCAGAGTCTCAAAGGGTGAACAAATATCACAATAATTCTGTTCAGGCAGAAAAGAGACGAAAAGTTTACAGAGACAAGGAATCGAAAAAGAAGCAACCTACAGCTTACAACAGGCAGAGAAACAGGGAAGAAATCCTCCACTCAGTTAAGACATGCACAAATAATGTAATCCAACGGATAATACGGAATCGGTTTGAGCTTTCAAATGAAGGAATCCAGAGACTAAAGACTGGCACTTATAACAGGAGTATGTGGATGAATAGAAATGATATGCTCGATTGCCTTCGTCCAGAATTAAGAAACAACATGAGAGTCGAGGTGCCTCATGTTCTTGTGTCCAATTCTGATAATTCTTACAAAGTGAACAGATTTCAAGTGCTCAAGAAAGTACCAGGTTCATTTCAAACGATCTTGGGCAAATTTGGTGGTCACATAATGATGGTGCCCATTTTTAATGGGCATGACCAGCTGCTTCTCAAATTTTGGGATGGGCAAGATCAATTTCACACTTTATTGGAACAGTTTACGTTTCAGGGTCTGGATATTACACTACACAATTTGCAATGTACTGCAACTGCCAATAATTGTGAAACTAGAGATATGAACCCAAATGGAGACTCGAATGGACTTCTCTTGTATGCATTTCGTGAAGTAACAGGGAACGGAGGGTTCAATTTAGTCAAATTAAGACATGTGTCTGTGGGCCAGGACTTTAATTCGGTAGACCTTACCATAGCATTACGACAGTTCTTATCTAAAGAAGTGATGACAAGGCACCGAGATCTAATCCCTACTATTCAGCATTTGTTCGGGTTTACAATTCCTGAGTACCTCCCAAATCCAAAAAAAGATATCACCGAACGTCTTCAAGATATCAACTCTAAACTTCTGCAAGCCAGTCTTTCAGAGAAGAATTCATTGGCAAATAGTTACATAAGGCAATTTGACCCCAAATTCAGTCAGTTTGAGCTTGAAAATCCCCATGAGGAGTTTCAAACCAGTATTGTTTGCTGCTCGATTTCGAAATCGGAAATGTTTTTTATTTCAGACAATTTTGAAATTATTAACATCAAGTTTAAACAAGAGAAAACGGGGATCAATTTTGAATCGTTTAGATTCGTGGGCTTGGCCAAAAGCCCCAGGCATACGTACTATTTCAAGGAAATGATTCATGATGGAGATTTCATCCATTGTTGCACATTGGATAGAGTCTACACCATATTGAGGCTGGCAAATTTTTCCAAGACAAAGGTACATATATCCATGGAATTTCCTCACTTAAGGAAGATGTTTTTGCTCCTGCCAGGAAGACTTCTTGTACTAAATGATCTGCAGATGTCAATAGTCTGCATTGAAAGATTAAATTACAACAAGATTATTTATCGAGTTGAGAAATGCATCGGGACTTTCCTCATGGATAATAATCCGTTCCAGTGCTTTGCGATTTTGGATAATCACTTGCTCATACACGAAACTGAGACTCAATTCAAATTGATTAATATAAATCGAGGTTTTGAAGCAGCTCTGAACTCGAAATTGGTGGTAATTGACACGCCGCCTTCCAGGTGTCCAGCGCATCGGAAGAGATTGAGAAGTATTGTGCCAATGAATGGTGCATTTTATGTAATATACGATTTATGAAAATTGTTAGATGAAGAATTTGAGGAAATTGGAGAAGGATAATATGATAGGAAAGTACTGGAAATGAAAGGTTTGATGAAATTTGTTCGCAATGTCAGGAATGGAATAGAGATAACGAGAATGTCATGGAAACTCTACTACGATTTATGAAGATAATAATGGAGGTTAAATTAATTAGGAAGGTTGAATATACGGATGGTATAATTAAAGTAATTGGGGTCAATTAATCTATGTAGATTTAATTCCGTTATGGCAAGCACGATATATTTATGCCAAGTGACACATGATACTTATTTTCAATGTAGTTCTATTATTATTTACTGTAATTATGACATTATTGACGGTTGTTAATTACATACAATGTCCTGTCAGTAAATTTAATTATATCTAATTGAAGCATAATCTCCTACAAAAAATCTAGTAACGGTAAGAAATAATAACAGCGAAATATAATAATTATGTGTAGTCATCAAGAAAGTCTGTCAATTATATCTTGTTTCGATTAATGTGTGGTGATTTAGCTGCATTGATCAAAGTGTAATTATATAATATCCAACTCAAAGTGCTATCTGGCTTAATGAAACTACCAATTATCATTATTCTGCATGCTTGCAGTTGACTTGATCTAAACACCCATATTATTATTATAATCCCAATTTTCACTTGACATAATTAAGTACCAATTCTCGTAATAACCCTGACTTACCATTTGACATAATTGACCACCAGTAAAGCCTTGGATTCACTAGTCTCTTGACAGGATTAATTATCATCCTATTATTATGATCACACTTTTCACTTGACATAAAATTATTAGCTATTAGTATATTATAAGGATAATTTCAATTGAAACTCCCAATGCTATAATAATATTTCCTTATCTTGGCACATTAAACGTCCAATAATCTCATTATAATCCATGTTGCAGTAAATAAAATTAAATTACCAATACTATCATTATAATCACGCTTGTCATTAGCCAATATAAAATTACCAATACTATCATTATAATCACGCTTGTCATTAGCCAAAATAAAATTACCAATACTATCAGTTTTATATCAGGTTAATGTAATTCGAATAAACCACCAATACTTTCATTAATTGGATATATTACTTGACCAACATTTACCAATGTACTACTATCTATTCAAATTGTAAACTACCACTATTACACAAACCACCAATGATCTGATTGGCTCTAATGACTCTAATAATCGTATTGACTCTAATAATCTGATTTAATCTGATTGTCTCATTGCTTCACTCTTTAATTCTCCAAACCATTCACTCTAATATCTGATTGACTCTATTAAACACATTGTCCTACACCACGGTATCTTACATTATTTATGACGGTATATCGCGGAGGCCGCGGCTCTATATACTTATTTTCCAATGTACCGGTTGTAGGCGGTCTCATTGAAGTTGCCAAACTTGTAGTCAATGTCCAACAACACGCGGATGGCGTCCTGGGACTTGTAGATGTATTCAGCCGGCAACTTGACCAACGCGTCGTTGACCTTGTACTGCGCGTTGATGTCGCTCTTGTTCAAGTACAAGATTCTCTCGTTCTTGGCCTGCGACTTGTACACCTGGTCGTTGCTCAAGTCGTAGACTCCTGGATAGCCACTGATGGCCTTGAAGTTGGACTCCTTGGTCACGGGCGGACTCAAGGGGAAGAGGTTCTGCAACACCTCGTACGAGGCCAAGGTGAAGCCGAACTGGGGCGAGGATCTGAACACTCTGGCAAGAGAGCCCTTGAAGAACGCGCCGAAGCCCTCCTCCTTCATGATGACCTTGGCCGCATGGGCAATGCCTCTGTACTTGACCTCGTGGGACTTGGACTCCACCTGCAATCTGGTTTTTATCACGTCGGCAGGCGTGGTGAAGAAGGCAGAAGGCGCACCCGCCAACGCTCCACTCACCAACAACTGCCACGAGCTCAAACGGTGGTTCTTGTCGTTGGGATCAAAGCCAAACATCACCTTCTTCAAGTTGGCATAAGTAGGGAAGTAGATGGCGGAAAAGGGCACGTCTCTCAACAAACACGCGCCCGCTCCCTTGTACAAGCCCTTGAGACCCAACTGCTTGATGATCTGGCCCGCACCAAGGTGCTTTTTGGGGATTTCGCCCGGATTGATGGCGCCTTTCGCACCTCCTTGCATTTGCAACCGAATCTTGACGATTTCCAAGGGGTTGGTGAAAATCACCTGGCACCCTCCAGCACACATACCGGCGGCGATTTCCCACCTCATGGTGATCTTGCCGTGCTCGTCGGTTCCGATCTTGCGGATCAAGTCGTTGACGGTCAACTTGATGGCCTTTTCGGGGGCCACGCCCACCAACTGCGCGCCCAAGCCGCTGTACAAGCCCTTGACACCCTCGTGCTTGATGATCTTCTTGAAGCAGTCGAGCGAGTTGTTGTACATGGCCTTGTGCTTCTGGGCCTGCATGCGCGTCTTGACGAGGTCGATGGGGTACACCACGGTGGCGCCAATACATCCGGCAATGGACCCGAGGAAGAAGGAGTAGAGCGAGTCGTAAATGGGCCACAACAGGAAGTTGTCGGAATTGTGGTTTTTGGAGGGGTGGGCCGAGTGGGGGTGGTCGAAAATGGGCGGCAAGGTGGAGATGTTGTTGTTATAGTTGGGGTTGAGGTAGGAGATCAACTCCTTGCGGGGAATGGTGTCGTTCTCCTTCAAGTTGATCAAGTGGAACAACAAGTCGATCTCACGCACGGAAATGGGCTTGAAGTTGGACAGCTTGAGGAGGTGGTCGTTCAAGTGCACGTAGAGGTCGTGCTTGTTGATCATGATGTCGTCGCGGTCGCGCAGCGTGGGGGGCGTGTTGGCCACCACCTCGTTGATCAAGTCCACCTTGCTCAACGCGTTGTACACGAAGAGAAAGTTGGACAAGGAGTAGTGCGTGGTGTCGGCGGGAAAGAAGTCGGGGATGTACTGCAAGTTGTGCTTCATCTTGGCCGACAACTTGTGGTTCAAGTTGGCGGCAAGAAGCTGGACCAACTGGTCGCCGGTAAGCGTCTGGCGCTTACCCGCCAACAACTCGAACGAGCCGATGGACTTGGTGATGGGCAAGTAGTTGACCAAGGAGATGAAGTCGTCGAGGTTGACGGCGCCAGAGGGCGCGAAAAAACGCGTGAAGTACGTCCAGTTCAACTTGATGAGGTTCTGCTGGTACGCCGGGTCGATGGACTTGTTCAAGGCGTTGAGGACCTCGACACAGCGGTCGTAGGAGATGGGCTTGGACAAGGACGACGAGTCGGACAAGAAGCGGTACAACAACTTGAACTCGCCGTCGGGGGCGGTCAAGGTGCCGATGAAGTCGTTCCAGTCGTCCTTGGAAAGCAGGCCGGCCTTGTGGCGGTCGGCAATCACGAACAACAAGGAGTAGGTGTCGCGAGGAATGTCGGTCTGGAAGGGGGCCAAGAGGTCGATGAACAGGGCAAGCGAGAGCGAGGGGGCAGCGGCGCCCTCCTGGACAGAGGCAAAGTGGTCGAAGAGTTCGGACGACGACCGAAGGGACGAGGCAGACATGAAGAACGACGACGGTGAAGGTGAAAAATCAGAGTCTGGCGAGAGGTGCGGCCTAAATAGGCAGGGACGGGACGGGCGGCGGTTAGCCAATGGGGTAGCGGGCCGGGCGAGGGGATAGCGCGAGATAGCGCGAGATAGCGCGAGCACAACGAGCGAAGCGAGTTAGCGAGAGGTGTACTGAGCTAGTGGGCTACTGAGCTGCTAGGGAGAGAGGTATAGGGAGACTGTTGGAGACTGTTGGAGACTGTTGAAGTAGAGAGCATACACATGTGCTCACAGTGCCAGAGTGTACATTCACTCTATTCACTCTGTTCACTCCGTTCTCCCCACGACTCTGCGTACGTACCTCGAATTAATTGTGGGGTGCTCGCTGGAATTCTCACTAATTCTCACTAATTGTCTCACTGCGGAATATCGCCATGGTTCTTCCATCCGTGCCATCTGGTCTGCTCCATCCATCTGGTCTAAACCTTTTCATCTGATCTGTCTCCATTTCATCTTGCCCTGATCTCTATCTCTGCCGCTCCATTGGCCTGAAATTGCCGTGGTGCTGTGGGGTGATGCGTTCTCCGAACAATACCGAGCCATGAACAGTAGAGCCATATGAACAGGTAGCATGGGTAGAGCGATTGGAAAGAGGGAGACTACGACAGGGAGATTGGTATAAAGCGAATTGTGTAGCGATGTGTGAGATAAGAGATAATTGACGTGTTCATTCGGATTAGCTTGGGCTATCTTGCTGGCTACAGTCAACTGACGACAATAATTAGATAATTAGCAGTACTTCACCACCACCACCACCACCACCACCACTACCCTCATTACACTAGACCGTTGCTTGTCTCCATCCAGAATTCTCCCTACATCCTACTCACCCCATCCACCCTATCCACCCTCTCTATATTGGCTCTTTTTCGTTCATCTCACACGAACACATGCCCATCGCATTAACACCGAGCTCTCCACATATGGTGATGCCCGGGTGAGGCGTCCCTAGGGCCACGCAGAATGGTGCACAAGGGGGCGTTTTCGCCGGAAAAAGCCGGGGCCGTGTCTCCAGACTCGGCCCAGACCACTGGCGCTAGAATCGGGCGCCTAGCATCAAATCTGGGCTCGCTAGAGCGGCGGTGTTTCAAGCAGACAGTTGGCTAGGTGGTGTTTGCATCACATGAGACGCGGGGTTCCTTTGGTCCGGCGCGATGCACTCCGGAACGTGGTGGCAGGCGGGTCACGTGCGCGGGGCCGTTGGCGCCTGCCGCCTGCCGAGGAGGGGCTTGGCGGCTATGGCTGCGGAACAACTGCGGGGCATGCGCGGGGCCACATGTGGGGCAGCCTTCGGGTCCGTCTGTGGGGTGGAAAACCTGGGGAACCATGGCTGTTGCCCCGGCTCTGTCTGTTTCCTATGGCCGTAATCGGACTTCTGGCACTGGACCAGAATTCTTGTGGAGGTAGATCTCCTCTCTGTTGATTTTCCCGTTTTCTGTTTTTCAGTGTGTTGAAAAATACGACTTGTGGTGATCGTCACCACATTCAAAACATGGAGTCTAAGGCGGATCAAGCTTGCTGTTTTCCCGTTACAATGCCCTCGTGATTGGTGTACACATTAAGAGTACTACTACTTGTTTGGAATTAATAGTCTCACTAATAGCGTCTCGTGAATGGACTGTCACTAATAGACTCTCATGAATTGGCTGTCACTAATACTGTCCCTAATAGCCTCTCACTAATAGCCTCTCATGGGCTTTCATTAATAGCCTCTCACTAATAGCCTCTCATGGGCTTTCATTAATAGCCTCTCACTAATAGCCTCTCATGGGCTTTCATTAATAGCCTCTCTTCAATATCCTCTCCTAATAGCCTCTCCTAATAGCCTCTCCTAATAGCCTCTCCTAATAGCCTCTCCTAATAGCCTCTCCTACTATCCTCTCCTACTATCCTCTCACGCCTCTCTTCTATTCCATCTGGTACGGTCGCTAGCCATGATCAGTGCAGCAATTCGGACTTTGAACCTCGCATCTAACCGAATGGATTTTGGCACTGTGGGGACTTTTGCCTATTGTGATTAGTAGGACGGAGTTTAATGCTGTTGGTCTCACGCCTTATTCACCCGAGAGGGGTACTTCGGCTGGTATTGTTCAGTTTTCGATGTTACTGTTGACATGACTCGTGTGGAGTGAAACTTTTTCCGAGAATGTAACACTCTTCTTCAGGCTTATTGTATTGAAATGAAAGATCGCCTCAGTGGATGTTGACGTTTTCTATACAACAGACATTGATAATACAAGTGGGTCATTCCATTCTGTGATTATGAATTATGAATTATGGAATTTATGCTAGACCTGGTGTGTTTATTTCCTGAAAGGTAAGTGTAGAGGTAGAGATGGGGTATCATTGTATGTAACTAGAGAGGAGTAGTTGATTGAATTTTGGAGATGCATGCTATTCTGGTAATGTCCCTATTCATCTGTATGTATAACTCGGTCTTTCTAGGACTTTATTCTTCTATAGAATTACCAAGAATACCTAGAGTGAAAATCTAGATTCAACATTTCGATGGTGGTGAATTGAATATATGGGGCACTACATTTTGCATTTGATCTTAATAATTTACGTGTAGAATTAGAATTTGATTCTATTCTAGAATTACAGCATTGTTTTGGTGTAGAGTAGAATATTGATTTACTCTAGAATTACAGTATGTGTAGAATTAAACTAATGATTTTACTCTAGAAGTGGATTTTATTTTACTCTAGAATACACTATGTGTAGAATTAAAAAGATTTTACTCTAGAATTAGAATTGATTTTACTTTTGATTAGAATGATTTTACTCTAGAATACACTATGCGTAGAATTAGAATATTGACTTTACATATGCTTCATGGCCATGAATCTATCACAAAATCCACGCTATATTCTCTTCAATTCCTCTTATCGACTTCATTAATTCCATTCAATTAAGTAAAGTTAACAGCTCCCGAATATTCACCCCATATTTAATCTTGCACATTGGCACCTTTTCCGTGTTGACGCTATTGTTCCCAATGTCAGAATATTCTGCATGGACTCACAACCATTCAAGAATCTGGTGTGGTCTCTGACTGCAGGCAAGCTACATCAAGTCCTCTATACAGTTCACTTCAAGTCCTCTATATAGACCACTTCAAGTCCTCTATACAGTTCACTTCAAGTCCTCTATACAGTTCACTTCAACTCCTCTATACAGTTCACTTCAACTCCTCTATATAGACCACTTCAAGTCCTCTATACAGATCACATCAAGTCCTCTATACAGTTCACTTCAAGTCCCCTATACAGATCACATCAAGTCCTCTATACAGTTCACTTCAACTCCTCTATACAGTTCACATCAACTCCTCTGTATAGACCACTTCAACTCCTGCACTGTACATTCCACCAGTCTTATATCACGTGACACATCACCTCATAAATTTCAGACCCCGGTCATCTCTCTGTTCAGCAATGGCTACAGGAGCACCAGGTACGTCTACTCGCCTTCTTCCTAACTCAAACTAACCCCAGGTGGTAACTTTAGAGGTTGGACTCCAACACCTCCCGAAAGAGGATCTTTTCCCTTGGACCACGACGGTGAATGCACCGAGTACATGAACAAGTACCTCAAATGTATGAAGTTTACTGAGAACAAAAACGCCCCTAATTGCCGGATTTTGGCCAAGGCGTACTTGAAATGCCGTATGGAAAACAAGCTTATGGACGAATCGGAGTGGGACTCGTTAGGGCTTGTGAATTTGCCTGGAGAAAAGCACACCAATTTGAAGGACATCATGAACAAGGCCCATGATTCAGAGTCTTCGAAGAAGTAATAGGAATAATGAAGGGAGTTTGTGAAATGGCATGGAATTAACTGTTCTTGTGGTAAATTTTGAGGGTATTGAATATGATGGTTTATTCTGAAATATTGCAGGTGATACTTTAAATGGAATGGATATTCAGGTGATACTTTAAATGGAATGGATATTGCATGTCATACTTTAATTGGAGTGGAGAGTTACATACTGATTTGGTGAGGAGATTTCATACTTTTTCATGCATTTGAATTCTGTGTGGTATCTCTATTTCCTGTGTATATTCAATTTGGACCTTTGAACCCAAAATTTCGACTTTTCTTCTTCTTAAATTCAGCACAGATTGACTGAAAAATACAGAATGAACTAGCATGATTTCATTCTATCCTCCCTTCATCCAACGGCCTCATTCTATACATAAAATAATATGCTTGTAAATAAACGTTAATAACAATAACTTCCTCTTTCACCTCGATCCATACACAGGGATAATTCTGTTAATAATTGAACACGGCTACAAAGGCTTTCCTTACTTTATTTTAACCCTTCAAATTTTGTAAATTAAAGTTACTACATTACTATTTTTGTAGTCCTTTGTTTTTTCGACCTTTTACTTCAAGTAAAAATATATGAAATATTACTTTAGTCATATCTTCTGGACGACGATTTTCTACTTCAGCCTTCTACGTCAATTTTAAAAATATTGTTGATACTATGTTACTATTTAGCATTCCTTTCTTTCTCTCCTACTTAATTATTGAAAATATTGATGATACAATACTACTATTTAGCCAATTTTCTCTTCTACTTCATTATTGAAATAAACTTTCATACTATACTACTATTTAGGCAGATCCATTGGCGTCTTCGCCCTTCTTACCCTTCACTGGCTTTCCTCTGCCTCTGCCTCCTCTGGCTCCTCCTCTGGCTCCTCCTCTGGATCCACCTCTGCCTCTGGTGCTTCTTTCCTGATTGTTACCAGAGTTTCTGGCGTCGTTGGAAGCGTTGGCTCCATTTTCAGGTGCTGGAACAGGTGCTGGAATAGATGCTTGGACCGGAACTGGACCAGGACCATGCATGGGCTGTCCTAAAAATTGAGGTGGAAGTGGAATTCCAGGAACATAGGGAACATGGCCTGGAGCAGGTCCAGCTGGAGGGTAGCCGTGGGCTGGGAAAGGCATTGGGAAGCCGTTGAAGCCATTGACTGGCAAGCCGTTGGGACCAATTGGAATGGGCATGCCATGAGGAATTGGTTGCGGCATGGCGTTTTCGTTCATCACATTCGAATAAATTTGACCATAAATCAGATTAATGGCTTTGGCATTCAAAGCAGGGCCCTCGTCTGCAGACTTGTCCGTCTCCACGTCGGACTTCTCTCCCTTAGCTTCAGCATTGGCCTTGCTGTCGTCGCCCTTTCCTCTCTTCAATAAGCTCAAGATTTCGTTGGAACTCTTGTTCAACTTCTCCTTCTGCTGCTTCTCCTGCAACTCCTTCTTCTTGGCGAGTTCCTTCTCTTGGTTCTTCAACGCCTTGACTCTGTCGACCTTCTGCTGGTCAGTCAATGGCTTTCTGTTCTTGGAAGCATTGCTGTGGTAAACGAATTGTCTGTTGGTGATGTTCAACACCAAGGAAGAATCGAGGTTCAAGCCTCTCTTGGTCTTCAATTTGCCGTTCATGGTGTTACCATTCATTAATGGATAGTCAAACAAAATTCCCAACTCGATCTTAGCACGGTTGGTAGTGATAGAAACAACAGTTCCCTTGGCCAAAGTTGGAGCTTTACCGAAGTCCTGGATGTAGCTGATTCTATCACCCAAATCGAACTTCTGATCACTCAACAACTTAGATGACTCTTCGGGCTTCAAAATAGCATCCCTTGGCACGCCCTTAATATCCTTGTCAAACAAAGGAATGTTCTGGTGCACATAAGACTCCATGTAGTTTTCAATAGCCTCAATACTGAACTTGGTCAAGGCCTCACTTTCCAAAGAAACCAAAATCAAATCTGCCTTAACAGACTTCAACCAAGCTCTGATCTTCTTCAACTCGTCGGGAGTAGTGATTTCATTGACTCTAGGAGTAGACTTGGGATCGATCTTGGAAAGCTTGTTGAAGAAAGCTGGGAAGTTCTTTCTGTACTTTTGAATCAAGTCAACTGCCAAAGGTGAAAATTCCCAAATCTTGTCATTCAACTTTCTGGTGTAACCCAAGACCTTTTGTCTTCTGTTGTCCAACTTCAATTCAAGACCAATGTTGACTCTCTTTCCTTGATCGTCCAACATAAACGCACTGGTGAGTTTGGCCAACAACAAACCGTTAATCTTCAATTGTCTTGCAACTTCAAAGGAAGGATAATACTTGAATTCTCTCGCTTCCTGGTGGAATCTTTGCTTTCCAATCAAGGGCTCCTTCAATGTCTGAATCTTGGAGATTCTGACACTGACCTTGTCCTTCTCTGGGTTATAGCCAACGATAGAAGCGGCAGAACCATAACCCATATCACCCAAGAAAATGACTCTAGAATCAACTGGGAATTCCTTGTCAATGGCTAATGGGGATCTTGCCTGGTAACGTTTGTCCTTGTGGTGCACATCCTTAACAATTAATTGCAATGGATAAACTTCAACTTCCCTGGCAAAGGTCTTGACGTATGCTCCCTTGAAATTTCTAATCAAACCATTCACTGGTTGAACGTGAACCAAGACAGAAGTCTGTCCAAGCTTCACACCCTTTGATTTATCATACACTGAATTTAACGATCTGATAGTAGACACAAACTCCTTGTGGTCTTCTCCATTCAACTCCGAATGAACAACCTTTCTGACTCCACCAACCTTGATACTTTCGAATTTCTCGGTAGCAGTAACAACTTTAACAACCTTGCTCTCTCTCAAGTATGGCCATTTACTGTATAAAATCTTGTTCAAGTACTTCTCACTGAATTGGGAAGCAGAGCAATCTTTCCATTCGTTCTCAACTGACAAGATCATGGACTCCGATTTGGATGGGAAGTTAAAAACCTTCACTTCATTCTTCAACAATTTGGAAGAAAATTTCAAGGTACTCAAAGATGGGAAACCTGCCAACATGTGCTTGCCTGTCTTGGCACCTTCAAGCAAACCGATTCTGACGTGTTTCTGTTCAGGCAATTCAATCTTGGTTTCATAACATTTATCATTTTCCAAATCCTTGAATATACCTGGAATTGGAGAAGGAAAGATGTAGTTGATTTGTGGATTGTAAATGAATTGAATAGATTCGCCCAATGAGTTTCTCTTCGATTCATCGGGAGTCAATTTCTCCTCCAAAGGCTTCAACGCTTTCAACAAACGCTGTTCATCAACAAAATCTAATAAGACAACTGCTTCCCAACTGGCAGTTTTACCATTCAAGTCAATATCGACTTCATCTGGGTAGAAGTCGTGAATAGGGGACCTTTCCTCTGTCATCAAAGGTCTGTAGCAAGCAGGCATTAAAGCCCTAGATCTGGCTGGTAAAACAGCCATCAACTGCTCGAATGGCTTGAAAGGAGCAGATAAATCGAAAGTGATATCCTCACCAATCTTGATCAATTCTTCCAAACCCATAGCAATATCAGAAATTCTTGGAGCGTAGTGATATTTGTAATACCAATTCCATGATTGAACTCCCTTATAATAATAATACAAAACCCATTGTAAACCCTCAACATAATGTTTGGTAAGCTTAATCATTTCCTCAGTATCCTCAATCGAAAAGTGCAACTTATTTTTGTAGTACTTATCCTTCCAAGATCTGAACTTAGAGTCGTAAAGATCCTTCGAGGATTTCATCACCTCCTCGGTTTCAATCAAATTGGCGCTTTGGTACTTCTTGACGATCTTCTTAACGTCACTGATACGCTCTTCGAACTCCTCGCTGGACTCTGAAGGATTCAATCCGTCGATATCCAACTTCAATTCCCAGGTATCAGATGACTTTATGTGTACGATCAAAAGACCTACCTCCAAAGCAAAATTCTTAAGGAATTCGAAATTGGAGTCCACGTCAGACTTTCTGAGCTCCAAGTGTTTCAACTCTCCCTTGGTGTCAAGATCAATCAATTCTTGAACAGACTTGAAAGCATTTTCCATCAACCAAGGCTTGATGTAACCTACCAATTTCTTTTCATCCTTCAAGATAATTAATTTTCCAATTCTCTTTCTCTTCTTCTCACCAGTAATAGAGATGTCGTCCAATTTCTTGTTGAACCATTCGATATCCACATCCTGCTTTTCAAAGTTCTCCAATTCGAACTCCGACAAGAATTGTAACCAAATAAGCAATCTCTTCAAATTTATCTTACCACCTTCGTTGATGTAGCCATCGGACTGTTGCAATGCATGTTTAAATGTAGCAATTAATAATGGGAAAGCACCCTTGTTGATGAATAAATCGGGTAAATTGGGTAAAAAATCGTTACCAATAACGTACAGGATAAGAATAAAATCATCTAAAACTCGTTCAAAGTCATAAGCAAATTTCAAGTTTTTCTTCAAGTCCAAGAATTCCAACTCAAGGTATTCTCTCAACAAGGACAAGTGAAGCAAGTAGAACTTCTGGTCGTTCAAGTTGTCGGTTTTCTTTCCTCTTTGAGGGCCAAATGTCACTTCCTCTCTCAACAACGAAAAGTGGGGGTCGTGACTCACCAAACCCAACATGATCAAGTCTGCATCCAACCCGTAAATACATTGTCTGACATTGGGGTCGTAGTTGTCTTGCGACTTCATAATTCTAATGTAGTCCATAATCTTGTGCTCACCCTCTCCAGGCACCTCGTGGCCACTCAAGATGATCTGGACGTTGGCCCACGACGAGTCGGTGGAGATCTTTTTGTGAATGAAGTACTTCAAGTTGGTGGTCAACTTAGACATGAACTCGGTACCGGGCGTGATACTGTTGGAGTCGAACGGGTCCAGGCTGGGGATGTTCTCGCCGTTGGCGATGGCCTTTTTCAAGTTCTCCTCCGCCTCGTACGCGGTTCTGAATCTTCTTGCTCTCTGCTGGTTCATCTTGGCACGTGGCGCAACTCCGTCGATGGCCATGTAGAACAACTTGTTGGGCTTGATGATCTCGAACAAGTGCTCGATGTAGTTGAAGATCGCGGCAAACATCTGGTCCTCCGTCATTCGGGCCAACGAGTCGTCGTCGTTGGAGTGCGTACATGTATGCAAAATGGAGTTCATGTCTAGATACAAGTTGTCGAACTCGGGGATCTGGTTCTCGTCGATAAACTGCGATATCATGGGCCATCTTTCCGAGATGAACCGGAAGAATTTCGGAATACCCATGGCGTCAAGGGTGTTTGGTGGTTTGAGGGCGGTAGTTGGTGTATTTCAACCAGGAAAGCTGGCGGTTTCTGAGAAGAATTGAGGGTTTTTTGTGCTGGATTTCACGTGCCTGGTGTTACACCTTATTGGATAGGGGTATAGCGGTAGGAATCAGAAGGGCACACTATTGGATAGCTCAGATGTTAGAAGAAAGTTGGAGAAAGTTGTTGATGAAAACGTCGACGGGGTCGTGCGTGGCGTCACGTGACGGCCGTTGGAATAGAGTGAAAGAGTCTTGTAATAGTGGACGGGAAGAGCCGTATATCTGGGTAAATGGATCCCTGTGGTCGTGGCTACGTTCAAGTGTGCGCTTGTGGTGAAAGAATGGAGCTTGTGCTGTTTTTGGTGACGTTTTGACTTTATGCAAATATTTTGTTATTTCGAGAAAACCGACTTACAATTTATAAAAGGCCGGGAATTTAACAGATACCTACCTAGGAAGTTTTGTAATTGGATGGGAGTGAATTGAACTTCCCCTCTTATGGTTTAGACAGATCCCTATTTTATAATCACATTCATTTGTTAAGTTATTTTCACCTGTTGTAACTACCCTCATAGAATGCGAATTATACTTACACGTCAACCGAAAATGACACAAGTGAAGTCAATAATATTTACTAATTATGAGTAAACTTTAATTAAATTTATAGTATTGATTCTTCTATACCTACTTCGTTGAAAGTATAAGCTATGAAACTAATAGTCGATGTACAGTGTGTTTGCTGTATCGCATTATAAAAATATACTGTAGATATTGCTCCATTCTTACATGCAGAAACCATCTTCTACAATCTAGATATAATTAAATGTAGTTCATATCATAGAATTAGCATTTATTCTAGGAAATCCACACAATAATAGATATAATAAAATGTAATTCAATATCATCGAATTAGCATTTATTTTAGGAAAGCCACACAACACTTATTCTTCTGTGATTTTATTGCAATCAAAATATATCAATTCCTTTATTGCTTGTGTCGTACCCAGTTACTTCCTCTTAGTACCCCTCCATCTACTCTCTTCTAACTAACTAACATTTATTGAGTTCAAATATTACCTGAGAATCCTTGTGATATTCCATATCATCATATCCTTCTAATTACAACATGCTGGAACCTTCACTATCAAACGCTTGTCCGAAGTGCCAAACACTTCGGCGTAACAATCACGGTACATCATGTTAAAGTACTTTGCGCAGGTCTGGAGGCACCTGGCCGACGATTGCAATTTCGAAGATTTCGAGACCGCCTGTGCATTAATGAAGTGTACCACTGGGTTGTAGATACTTCTGGTGCCCTTCAAGACTTGCTTAAAACCTCCTGCGCAACTTTTCGAAAAGAATATGGTATAGTTCGTGAGATATTCTTGGACGACTGGGGCTTTGACTTGTGCCTTCTGGGAGAGTACTTGGAAATATGCCTTGGCTTTGTCCATGCCAAATGACACTGCCGAGTCTGTCCGCTTCTGTAGTATCACTAAACTTGTCCATAATTCTTGGGAATATTGGCGCAAACGAGGGGCTTCTTGCAGCCATTTGTCCAGAACACTGGCTGAAAGTCCCCGCACTGGATTCTGGAGTGAAGCCATGAAAGTCTTGATTTCGGTGCTTGTGGGCAACTGGGAGTTGACGGACCTCAGCCAAAGAACCAATTTGTGGGCAAAATTAGAGTCTGAAAACGAACCCATGCCTGTGGATATTATTCGTGCCAATTTATTTGTCTTCTTGGTCTTAGTGAAAAAGAGATAGACCGTTTCCTTCTGTTCTTGATAGAAAATGCCCTTTATGCTACTCGCAAGTTGGGTAAATGGCTGGGTTTCTTCGTGAGGTACGCTGTTATGGAACACACCCACAACAACCACTCGGTAGGCGAAGAGAATCACCAAGGCATTAATTAGCACGAAACTGCTGAGTTGGAGACAGGTCCTGAATTCGCAGACTTCAGAGTCGTCTTTTTCGGAACCTTCAGGGCCGGTTGAATCCTCGGTATCATTAAGATCCGGGAGCCTCCTGCGGGTGGAGTCAGGGAAATTAGGGTCAATGTGGCCGGGAATATTAGGGTCAACGCTTCCAGGGATACCAGCGTCAATTTGGCCTGGCAACTTCGGATCGAGGCCGGAGGACCCCTGACTGAGTTTTCTGAACGAAAACCGTCTATTCAGGGAATCTTTCTCCTTGAGGCACATTTGCTCGAAGTAGCTGATCCGCAAGTTGACATCGGCGTCCGTCGACACCGAGGAGGCCCTGGTCGCCAGGGCCTCGTCGCCGGGGTCGGAGAGAGTCAAGTTCTGGGTCCACGACTCGATGGTCCAGCGTTTGGGGTCGGCAGCTGCGGGGCCCTCGGTGAGCTCCGAGTCCCGTCTGTTAGGCGCCGCCAACGAGACGGTATCATCGAGGTTCTCCTGGTCGCTGGAGATAGCATTGGAGTGTGTGTCGAGGTCGTTGTCACGCGAGCTGGTGGTGTACTCGTCGTCGAAGTCGGACGACGACGAGATGATGGACCAGTCTTCCGAAGGGGTGACCATGGCGTGTGGATCAAGGAGAGCGTGAGACAAGTGCGGTGGCAAAAAGACGATTGGATCTGGCTCCAGCGTCAGGGAAGCTGGCTAACGGGGATAATGGAAGGCGAGATTAAGTTTCAAGCGCCTGTGTAGCAATCAGGCGAAATCTGGGCTCTTTTGGTGAAGAAACAGCACAATTGGAGCAGGTGTGGGCAGAAAAAGGGAGTAGTGGTTGTGTAGGAGATAAGATAAGGGGGGAGGAAATATTGTTTCAGTGCACTACGAAAGCGGCGGCAAAGAAACAGGAGGCAAAACAGGGGCAGTAGGAGGGGCTTTGGGGAGGAGAAACAGGAGGGTAGAAAGGGCCAATGGAGGAGGGAAAGGAAATAGGCAAAACAGGGGGTAGGACATGACCCCCTGGAGGAGGTCACGTGACAGTTGTCACGTGATCTCAGGGCAGGAATAGCACCCTTCTGGCCCTCTGCCCTGGCGCTGTGGCCGGTACCTGTCGGTTCCTGCCTGCACATGTCGCTGGATGCAAGAGACTGCTTGTGGTGTTGCTTTTCCTTGTCCCAAATTGGCCACCTCAAAATACGGTGTGGTTATTTTAGTGCGAGCTTCTACGTATCCTTCCACAAGGCTTATTTGTGGCAACAAGGTGCCAAGTGCAGATGTAGCGCTTCAATTGGACAGATACTCCTTCAATTAGGACCTTGGCTAATTTTGGAAAAGTTTCAGCGATTTTCGGCTATTTTTCTTCACGGCTTTGTGGAAATAATACGAGCCCTATTGAGAATAATACTAGTGAATGTAATCGCTACAGAATAGAGAGTTCTTTTGAATGTGTAGAATTTGAATTGGGCAACAGTTCTTACTCAGTTGAATTAATTTGAATTGGCAACAGTTCTTACTCAGTTGAATATTTGACCATTTCTATATTTTCCAGAATGGTGCTATTGATAGCGTGAAGTGCTGAAAGAAGTACTACCTCTACTTATACTTTCTCCTAGTCATTCTTTATCCTTCCTCTGAATACTAGTCTATCATTTCCTCTTGTTCATTTCTGGTGATTATTTATTCTCAATCAAGCCCTCTATAATTTCTCTGTAGTTATTAATTGTCCCAATTCATCGCTTATTGGACAATTTCACTATAGCAATTGCTTTATTTTCCCGTTAGATATCTCGTCTCTTTCCACTATAATCTCTGTAATTATCTCTGTTTTTTCTTCATAATTATTTCTGTTTCTCTTTGCTTCATAATTATTTCTGTTTCTCTTTTCTTCATAATTATTTCTGTTTCTCTTTGCTTCATAATTATTTCTGTTTCTCTTTGCTTCATAATTATTTCTGTTTCTCTTTGCTTCATAATTATTTCTGTTTCTCTTTTCTTCATAATTATTTCTGTTTCTCTTTTCTCTATACGCTCCACAACAAATACACCTCCTTCCTCTACTTTGTCAAAAATTATCACTCTCCACTATCTCAATAATTATCACTTTATCCATCCTCCATAATTATCTCTCTTCTATACTTATCCACTTCATCGATAAGTATCACCCTCCTCTCAATCTTCATATTTCTTTTTCCTCCATATTCCTAGCTTCCTATCTTTCTACTTCGTTTTTTATTATTGGCTATTATATTACATACTTTATCCTATACCATGGTTCCGTGTGGGTCCAACTGTTCCGCAGTTTCCACAACCACTTCTTCATCATATCATTAGCAAACTATCTTCGTTTTCTATTGGAATCTTCTGAAGATGTCAGACTCCTTTCACGCTTAGACCGCTCTGCATTAAGTCTGTATTTTCTTCCTCTCTCAATATCATCTTTTTCTTCTTGTTCTCTCAATTCACGACCCTTTTTCTTGTCAATCATGTCTTGGTAGTAGTCTCTAGAGTTGTGTTTGCTGACGTCGTCCTCGATGAACAGGATTCGGTCATTCATGGAATATAAACTTTCCTGGAGGGCCTGGGTGTAACTCATGAGGTCCTGGTACTTGGTCATCGTGACGAATCCTTCGTAGGACCTTTGGGGGAAGTTTTCCATACTTGGAGTGTTTTGCTGACCTGGGGACAAGGAATGGTATTGGTTATTGTTCACATTGCCATAATATTGGGAATAACCTGACTGGGGAGGCAAATCGTGTGTACTGCGTGTTGCATGTGGAAATCTGCCAAAAGTCGGTCCTGGTGGAAGCTTGTAGCCCTGTCTTCTTCCTTCTGCATTTTGCAGGTACTTGGGAGATCCTGGCGGCGGTGGGGGCAGGTTCTTGAACTTAGGGGGAGGGAAATTGTCCATTGATGCCGGTAACAACAAGTTTCGATTGGCTTCCGGTTGGGACTCCACAGAACTGCCAGAGTACGAATGACCATCCGACTTGGACTTGGGTAGTTCCTCAACCAAAGGCTGGTAGAATTCGCTGTAGTCTTTGTCGTTGGCTCTTTTGGTAGTCGTGGTGGTCGTGGTGGTCGTGGTGGTCGTACTGTAAGGAAATTTGTTCTTTTGGTTCTTCCACCGCTGAAAGTCATACACGTCCGCTCTGTAGTTGGGAGGAGGAGGGTTCATTTCGCCTTGAGTGGGCGAATTGGGCGACTGGTTGAGACTCAACGTGGACGGGCTATTATTGAGCAAATTGAACGTCCGGCTCTCAGGAAAGTTGAATGTACCGCGAGGGTTGGAGCCCTCGGAAGAATTGGACTCTCCGGTGGACTTGGTTACGTCATTGTTGATGGTCGATTCGTCGTCGGCTTTTTGGCTCTCTGTTTCCGAATTCTTTTCTTGTGGCGGAACGATGGCTTCATGCTTGATTTCCTGTTCTGGAGGACCCTGTTCTTCGCCACTGACGCCTGTGCATGCATGGGGAGACTGCTGGTGCCGTGTCAAGGCATCGGGACGGGCAAACTTGCGAAAGCACTTCTCACACACGAATGGCTTCTGGCCAGTGTGGAGCTTCTCGTGCCGCTTCAAATCGTGGATACGGCGGAACTTCAAGTTGCACACGGTACAGGCGTGGGGCTTGAGCGCCGAGTGGATGAGCTCATGCGACACCATGTTGTGCTTGCGGGTGAAGCCCTGGTTGCACACCTTGCAGAAGTACTTCTTGGGGAGGAGGCCCTTGTCTTTTTTGGGCGAGGACTTGGAATTGGCCAGAGTTGCGGTGGAATCCGTAAGAGAGCCTGAAGTGGTCTTGGTGGGCTCAGTGTCCGACTCGGGAGGGTCCATGGGGTCCTCGGTGTCGATGGAGTCGGAAGGGTCCATTTCGTTCTGTTTGTCGGGCGAGACGGAGGTGGAGTTGGGATTGGACGAGGACGACGACGAGTGTGCGATGAAATTGGCGCCGGGGTTGGAGTCGTTGGTGGAAAGCTTGTCGTTGGAAAACACCGAGGGCGACGAGTAGGTCAGCAGTACTGAGCTGGCGCCGGGGTGGCGGGGGAGAGTGGACGGATTAAGCGGCGGGAGGAAGTTCAGGTACAGTCTCAGGGCCAAGATGGGCGGGAGAGGCAGATGGGTGGGCTTGTTGTTGGTGGCGACGCCGCGCGAAGGGTAGGTGTGATTGCGGACGATGGGCGTGGGTTGCTGGAGCGGAGGGACGGGGGTATTGGAGCCGTTGGAGGGGGTGTCCTTGTTGGACATGGCAGGAGGGCGGCGGGATGGGGTGATTTGGACGCCGCAACCGCCAGGAGTAGACGCGGCGGCAGGAGCAAGAGGGCCAGTAGGAGGCCGAGGAGGGCGGCTGGAAGGCAGCTAGAGGGGACCCGCGAAGCTTGGGGCGGAGGGGGTCCAGGGAGGGCGAGTTCCCGCAGACTCTGGCGTCTGGGGCCGGGTGGGACGCTCTCTAGGGCGAGCAAGGAGTGGCGAGACGGCCACGTCAAGAACCGCACTTCTGTCAGGGAAAGCACGGATAATCGAACGGTACGGCGACAGAAGGGGGAGGGGTGGTACCGGGGAGACTCGAGGGGGAGGGGGAGTACCGAGGAACGGGCGTACGAGTCTCTGCTAGGGAGGAGGAGGTGGGAGAAGGAGGAGGTGGTGGTGGTGGTGGATTGTTGTGTTCGTGACGTAGGAAAAAAAGTGAGTAGTAGAAAAACGATTTATGACAAGTGAGTAGATTTATGAGTGGGGGCTCCGAAATGCCAACCATGCAAGTGACAGAAGGTTAACCGAAACGCACAATGCTGGGAAAAAGAAAAAGGTGGACTGGGGGTGCTGTTTCACGGATACTGGGGAGAGGTGGGGTGTGGAAGCTACAGCGAAAAGGGCCGGTTTTACAGGACAGGAGGAGGCTGTGAAGACGCCGAAAACGACAGAGGCGTGGCCCATGTGCGGACCCTTGATCTTAACCAGGCGGCGTCATCAAATCAGAGCAGGGAGCCGCCCGGTCATGGAAGAAGGACAACAATCATGGACGGAAAAGAAACAGAGCAGCAAGCACGGCTTTGTGGCGCCGCCATTTGGTCTGTGCTTACGTAAGCAGCCCCATCGGGGCTGCCCAAGGGGCACAACCAGGATAGGGGGTGCAACGGGGTGCTGTGAGCTGACCCGGCCAGATATGGGCAGGGGTCGGGCTTTGGTGGGCAAATCGCTTGGTCCGGGTCTGCTTTTTGGGCTGGGAAAAAGTCGCATGTCAAGGTGAAATTATTCGCTTACAAGAGACACCGAGCAGTGTCCAAACGTCCCATTGGTCCCCTTGGCCCCATTGGTCCTACTTTAGCCGGGCCTCCTTGACTGCGGGGTCCGCGTTTTCTACTTGCTAGCACTTCGGTAGAACCCCATGACAATAGGCCGGAGTAGTGTCTACGTGAGTGGTGAGTGAGTGAGTGAGCATGCAGAGGCCGTGAAAAATAGCACCAAGCAATGCAACCAGGACAGGCCACATCCCCAGGACAAAGCACACCATCATGGCAAGGGGCATGTGGACGCAAGCAACGGTTAGGCGGTAGGATCCCGGTCCTACCACGACTATCGTGGTCGTGCGCCGGCGCACGCCCCAGACGACAATAGGAGACACAGGGTCAATACGGCTGTTCATGGGGTGCAGCAGGTTGACGTTGTTGTTGGTGCCGGCTCCACAAGCATGGACGGGCCATTTGGGGCCATCGCTGGCCTTGCGGCCTGCTTTGGGTCATCTCTGACTGCACCAAAAAACCGTAGCACTTGGTGCCCCAATTCTGCCCCAGCAGATCCCATCTTCACATGTGCGCAATTAGTGAGCAGACCAAGCGTTTTGGGGTGCTGTGGCGTGCCCACATTTGAGGGAGGGGGGTGTTACCCCATATTTCGACGGTGGAGGGTCCGATTTCGCCTGTTTCAAGAAGTGTCTGATATCTGCTCGACCTGCGGTGGAACAAGCAGCAAAATGGGCCTGGAGCCATGTCCCCCGTCCCATGCTTCTGGACTCCTGCCATTTTCAAGCAACAGTGCTCTGTCCGTTGGGAGCAACCTGTCAATAAGCCAGGGGCATACCTGGACCAATTTTCGCCCGTCCTGCATGCAGACGGGGCTAATTGGTCTGCTGCGTGCATGTGCATGAAGCACGAGTGACGTGGAAAAGTTGCAGTTTTGCCGCCGAAGAAATAGCGAGATAATCGGAGGCAAAGTGAGTGGAGGTCATGCGGAGGTAGACGTCCGAGTGACTCGGACGGCAGAGGCGGCCAGCAATCCCGTCACGTGACCCGGTGGCAAAGGCCAGGGGGCTCTTGATGCCAGTCACGTGCCTCCCCATGTAATCAGCACCCCCTACTGGTGCGCGGGATATGCACGGATATAAGTATGCATTCCGTCACCTGGAATTGAGTCCCCAAAAAATACCCGATCGAGAAAATAATTCCACAGCACTCCAAGTATCAATAATTGAGTGGATGCAATTAATTGCAAAGTGAACAACAGAAGCCTCATAACTATGTCCAATTCCAATTGAAGAGAACTCGAGGTGAGCCCCGACAGATGCACATCTCGCAAAGATCTGACTGACAACATTTCGCCTTCTGCTAAAAACCCATACTTCATTTCCTTGGAGTGCGTGAAACAGATAACGACGTCACTGTTGACGAAATGGGGCTGGCCAAAGAATTCGAACCAGCGTGCTTATTGTGGGCTCAAATGGGCCCCATTCCTTGGCGACAACGTTTTTGGGGAAATCCACAGTCAGACTCGTTAACGACAATAGAATCACTGTAAATACGAAGCCGTTATGAATAAGTATTGTGGAACTGGGTGAATAAGGCTGGAGGCATTTGGACGACAATTAAAGGAAAGAAAGCAGCGCGTTTGTTGACAATTGTAAGGAAGGGCATGAGCAATAAGGAAAGGTGGCCTTGGTTGATCATTCTACACAATTACAGCAGAAGAAGTGCAATTCTGGGCAATTGGGCTGGTGACTTGTGACAATTGGGCTGGTGACTTCTGACAATTGAAAGGCAATTATAATTGGCTTTAGATGTTCAATAATATTAGGCAGGCTATGATTATTCAGGCTATGATTATTCAAATTCGAAGTAGAGGCTAGTTGATGCAAGGTAGGTTTGTTCTGTAAACTGTGTGAGCAGCTAGAGCATTGATAGCAAATAGCGATTTCTGAGAGGTGGCTGACAGACTTCAGCCTGAAACATTGTTGGTTCAATTAAAATACCTGGCTCATTGCAGATAGTATCGGATCAGTAAAATTACCAGCTCATTGCAGATATTATTGGTTCAATCAACTTCCCAGGCTCATTGCAGATATTATTGGTTCAACCAACTACCCAGGCTCATTTCAATCAACTTCCCAGGTTCATTGCAGGTAATATTGGCTCAATTGTAAATTTAACGAACGCATGGAGTAAGATATTATTGGTTCTGTTCAGCTTCTAAGCGGAATGCAGACTATTGAAGAAATATGGACGGTTATCTCGCTGTGATTCTACTTCAAGGCAACAATTGAACCTATTATAATAGTATTTTTCAGGTAAGCGTAGGCAATTGAAATTGAACCTTACCATAATATATAATCAAGGTAAGCTGACGATTTTAAAATTGACCATTTCTACCTAACTCTTTCATACCATTTCGTCTGAGACCTTAATACATCTTGGCGATACTCTCCGTGACGTGGCTTCCTATTAAGGTCTCTCTCCAGAATGACCAAGATCTCCAGCCACTCACATTATGGATCTAGTTGCGATGGTGATTTTCGCCTACGACTTCGGAGTGTACAGTACTTGGCCCCTCTAAAGCCCTAGCCGTCGCAATGCATATCATGCAGGTAATGGTTGTTTGGCAAGCTTAGTCTCGTCAACTGTCCAACCACGATTTTCACAGTAGAAGCATGAAATTGGCCGTTGAAAAGACGATATCTCGGCACCCTGCTGAAACCGATACAAATTCGAGGCAACCTGGTTAATAGATCCGACGATGGATGAAACATCTCACTGTCCATGCAGAGTGGCTTGAAGTGGAGATACGTTCCTGTGTAGTCAGGACCTGCTGGCTTAGGTGGAGAGCACTTCTACAAAAGATACGGGCCAGATTCCCTGCTATCAACACACGGCAAATGCTAAAGGCAAATTGAATGAAAGAACAATCCACTTGCACATGTCAAAGGGTGGCTCCATGGTGTCAGATCTCGTCGTAAAACAATTCATGGGCCATAGTTCACAACTGCGATAGACTAGTGCGATGAGATAAAGATAGAAAGAAAGGAAAATTAGAGTGCAAAGCGTGCAGCGTGGTTGAAGATATGAACAAAGGGTCCATTTTCAATACATCTACACTAATAGAGCCAGCTTCATAACCAGAACCAGGCCCGGTTCTCTCCCTTTACAGATTGGATACTCTTGCCCGATTGAGAAAGTTAATGAGGTGAAAAATCGGCCAAAAACAAGCACCAAAAGCCCCATTTTCGGAAGGCGGGGCCGGACGTGAGAGGAGAGGACAAATGGGGCGGAGTCACGCGGAAGGGTTGGAGGAGGCGGCAGCAGCAGCACACGTGATGCCGATAACGTAATCACTTTCAGTGTGCTTACGTAATCACGCCCTCACATAGCCCTTTGCTTACGTAACAACTGCTTCACGTGGGCCCCCCACTATTGCCTCTTCCTCTCCCGCCTTGCTGGCCTCCTATTGGCCCGTTCCGGGCCCTCTGTTCCGACCCCCAAACCGCCGTTTCCGGCGTGCCAGCCCCAAAAGTGGCCCCCACCGTGGTCTTTTGTGCCGCGCACGACCCCACTATAAACCCCCTAACCCTCAACAACGTCCACCACAACCTCCCACCCTCCCGTTTGACCCCATTCCCGCCTGCTAGCTTCCCGTTTGAGTGCCCGAGCGTATTAGCCGCTCGCGACTTGCCTATTTCGCCCACATGATATCCAATCGAAAGAGACCCAGAGGGTTCAGCGAGACGTTCGACTCCAACAAGGCCCCTGACACCAACGGCGGCAACGGCGCCACGGCGGGCCGTTCGACGGGCCATTCGAGTCCGTCGTCGTCGGTGTCCAACACCAAGTCGATCCATCTCGATTTTGACCACGATTTCGCCGACAGCGGCGGAGTTACGCTGGTGCTGGCGTCCCAGATGACTCCCCTGGCCCTCACCTACATGAAGCCGCCAGGGGCGGCCAAACCCGTGTTCAACGCCAGCTATCTCAACAACGTCAACAACATGCCGCGTCCCAGCAAGGAGGTGTACGTGATTGGCGACGGGGACGGCGATGGCGATGAGGACGAGGACATGGACGGCGAGCACCATTTCCATCACCAGAACCAGCCGCAACTTCAGCTGCGTCTTCTCCACCGCACCAACGACATGGTCCTCGAAGAGGACGAGGACACCGCCGACGACGTGGTCATCCTCGAGGAGCGCGAGATCGTCCCCAAGCCCCAGCGCAACAACTCGGACCTGGTGCTCATGCTCGACCACGAGGCGTTTGCCGCGTACAACATGTTCAACGTCAACAACGTCAGCAACGTCAGCAACAGCAGCGGCAGCGAAAGCGCCCCGTTCGAGCTCAATCTGCGCATGCCGGCCAAGAAACAGCGCACCAACTCGTTGCCCCAGCTTCCGCAGGCAAAGTGCTTCTACAACAAGCTCCCCAACAACTACATCTTGCAGACGCCCAAGTTGGGCAACATCAAGACCAACGTGATCCCCCACCAGCTCAACCTCCCGCCGTGCGACGACGACAGCGGCCACTACATCGTCAAGCCCAACGAGGTGTTTGCCAACCGCTTCGTCATCATCAAGCTCTTGGGCCAGGGCACCTTCGGCAAGGTCGTCCAGTGCTACGACAAGGTCAACCGCGAACATGTGGCCATCAAGATCATCAGAAACATCAAAAAGTACCGCGATGCAGCCCGTATCGAGCTCCGGGTGCTCTCCACCCTCAAGAAGTTCGACAACGAAAACGTCAATCATTGCATCCACCTCCGCGAATGCTTCGACTTCCGGGGCCACATCTGCATTGTCACGGACTTGTTGAAGATCTCGCTCTATGATTTCTTGGAGAACAATAGATTCATCGCCTTCCCCGGGTCCCACGTCCAGGCGTTTGCCAAGCAGTTGATTCGCTCCGTTACCTTCTTACACGACCTCAACCTAATCCATACCGATTTGAAGCCGGAGAATATTCTCCTCCACGATGATGCGTTCACCAAGAAGAACTTGTTCAGCTCGACCTTGGCTGCTTCTTTCCTTCACTTGTCGGAAAAGGAGTCACCGAAACGCATCAATGAGAAGTTGTCGTCCAAAAAAATGCCAAAGTTCCTGAAGATCCTCAAGAACCCATTAATACAAATCATCGACTTTGGCAGTGCTATCTTCAACGATGAGTACCACTCTCTGATTGTCTCGACGAGGCATTATCGTGCCCCCGAGATCGTTCTAGGAACAGGCTGGTCCTTTCCATGCGACATGTGGTCTGTGGGGTGCATTTTGGTGGAACTCATCATTGGAGAGCCTCTTTTCAAGACCCATGACAATTTGGAGCATTTGGCTATGATTGAAAAGATATGTGGCTATCCCATAGACAAGGTCATGGTCAAGGTACTGAAGGCCAATTCCAACCAGTGCGGATTAGATTATTTCACTGGAGAGTATTTGTCACTGCAAACGCCCGAAAGCAGATCAATTGGGCTCGATGATGAAGAAGATGACGACGATGTAATTATTGATGACGAGTCCACCATGCTCCACTCACTTACCTTGAAGTTTCCGGCCCGTGATACCCCCAGCAAGTTTATTGAAAGTGTCGATGAATTAAAAAGAATCGACTTATTCGTGAGCTCGCGGATTGGGCTTGAAATCGACTTCGACAAGACGTTGTCATTCAACTACCAAAATAACAAGCACTTGATCAATTTTGGCAATTTCACCTTCTGGTGGTTCTTTATCGATCTACTCCGCAAGTTGTTGGTGATAAATCCTGAAGATAGGATAACTGCAACCGAGGCGTTATTCCATCCGTGGTTTAACCTAGGCATCGAAGATGAAGGGACAATTTGAACTGTGGGGTTATGTAAATATTTCAATTCGGCTTTTTTAATACTGTTATGGATTTATGTTTTTTTATGTGGGCCAAGGGTGGTTCCAATTTTAATTCTATACAATGTATGTTTTCAATTATTAATTAGGATTGGGTATAGTGTAAGGTGGCCATATCATGGGGTTAATGGGTAGGTACTTCAGTGTGAAAATTGAATATTTGAAAAATAGAACGTTCAATTAGTGCAACTCGAAGTTCAAGGATTTGCTAATTCTGTATGATATCAAGCAATAAAGAGAAATGAGCATTTATTGCAATGTTCTTGCACATAGTAAACAGGGAGTTGATGATTAACATAGAGTGATACTTTATACTTGAGTGAAATTTCACCTAGAAATACAGACTATACTTTTGCAAGTTCTAAACTTTTGGTCAATTAATAAAAATCTTCTGAAGTTGCAACTATTCAAATGTAATCCCCGAGGTCTAGATACACTTGACCAGGCCATGCAGTGACTTTAAAACCACACAAAACCATCACCTGGGTTTCCAGGTCCTTATCAATGGAATCAGATGCAAAATCCTGAATGTGTTAATTTGATACAAGGAACCTAAAGAGTGTACCCTAATAAGTAAGCAACGATTATCACAGGTGTTTTACGTAGACATGCTGAGATTATCCAAAGGTGGTTTTGAAAGGGACATTGCCGAGGTATGGTCCAGATTGAAGATCTAGTAAGTGGGGATTTTATCACAAATACAAAAAATATGCAGACAATTCTCATTTAATTGTAGAACACATTTAAAATGAAAGTACTTACTTCATCTTCACTTTTCTGCAAAACGGGCTATCCTAAGTCTAGCCCATTCAGTTCTACCATTTGCTATGAATTGTGATAAAAATTATTCTTCATTGAAGTACTTATTGTTTTGATACTTAAATTTTGAAACAGTTCATTTCCTACAATTTTTCACTTCTGTACTTCTTTTAATTTTTGAAATTTAATGCATACCTAGTAGTTCTGTCAGGGGCTCAAGATATACGGGAATTATTCCAACCATTGACTTGGCTCAAGTATGTTCTATTTACGATTTTAGGAAGAAATAGCCGGTGCCAATCGACCTAGAGCAATTAGCCACTTTAAATTAATGTTCAGTGAAGACTACATGACATAAATTGTCAAAAAATATGTGCTTGTACATTGGAAGTAAACTGTACCTTATTGCATCATTTGATCTATAGTACCCACTGGTCGAATTGTTCTAAATAACCCTAGAGTCCTATTCTAGTTAGTGGAAGAGACATAATAGCTAGGAACTTGTCACTCCGTCTGCATTTGTATGAGTTTCATTGCTCCAAAACTTACAGGAAGTCTTTAACGAAGGTCTACTAATTCACATGTATTCTATCCCACGTCACTTATTGTTGAACTCTACCTGTCAACGTGCCAGTTTCGTTTAGCTCGGCTTGAAGATTTACAAGAAAAGTGTGGGACTTGGTGTGGTCATTTCTAAAATGAGTGCCCAAAGGAGAGTATGAAAGGAATGCGTAGTTTGAAGGTTCGAATTAACCGACTCGGCATCTTGGAACCACAAGAGTATCAGTTTCGATTGCTACTGCCAAACTGCATTGGATCAATCGAAACTTCATCCAAAACTCCATATTTCCATATATAGTTCCTACTCCAAGCATCAGGCCAAACAAGTATGAAAAATTATGAAACTTTCCACATACAGCTTGAGCATTAACTATTTTCTGACTGGATGCTACAGAGCCAAGCTCAAGAAAGGGTGTGTGACTGAATGCTACCACTGTGGTGGCAATCTGAGACATCACCAGTCAGAATTCACTAAAGTGAGAGAATAGTGATGTAATTTTCAGCTCCGCAAAAGCTTAAACTATTCTATTGTTCTGAAAAATTCTTCACTTTAAGCTTTCTACTGGAAATGGCTCATGGTGGAATAATGTAGGAGGTCAATAGCGTCGTGTGCCCCTATTGTGCCTTGTTTCCAGCCTAGATGTTTGGTGTAGACCCTTGGCTAGGTGTGTAGGTGGGGCAATTTCTGTTCAGAAATCATGAGATCTGTAGATATTGAGAATGTACAGTAGAAGAAATGGAGTACGGAACTCAGAGATGAAATGGCGACCGAGTCCAGGCGTGGCTACGTTGGAGTGAAGTTTCAAATGAAACGGAATAGATCGTTATGCGCTCTGCAGATTGTCCTTTTTTACGAGAACTAGTTGGATCATCTGGTAGCATGATTTGGGCCACAATATTCACACCACTCAGAATATTTCCATCCCACAGTACAAATGCCATCTCCTGCTTTACCCGCAATGCAGCAAGGGCGTTTTGGGGAGCGTCATTGCATCTTGGTCCACAGAGCGTGCATATGATCGCATTGTGGTGGTCTAGTTCCTGAGTAGAGGTAGTGGGGTGAAGCTGGGGTGGATCTAGGTCGAGCTCCTTGGATTCAAGGTATTGCCGTTGATCTCTCCTTTTGCATGAAAGCATACTGCTCACTTCCTACCCTACTGGGCTGTTTCCACTTCGAGGCATCTCTTGGCGTATTACTGCAATTTTTCAGATTTGACACACCTGTGAAATCGAGACCTGGGGGTACCACCATCTCACCATTCTGCCAAAAGCAACTCATCTGTCCGTTAAGTCCACGCCTGTTGCCCCTCTATGGTAGCTACATGCGGCAAAAGCGCTACGGAAGTGCTACATCCTTTTGTTGCGTACGGAATTGCTACATTCTCTCTTCGTAGAGCAACTTTTCAGCTTATGGCTTTATGGCCAATTCTCGGATGTCTGTACCTTTCGTATAGCCGTTGTCGGGACTAAATCGCTATTGATCCCATGCGCTGGCTACTGGTACCAGGGTCTAGACTCTTGCGTCACAAGATCTGCTTCCTCGTACGTCTATTGGGCTCTTGTTCAATTACTTAACCGAAAGGAGAAAAACCGTTGAGGGGCACCGGAAGAACACTTTTAGGGCATGTTGCCCCGACCACTTTCCAAAAAAGAACGGAACTCGGGCCCCACAGCCCATCCGAACCAATCATTTCGTTTCATAACCCTGGGCTCTCCAAGTTGGCATATTCTTTCTTCTACTTCATCGCCATGTAACGTCCTGCTAGATGAAACGGGTTACAGATCCAGAGCCTTGGTCGTGCCGTGACAGGCTCGGTTGGTTGGCGAAAGCGGGCATGTAACCGTTTAGGTCAACTTTCTTGCTTGCCTTTAAGGATAGATGGCTCTGTAATTGTAGGTCAATATTGAGGGTCTGTGTGTGTAATCAAGTGACCGGGATGTTCTCTCTGCTTCATGCAATGCAGCCTATTGAGCATGAAAAAGCGCCAAGTACGTCGATCTCGCTTACGGGGGTTACGAGCGCTGGCACGGTAACGTAGAGGCTTACGCCCAAGGCTCGGCACTCGTTGGAGCGGCAGCCAGAGCCAATGGAGACACTGCAGACAGTGGGGAGATGCAGCACCGATGCTGTGGAGAAAGGCCGGCAATTTCAACCAATGGGAACGCTCGGGCTGGCTCTACTTGCCAGATTGGCGGGAAATGTGGGGGTAAAGGCCGCAGGTTGCGTCGAGGGACCCCCAATCTGACGTATGTGCCATGCACAACCTAGTGCGCATGGTGCTGGATGTTGGATGGGAGCTGCGACTACGGCATGTACGATGGAGGTTCCGCATGCTGCAGACCTCCAGCAGGAAAGAGCTGCCTTCACCGACGCAGACACTGCATGGGGCTGCATGCTGGTGCATGAAGAATCGGAGTTAGAGTCCACTAGTTGGACAGCCCCTGTCGTACCCGTTTCCCACGTTCCAGGCCCCAGACAGCGCCCAAGCACTGTCAGGCCATGACACTACGTCCAGGCCCCGTTTGCCTGCAAAACGGCGGTGTTGGACCGGTGTCTGCACCCTGGGCTGTCCAATTGCCGGGGCTAGGCCCCTAAACGGCCCTGTGCATATATTACATGCAGCTAGGCAAGCACGGCAGGCAATATGCCAATTGGTAAAGTTTTCGCTGGTGTCTGCAGGTGAAGCCAGAAATGTCGGAATACAGAAGCATAGCGAGAATAGCGAAGCGAGACTGTAAAAAAGCGACGTGAGAACCAGCTCCAGTATCACCATGGACCCAGTGTTTCATTGGTCCAAGACTCCTTTGCTCCTTTGACCCTTTCGTGGCATTGGTCGGCCAACGCAAGGAGGCGTGGCCATTTCCTCAGAAACGCCCGTACAATAGTCGCAGACATACCATAATACATTCGCAGGCCGTCGTTCCACGGGACCCTCGCCCTACACCGTGCAACCACTGCGGCTCCTGGCACCACGACCGCGAGACACCTCGCTACCACTACCGCGAGCCTCGAGAAATTTACCCAAATCAGCGCACCACGAGCCTACGCCGAACCAACGCCGCTAACATGGCTTGCGACACAGCCCAAACGCGGTGGGGAGCTATGGGCCTGGGGCCAGAGGGCAAAGCGTTCGCAACGCATGCCGGGCCCTGACCGTGATGGAACTGTTCCAATCACATACAAAACATACATCATATCAGTACCATCTATATCGCTAATATCATTGATACCATCAATTTGGCTCACTATTATCGATCAATTACTGACCATTACTTTCTACGTTTTGTCGGCGGAAAGTCTCGTATGCACCTGCATGCACCATGCACCATGCACTCCCCAGGCCACGGCTCCGCGGCGACGTACAGGACCTGAGCCCCGGCACGACCCACGGCCTACGATCTCCCCTGGTCTAGACCACCCCAATCAGGTAAATTGACCTTTCCCATTCGGTCCACAAAATAAACACATTGCTTTTTCTGCATGCCCGACGCATCCTGCCCCCATGCACGCCGCCGTCGTCTGCGTTCTTGTATATATACTGTACGAAGGACGCCTTTTCCCAACAGTGCCCTTCAGTGATTAACTATAGTCTTTCCTTTACCCGACCTATACACTCTTTCAGTATGAAGTCGTTCCTTAGTATCCTCGCCTTGGCTACCTACGCCGCCGCCATTCCTTTGCAGAATCACAAGCACCACCAACACAACAAGAGACAAGCCGTCACCAAGATTGTTTACGTTAATGGACAAGGCCAAACCGTCACTCCTCCAAACGCCCAGACCCAGACCGCCCAGGGTGAGACCGTCGCCACCTCCGTCGCCACCACTTCCTTGTCTTCCTCCAGCGCCGCTGCCCAGAGCACCGGTGCCGCCTCCTCGTCGTCCTCCTCGTCCTCTGGAGGCTCTGGAGGTATCGAGGGTGACCTTTCGTTGTTCTCCGACCCCTCCCAGGAGTTCCAGGACGGTGTCCACTCGTGTGACTCTGTTCCTACCGGTCAGGGTGTCATTGCCGTCGACTGGGTTTCCGGTTTGAACGGTGGATGGTCCTCGATCATGAACATGAACGGAGACACCTCTCCTCAATGTAAGGAGGGCTTCTACTGCTCCTACGCCTGTCAGGCCGGTATGGCCAAGACCCAATGGCCATCCGAGCAGCCTTCCTCCGGCATCTCTGTCGGTGGATTGTTGTGCAAGGGCGGAAAGTTGTACAAGTCCAACTCCAACTCCAACTACTTGTGTGAGTGGGGAGCCAAGTCTGCCTCGTTCAAGTCTGAAATCAAGGGCGACGTTGCCATCTGTAAGACCGACTACCCCGGATCCGAGAACATGAACATTCCCACCTTGTTGAAGGCCGGAGGCACTGCCCCAGCCATTGTTGTTGACTCTGCCAACTACTTCACCTGGAAGGGAGGCAAGACCTCCACCCAGTACTACGTCAACAACGCCGGTGTCAGCGTCCAGAACGGATGCATCTGGGGTACCCAGGGCTCCGGTGTCGGAAACTGGGCTCCTGTTGTGCTTGGTGCCGGTGTCACCAACGGTAATACCTACCTTTCTTTGATTCCAAACCCCAACAACAAGGATGCGCCTAACTACAACATCAAGATTGTCGGCACCGACGGTTCCAACGTGGTCGGAAGCTGTTCCTACGAGGGCGGCAAGTACTCTGGAGGCTCTGGCTCCGACGGATGTACTGTCACCGTCACCTCGGGCTCTGCTAACTTTGTGTTTTACTAAACATACATACCCCCTTATCCGGCTTTTTGACTTCTCTTGTGTTTTAGTTTCTTCCTGTACTCATAGGCTGTACAATGCTATTTTTGGGTTTTTGCTATTTACTCTCAGTAAATACACCATTTGCTAACACTGGTACTGTAGGCATGTAGATGGCCTGAAAAATGTGGAACAGAATCCAAATGCAAGAAGATTCCATTTGTCTAGAACCATGGAGTCAAAATCCACAATTTTTCACGAGCAAATCCATAGGAGTCAAATCGACGTCAAATCCTGAAGTCGTTCTACGTCAGTGTCTAACAATATTGAATATTGCTCGAGTATTCTCCTCTGCAATTTCACTAAAAGGAGTAAAATTAAACAGACGATTGTACCTGTCCCCTTTTTTAGCCCTGGTTGTTTTGGGGCAAGGGTTCGGTTATGGAGGAGCCTTAGACTATGGGGTTTCTACCCCTGACATGGCGGTCTTGAGAGCCCTGGGTGCAAATAGACACTTTCGGAGTGATCGGTTCCAGGTAGCAAGGGTTGTGTGTCAATTGTACAGGGAGGGGCACTTGGTTGGAAATACTTCAGTGTCGGTGCCGACATTGTTGTGCATGGTGCAGATATTTCGTGTCTGACAAGCAATCTCGGTGTGTCCAAGAAGTGGTGGCGCAAACGCTACTCGCACCAGAAAATATCCTTTGACACTTTTGATGCGAGAGACTCATCGCCTTGTTATTTCCGGCATTCTGCACCTCCCTGGCCACCCACGAGGTGACCTCTACAGTGCATATTACCGTAGAGGCTTGCCGCTGTCTGTAATCTATAAATTGAACCCGTTCTTCCCTCCAGAATGCAACATCTCCACCCTGTCTCCACATGGCCCCCACATGTCCTCCGCATGGCTTCCACCGCCCGTCTAGCTCGCAATCTCGCCATTAGCAACTTAGACAATAGGGAAGGCCATCAATCTTCCCGGCTCTTCCCAAACTGGCGGCGACGTTCTGGCGCAAAGTGTGCCAATTGTGTGGATCCCCCGACTCATTGGTGGGGCTGGCATGCATGCGGGCGGGTGCTTCTAGACGAGTTTCCTGTTGCAGCGAATTCGGCGCATTGGGGCAGGGAAAATTGCAGTCGGAATGTGGCAACACAAACTATTTCGCGAACAATCACAAGAAAAGTGCAATCGTTTAGGTAATTTGTTTTTGTTTACCTTGGGAGTTGAGAATTTCAGGCAAACCACGCCACACAGGGCTTCCTCCGGGCTGCACCATGCAGTCTTCGCTAGCATCGATCTTATCCCATGCCCTGATCCTGGAGTAGGATGTGGGCTGGGACCACACAATGCCACATATGTACGTGTGTGTTGGCCTGAGGATGGAGCGCGTGCTGGGAATGTTCTACGTGGAATTGGCACTTTTGTTGTCTGTTGTTTTCCAGGGCTTCTGCACCTTGTGAGCAGAACTAGCCTATGCACTATTAACGATTTTGTGTGCTGGTACCCTTAATCACCTGGTGGATACAAAGATACCCGGCCATTGGCCCTGTTTAGATTAAGGTTTGCAAAGTTATACTGCATGCTACTCAATTATCACCTTGCACCTCTGCAGACGATAAGCTAGACAAAGCAACCCTGGCAAACCCCTGGCAAACCCCTGGCAAACCCCTAGATCGAATCGTCTCAAGGATGCTTGAAACTTCGAGACATACGCCCTCTTGTCCGTTACACCAGCCAGCTGGCCATAGAATGGGCTGAAGAGCAGGTCAATTGTAGTTCTGTCACTTTCGGATTTTTGACTTTGGGTGTAGAGCCAATATTAGTCCTGACTATCGCGGTGGCAATCGAGATTCACCCAAATGCTACGGAGTAGCAATAATTGATGATCAATTCGTTGTTGGTTTTGAACAAGGTATACAAATCATCAAGGGATTCGTCGGGGTTAGGCAGAAACGAGTTTTGGATGTACAAGTACACTGAGCCTTTATGGCGAAGTTTCTTGCATATGAAGTTGGAAATGGCTGATATTTTCTGATTGGAGGATATCTTGTGCAACTTCGGCATTATTGCAGGGGTAGAACCCACTGGCAATAGGCGAATGGTGATTTTGGAGACGGGTTTCGTGAGTTCCACCTGCTGAGTCGCAACTATTGGGTTATTGGGTTGGTTCGGTATGGATTTCTCGGAACTGTACTTAGTTTGATCAGATTTCTGTTGCTTCGGGCCTTCCTTGCCACTCAATGATATACCAGCGTCATTTTCTTGTTGGTTTCCTTCGCCTTCATCCCTATGGATGTTCATACCGAGTCTCGCCTTTTGCTCTGGTGCAAGCCTATCCAACATGATCAGGGTCGACATGGGAATTCGTTCTAACACGTTGTGATCTTCGATTGACGCATCTCCCACAGAAGATCCGTATGAATCGGAATCATCGTCCAGCTCCAGATGAATGTTAGCCATAATATGATGATCTGGGGTAGACCATCAAGTGTGTTAAGGCTATGTGCAGTCATGAGTCACGTGAATTTATTGGTTATTGTTCACTGACTAAAATTACCTCCTAAGTCCAAGACTTCTCGCTTGCCAAGAGAGAATTCCCTCTGGCTGTTTCATCGTTGAACTAATTGCAACTACGGTCTTTTTCCAATCTTGCACACTTCTCCATCTTCCCACCTGTGGTGTTCCGAATACCCTGTCTGAAAATTTCCGCCCGCTACCAACTATTCCAGTTTGACCAAAATGTCTGAATCTGACAGCGAGAGCACCATTGATACCTTTGCTTTGAGCAATGTGATGGATGCAATCGAAAAGGGGGCCAAGGAAGCTATTGAGACTAAAGATTACTTGACGTACAGTACCTTGCTTGATATCTACCTTCATGATCCATCGAGATATTCCAAACCCGAGAAAGAAGAACTCTTGTCACATCTTTTGAAGGTTTTATCAGATAACAAAGAGTTAGTCTATGAAATAGGTTGGGACTTGCCTGCGTTGTTCTTGTTGTACGTTAGGTCTGACTTCATTTTCAATGATTACATCCGGAATGCTCCATGTGTGTATAAGATCTTGAAGTTATTTGAAGTTTTGGCTGTCAACGGCAATCCCAAGGAATTGATATTGAAAAGTTGTGAACTCTTGTCCTCCTTCAAGGTTGGTGAGGATATACCTTTTGATGCTGATGTGAGTTTATCCAATGAAGAAGAGGCTGGAGCGACAACAGATACAGAAACCACTATTTCGGAGGCAGACGCTGCAATTGAATCTTCGGTCCAGTCGGACTTGGATATTGACCTTGATGATTTCGGTAGAACTAACGTCGAAGAAAAGTTTTTCGACATCAAAGTGTTTTGTACTTTCGAATTGATTGATAACTGTCTCAGAAAAATACAGACCGTCTATCCCTCAAGATTTTTGGCTATGGCTGTGACTGCATTCTTGAACGTGGTGTATGTTAACAGAAGTTACTCTAACCTGGAGTTTTTGCTCAAGAGAGCTTACAGTTTCGTAAAGAATTACACTGGTCCAACTCTTCCAGATGACCATGGGTTTTCCAAGGAAGAGTTAGCCAAAATCCAGGAAGATGAGGATTATTTGCAGAGAAAGCTTCTCACTGCCTTCTTGACTCAATCATATTACTTGGTTACTTCAAAGGTGCTAATGGGGTACATTCATGAACTCTTTACTTATTTGGGTGGACGTGATCAACTGTTGAAGACTCCACCAAGTTTCAAGTCAACAGAGGCTGTAGTCTCGTTCACTTCGCAAGTTTCAAATAGAACTGTCATCTTGGCCGAATCGCTCGACATCCCATTGAAAGAAACTTTCGACAAATTCATCAAAGATAGCCATGCTTTATTTGACTCGTTGGATTACACTAAGAATGAAGATGAATTAAGTGGAGAAATATTTGAAGCAGCCGTGATTGATTATCAAAAGACACTTGGAGGATCGATTGTCGACAGTGATGGTAAAACAATTAATGATTCTCTTCAAGGCTTGCTCCTTTTCTTTACACACTTGGTCGTTGCCAAAAAGGACTTTTCCGTCGTATTCTCCTTCAATGATGCGTTGGTTTTATCCTTGCGGTTGCTTCTTGCAGGAATGGTATCTGAAAGGTTTGATGCTCGTTCTATGAAAGATTTTGCACTCTATTGGATGTGGCATGCAATTCATCGTTCTGAATTGGATAACACTACGTTGGAAGTAGATGTGGCCTCAGTTCCTAAGGTCTTGTTAACTACCTATTTCCAATTACTCTTGCATATTTGTCAAGATGCTCAACTCAGATACGTTGGATTGACCACTTTGACGAAACTTTTAACTCTTACTCCAGAGAATATTTGTTATGATTTCCTCAAGGATTCGTTGCATAACTGTCCTTACGATAATACCAAGGCCACTTTAATTGGTGTCTTGAAGGAATTAATTGTGTTGAGAAAAACCGCCGACACCGGATTGGAGAAGGATTTGGAGAAGGTTTCTTTAAGTGACTCCAAAGCCCCACCATTACCTGCCAGAGATACTAAACAAAGTAAGAATTTCTGCACCTTAGATAAAACAAGAGTGGACGACATACTCGAGTTAGTTGGAATCGCTAACAAGGAAACTTTCGTGATTAGAGAAGACGAGAAGATTTTCATGGACCCCACCAAGCTTTCTACCTTATCTGCCTACTTGAATCTCCTTGTTGTGATCAAGCGCTCTCCGGTTGTGCTAGCCAACAAACCAAATGTGGACAAGGTGGTGGGTGAAGTTAAGAAGAACCTCGCGCTATTGAATGAGAAGTACGATGAAAAGAAGCAGGATCTGCTTGAGTTGAATGCTGCCGGAATATTGCAGATAACTATTGATAGAATTGAAGCTTGAGCGCTTCGTTTGTAAGTACGTGTGAAAATGAATAAAACGATCGTTAAAATTGGCATTTACTACTCACTGGCTTCACTAATATACACATTTCATTTCTTAGCCTTACTGGCTCCTTTTTTGTTTGCCGACCCATTGGTTAATGTTCTGTCGTCGATCAACGGTCCCCAGTATACAAAGAAGCCTTCCTTTGTCGAAGTTATCTCCTCCTCCATCTGAAGTTCCTCATCATCTATGAATGGGTCTTCGAAGTCGTATTTACCCACTTTTCGAATCATCTTCACCTCGTGCTGTTTGACCAATTGTTCTTCAGTTAGTTCTTCATCCTTCTTCTTCTTGGCAGCAGACTTTTCCTCGTCCACTATCACCACCTCGTCTTCATCTTCGTCCATTCCGTCATCTTCATCATCAATCATGTCGTCCATTATGTCAAGTGCAGACTTGGCCTTGGGGTGAATAACAGACCATCCATATTTTTCCTCTGACAAACGGAGCACGTTGATCACCACTTCGGATTGGCCTGGTTTGGGATTTTGCGGGTCTAGCAACGGAATGTTTAATGCTATGATCGGAGGTTCTACCTTTTCTTCCTTCTTTTCTTTGGGTTCTTCTCTGGGCTTTTCCTCCGCTATTATCACGGGCTCGTCCTCATGCATTGGATTCAACAAGTTGATCACCGTTGGACCAGGAAGTTGTGGAGGATTTCCCGTGGTCTTTGATCTTTCTGTGGTCAGACCCGGATTAATGGGCAACTTTTCGTATTCAGGTTTTGGAGTGGGAGTAACTTCCGGGGTTTTCTTCTTGGACTTGGCGGTTTTCTTGGTTTCGGAAGCTTTGGAGTCATTACTTTTGGCCTTGGAGGTCTTTTTGTCGTCGTTATTCGTGCTGTCGTCTGTTTTCCGCTTTTTGGCAGAGTCTTCGGTCTTCTTCTTGGGGGCAGCTCTCTTCTTCTTTGGAGGAGCTGGAGCTGCTGCTGACGGCAGGATTGTGGACTGGGGAACGGATTTTATGCCTGGAATGGGCGTGACGCTGCAGTTGGTCACGGAAACCATCTCGGGCTCGTCGTCGATGTTGATGATGGAGTTGATGGATGTTCTGCTAGCTGCCTGTGGCAGTTGGGTTGGCAATTGGAAGTTTGTCTGGAACTTCTTGAGACTTTCGCCAGATACCAAGTTCTGACCGGAATTGGGGAGCGCATTCATCATGACTGCCGGTCCTGGCGATGCCAGGACCGTGGATGGTTTTGGAATTAGAACAGGAAACGGCGAGGGTCGAATGGCGATGGGTTTGCGGCCAGCCACGGCCTTTTTGGGGGCGGAAGGACCGCTTTGGACATCGTCGTCGTCGGCAATGATAATTGGCTGCACTTTCATGCCATGAGTTGGTTGTGCCGAGTGATTGGGCACCATTTCCACCGTGGTTCGGTACTTGGAAACGAGACTCAGAATGGGTGCCGAGTCAGCAGAAGCAGTGGGAACAGGTGACGGAGTCACCGAACCCACGGTCTGGGGCACGTCCGAGTTCGAATCGAGCAACGAGGAGATGGGGACGTTGCGTTTCGACATGCCGGGGAGGAGGAGTAGGAAAAGTGTTTATAGGTGGGTTTGTAAGAATAGGTGCAATGTTAGGTAAGATGAATCGGATTAGTAAGAATAGACGTGATATTACGTCAGCGGCATAAAAGGACTAGGCAGGGAAATGGAGCAGGAAGATGTGGGTGTTATTCTGTCAAGAGCGCATTTATGGGGAATATTGGTCATGTGACTGTGCAAGCAGCATGGTAGTGGAATATCATGAATAGTAGTGATTATATAATTATTGGAATTACAGATATTGGCATAATTTAATTCACTAATAGTGGTGGTAGAAATAGTGATTATATTGCTAGAAGCATACTGAAAGTAGTGATTAAATAACTAGAAACATACTGGAATTAATCATTTTTATTACTAGAAGCATATTATTAGAATCAGTGAATAATAGCTACAATCATACTGCAATTAGTGGTTTTATTATTAGAAGCATATTAGTAGAATCAGTGAAAAATAGCTACAATCATACTGTAATTAGTGATTTTTACTGGGCCTTTCTAGTAGAAGCATACTAGTAGAATAAGTGATTGAATTGCTAGAAAAATACTGAAATTAGTGATCTTATGACTAGAAGCATATTAGTAGAATCAATATATCTACATCAGCATAGTGGGAGAATTAATCGTTGTAATATGTATTGTACTAGAAAATACTAGCAACAGTCCTAATTTGAATACGATGTATTTTATTCATCCATCATTACGTACTTCCTCATTACGCACGGTCTAGTTGGATGATGTTGGAATGGTAGCCCAATTTGCTCAATGTAAGGCACGTATCGCTTCCATATCCTTCAAGCGAGTTCATCAGCAAGTCTCCGTTCCAGTAGTCTGCGTAAACCTTGCACATGGGAAGACCCATGCCCAATTTGTGCTCAAGAGGCCGAGTCATCAAATTGTCCAACGTCGACTTCTTGTTCTTGGTACTGGGGTCCTCTGTGTCCACCAAGGACGTCTGGTTGAGCGACTCCACAATGGAGGAGCCTGCAGGAGTCACCTTTAGATTGGAGTAGAGCTGGAGACCTGGAATGCGGTGGAAATTGGCCAAGCTCTTCTTGGCCACTTCGGGCTCCTTACTGAACGACCACAACAGCGCCAACTTGTCGTGGGCAATGCCTCCGCCTTGATCGGAAATGCGAAAGATGACCTGCTTCTTTGCATTGATAATTGTGACTTTGACAGGTGGAAGCTTTTTGGAGGTGCGATGGCCATGGGTGTGAATGGTGGCTTCGAACGAGTTCCGGAGGATCTCACTCAAGAGATAATGGAGATGGGGTACCATAAAGGGAAAGCTGGTATCGATGTCTCCTTCAAGTTCGAGGTCTGGCATTGTCTCTCTAGGAAATACTCCAGTCATGGAACTTTTCACCAACTCCGAAACCTGGTGCAAGTGCGCCGCTGCCTTGCACTGGTGGAAGATCTCTCCAATGTAATCGGGTGGTTTGGCTTCGTAGGGCTTGGCCTGGTAGTTTTCTGTCAAGCTCAAATGCTCTTCCACAATGACACGACGGGAAATACGGGACCGGAGCATCGACGACATGAAGGAGTCCAACTCTTCGCGTGGCAAATTGGTCAAAATGGACACTTCCAACGCCCCCATCATCAAGTGGGACAAGTTGAACACATGGTCGTCCAACATGGTGGAAAGCTTGTGGCAGAAACGCTCATTTTCGTCCAAAGTGGTGATGGGCAGGATCTTGCGGAACGCATTGAACAGGTGGTAGTAACTCTCGTAGATTTGGGCAAGGTGGAAGTTGTTGACCACTCCAAAGGGCAATGTTTGAAGATCTCTGATTCTCATGGCTAACCGAATAGGGAGCTCCAACCGGACAAAATTGGCACTGGTAAGGATCTTCTGCTTGGTGAGTGTCTTTCCATATCCGGCTAGTTGCCGTAGGGACACGGGATGGGGGTCTTTTTGCAGGTATTCGATGAGGACTTCATTCTGGTAGAAGTGCTGGGGATTGAGAATGTTGGAATATGACGGAAAAGGACCCAAGTTTTGGAGGTGGTCGGCAATTTGCTGCTTATTTAGGGACGATAGGAAGTCGTAGGAGGCGGTCGAAAGCCGTCTAACTCCGTACTTCATGGTGTAAGCTGAAAAGTCTGGGGAAAGGTGATTTTGATAGTGAGAAAAGTGAGAATGAAATAAGGTGATAAATTGTGAATTATGTAAGAGAAAGAAGGGGGAATAAATGGGAAAAAGAAAGGGGAAATGAGGATTCAAGGAAGACAGGTGTAGAATGTAAGTGAATGGCTGACTAATGGGATACGTCTGGTACTAGGACGTGTAGAGTCATGATAGGTTGTATATTGTAGTGTGACTCTTATCAATATTGCAAATATTTGTAATAATTCTAAAAAATTAAAATAGGCGGATCAGAAACGAGGTCATTGGATGATGACTAAGGACTATCAGAAACAGCACGGCTGGCTTGCTATGATTCTGATACGGCTATGCAAGTTCGTTATTACGCCTATTGGAAGATCCGACCAATATTTTACGCCTATTGGAGTTCCGACCATTCTTACAGTATACACACATTGGAAGTTCCGACCTTCTATTACGCCCATTGGAAGTTCCGACCAATCTAATACGCCTATTGGAAGGTCCGACCAATCTATTACGGTGAGTTGTAATTTCCGACCACTCTATTACGGCCATTGGAAGTTCCGACCAATATAATATGCCTATTGGAAGATCCGACCATTCTTACAGTATACATCCATTGGAAGTTCCGACCAATATATTACGCTGAGTTGTAATTTCCGACCATTCTATTACGCCTTGTTGTAATTTCCGGTTGCTTCCTTACGCCCAATTCTTATTTCCGGTCTCTTTTACTCCTAATTGTATCCCATCACCAATTTCCGGTCTCTTCACGACGCCCTCGTAAATCACATTTCCGGCCAGGTCACGTGACAAGCCTCCTAACAACGCCCTTTTCCAGCCACAACCCCAGTTCCTGGCCCATTCCTCCTCCAGTGCCCATTCCAACGCCTCCTACACACATCCAGCCCCTGTCCCCTCCATACAGGCCCACAAAACCCCATTTTTGCCGCCTTCTTGTGCCTCTTTTTGCCTTCTTCGCTACTGCGTACCCTGCGTCTTATTAGCCAGCCACCTCATATATAAAGGTATGATTTGCCTCCAAATCATCAATACTCGCCTTTCTTCTCCAAAACGCACCAAAAGACCCATCTAGAACACGTGTCTGTTTCTGCTGGCCAGCATCGTTTGTCCAGTGTCGTCATATAACCCCAGTGACACGTGCCTGTTGTTCTGTGCCAGTGTCTTTTCCTGTTGGTCTTATCTAGAGTCTCAGTTGCAACCATCAGCAACTGACCAGAACTGCCCCCTTTTCGGCCCAATTTCGTGCTTATCGTGACCTCCACACCCAGATCACCACTCTAAGTCTTTGATATCGCCATTTACGCCGTTTTCTCGCCATGAACGTCACCAGCAAAGGCTACTACACCACCACGTTTCTCGATAAGAAGAAACACACGTCGCCCCGTGGCTACTACCGCCGTGGTCCCGAACCCGAGCCTTTGGACGAGTTGCACTACGACGACGAGTACGATCTCTACAGCGACGACTTCGACTCCGAGTTGTTCCAGCCCCATCCTTACGATCATCACCCCAATAGCCACGGAGGAGGCCACCCCAATGGCCACGGCTACGCCGCACACCCGTTCAATTACTCCAGTTCGGATCTCTCCAGAGTCGAGCACCATCATGAGGCGCCATCCAACCACAGCATCGGCTCCCCCACGCTCAAGCACAAGGGCTCTAGATCGACCCTAGGCTCGGCCCACCAGTCGCCCGTGTTGTCCAAGAAGCAAATGGCCGTTCCCGCATCTCCCACCATATCCACCAACTCGTACTTCGAGGGAAACATCGGGTCTCCCGATCCTTCCAAAGAAGAGACAGAAGGACACCACCATCATCACGATGACATAGCACATGGTCCTAAAGACCCCGATTTCTTGGAGCAGGAAATCACCCCTGCCCAATTGAACTATCTCCAGTCTAATGCGAGATATTCTCCGTACAGACCCACTCGCAGAGACCCGTTCCAGCCTCCTACTCCTCCTCCTGCCAAGTTCGATAAGAAGAGATTCGGCGACTACTACATCAAGCAGAAAATCAAGTACGACAAGGCGGACTTCAAGCCCAAGCTCTACACGCACAAGACGTTCCGGGACGTTTTCAACAACAAGGAAGAAAACACCGACAAGTACAATCCCATGGAGTACGTTTTCGATGCTCCTCGCGAGCAGCCAGCACTCAAGAAGACGTTTAGAAACTTGCAGGTCAAGATGGGCAAGGACAACTACTCCAATTATGACTACTACGAGCACAAGGACAAGCCAGCCCCGGTGTTTGAGTATGTCAGGACAGAAGAAGAGGGAGAAGGTGGAGAAAAGGCCCTCGTTCCAGTGAAGAAGAACAAGAAGTTCAGCGAGGCTCTAAAAAAGATGAAGAAGAGCGCCAGAAAAGAGTTGGGGCGTAACTTCATGTCCAACGCCGACAGACAGCGTGAAATCCACTCCCTTATCAAGGAGCGGGACGATAGAAGAAAGAAGAAGAAGATCAAGGGCGAAGAAATAACTCCTGTCGAAGCAGCCAAGCAAGAAATCGAAGACGAAAAGTTGGACCAATTGATCGAACAATTGCAGGAAGAAGACAAAATTGCCAAGGAAATTGAAAAAGTCGAGAAAGAGGAGGAAGCAAATGAGCCAGCCGTCGTCATCGAGAAGGAAGAGGCCAAGGAAGTTGCGCCTGCACCCGGAAACCCCAATTTCCACCCAATGTGGAATTATCTTCTTTCATGGATCGTGTATGACCACGTTGGAAATGATGGAACCGTGGAAGGTGTGGAAATCCAGGAGGTGGACGATGCAGCAAAGTCAGTAAAGTCCAAGAAATCTTCCAAGTCGTTAAAGGATGCCAAAAATACCAGGAAAATCAATTTCAAGAACCTCAAGAAGAATTATACAACGGTGGTATCCAAATGGAACGATCCAGTCAGACCCAAGAATCTGGACCAAAGGTCGTTGATTTCCAGAAGATCCAAGGGTCCAAGCATGTACTCTTCATCTGTGGAAGACTTGGGCGATTTCGAAGGAGAAGAGTTCACCATCGAAGTGGAAGACGACGGATCGGAGGCAAACATGGAGTTATACTACAATCCCATCACCAAGCAACTCGAAGCTGCACCCCCCACGTCCATGGGGTCTCTTGAAAACTCTCAAGACTCTCCCTTAAGCAGATTCGACACTTCTAAGGGACCCGTGGCGATCATTTCCAATATCAACGCCCTCATCAAGAGTATCAAGTTGATGAGGATCATTTTTGCGCCTATTGATGTGATCGGGGAGGCAATTCCTAATCTTCAGACCGTGGTGATTTTGCTCGAGTTGATGATATTTATGTGGATGCTCTATGAGTTGAGTCTTTTGATTGATGCACTTTGTATGATGGTCAAGGCCGTCTGTGCACCAATGATTGCAATGGGTAGGTTTATGAATAGAATTATGTAAGGAAGGCACTTAGGGAACAGAAAGGTGTTAATAGTGGCCAAGTAGGTGGAATAGATAGAATTATATTACAAAATAAGAGGTTTCACCTGGTAGGAGCTAGTAGATTACATGCCTATTCTTTTTTAGTTTGGAAAATAGATAACGTGACATATTTAGAAGATTTCAGAATGAATTAGTGGACCTGTTTTATCGGATATACAATAACACATTGGTAATTCAATGCATTAGTAGAGATGTTAAATTAGAATTATTCGGCCATTATAACTGGGAAAATATGCCATGATCGGACGCCACTTCGACAGAAAGTTTAATTACACACATAAAAAATAGAATGATCTGAAACCATATTCACATCACGAGAGGAAAACCAACCATCTAAGCCATGTTCCACCCTGGAACATCGCATACTGAAATATGGAGAAGTTTCAGATGTAGTCCTCTATTTTTGTTCAAAACCAAGGCAAAAAAGATAGCCCGACGCGGGGGTCGAACCCGCAACCTTTTGATACCTTAAACGTTTAGGTTTAAAAGTCAAACGCTCTAGCCATTGAGCTAGCCAGGCTAACAGTTAGTGCTCATGTTCCATGAATTTAACATAACTACAAAGGCCAATTATAATCAATACCTTGATGTCACTTGAATTTCTGCATAATTCTCTAGAAGTGGTTGAAAAATATTCGCCTAATGATTCAACTTCCGCCAAGTTGACAGAACCTTTTTAAGTTACGTAAGCAGCACAATAGCCAATGAGATTGCAACCACTTATCTTTATGTGAAGACTACTTGAATGGTATCAACCAAACACACATAACAACTTTTATTTTGACATAACACATTAGAATTAAATTTCCAGTTTTTTCTCGTGGAGAATCCAACCACGAATAAAATACAGGTACACTAAATTACACATATGCCCACATATCATCTTACGTGGGCTTTTTCAGGATCCTATTTTTGAGATTTCCGTTGACTCGTAAACCTTTGATGGTTATGCCTGTTTGTTCAACGGGGAATTTTCTAGGCCTACCTCTCCTGTCCTTTTTCTGGATCAACTCTTTCACAGCCTCATCTTCGAGGGTGCGCAAGTAGGTAGGCTGTTCGTACAATTTGGTCAACTTTTCCGAGAGTCCCAGGAGATTTGGATTGCTGGAATTGAACATGCCTCCAAAATGAGGAGCCATGGACTCCTTGAGAACCTTGTTCAATTGCTTGAAATTGGGATGCGACGAGTTAATGTATTCATTCGTAGTGGGATCCAAAATAAGCTTTTTGGGCCGTCCTCGCTTCTTCTTCTGTTCGATAGTAGTTGGTTCGATTGATTGAGCCATAGTCCCTTGGGATTCTATGGAAATGTTTTGCATTTGTTTGTGCATTATCGGCGAATCAACGGTAGAAAGTTCTTGCCCTTGAACAGAAGGGAAGCCTTGTCTTGGCATATTCGACTTCTGAGCATTGCTCTGGGGTGAATGGTGTTGAATATGTGGTTGTATATGCACTGGAAGTTGCATAGGGGCTTGAATGGGGGCTTGAAACTGAGATTGCCCTTGCATATGGTTTAGATTTGTCCCGTGTATGCTCTTGGGAACAGTCTCTTGCGAGTTACTGGAAATTGGCAAACTGTGCACTTGACCTTGGACCTGAGCCTGAGCCTGAGCTTGGGCTTGAGCTTGAGCCTGCGCCTGGCCTTGGGCTTGGGCTTGAGCCTGAACCTGAGCTTGAGCCTGTGCCTGGGCATGTGCATGTGCTTGAGCCTGTGCCTGGGCTTGTGCTTGTGCTTGAGCCTGGGCTTGTGCTTGAGCTTGAGCCTGAGCCTGCGCCTGAGCTTGAGCCTGAGCTTGAGCTTGAGCCTGAGCTTGAGCCTGAGCCTGAGCTTGAGCCTGAGCTTGAGCTTGAGCCTGAGCTTGAGCCTGAGCCTGAGCTTGAGCCTGAGCTTGGGCCTGAGCCTGAGCTTGGGCCTGAGCCTGAGCCTGAGCCTGAGCCTGAGCCTGAGCTCGTACTTGGGCCTCTGCATTAACTTGATTTACATGGGCTTGGGAACGAGCCAGAGCTTCAGCCTTTGCCTGATGGTTCTGAAATTGCTGAAGCTGTTGCTGCTGAAGTTGATGTTGTTGCATAAGGTAATGCTGCAGTTCAATTGGCTGGTCTTGCGACGCCTTTGGAGAGGCCTGTTGGGAATGATGGTTGAGTTGCTGATGTACCTGGGGAGGGGATTGTTGTTGGAAATGGTTCACGAGTTGTTGACGATGGAATTGCTGTTGGTATGGCTGATTTTGTACTTGCAGCAGTTGCAGAATCTGGTTTGTCTGCTGGATCTGCTGAGCTTGCAAGGAGTGGTGGGGTGCATGGGAGGGTGCATTATTAGATTGTGGAATTATGGCCATGTTGGAGGGCATTACCTGGTGGTGCTGGGCCGCGGGCTTTTGTAGTTGCTGCAGCTGTGAATGTTGGTGTTGTTGATGCAGTTGGTGCAGTTGATGTGGTTGTTGCAGTTGATGTGGTTGATGCAGTTGACGTGGTTGTTGCAGTTGATGTGGTTGTTGCAGTTGTTGCTGCTGTTGCTGCTGTTGCTGTTGTTGCTGTTGCTGTTGTTGCAGTTGTTGCTGCTGCTGTTGGCGGAGCAGATACAGTGGAGGCAGCAAATGCAGCAGCTGCAGCCGCAGGTGCAGTTGGTGTTGGTGTTGCAGCGGCTGGGACACGTTGGCAATGGGAGGCACCGGACTGTGGGACGCCCGGGCGTAATAGGAGCCCGATTGCATGTGCTGAGGAATGGCCCGGGGCGTGGTTCTGGAGGAGCCCGCATGGGCATTGGCATCGGCATTGACACTGACGTTGGCGCCCGCGTGGACATTGACATTGACACTGGCACTGGCGGCCGGATGCGCCGCGGGCTGGTGCTGCTGGAGCAGCATCTGGAACTGCTGGAGCTGCTGGTACTGCTGGAGCGACTGCTGCTGCGGCGGCTGCAGCACCTGGGGAAGCATCAGGTGCTGGGGCGGCTGCTGGAGGTGGTGGTGCTGCTGCGGAAGATGGAGCTGTTGCTGCTGCTGCGCAAGGGCGAGGTGCTGCGGGTGCAGAGGGTGCAGCGGGAGGGCCTGGGGGCCCCGGTGGACACCCTGGAGCGGCTGCTGCTGCGGCAGCACCTGCTGGGGCGTCTGCTGGGCCAAGTAGTTGGCGGCTGGTGCGCCCTGTGCGGAGCCATATGGAGGATGGGGGTGGTACATGGGGGCACAACGGGCGGCAGATCAGGGGCAGACGACGGCAGTGGCGAGGAGAAGGGGCCAGTGGGTTGAATCGGGCGAAAAAGACGTTGTTGATGGGGGAGTGGTGGTGGAATTTCACAACAGATTCCACCTCTTCGCACACTGGGGGAGAAGGGACGGGAAACGGGGGAAAAACGGGGGAAAATGGCGGGAAAAGCGACGGCCTGGACTCACTGGGGACAGTGGGAGTGGAGGCGGGGCGGCAACGAGGGGCGGACCCGGGGTGGAAGGAGCAGAGAAGGCAGAAACACGAAGGAGATGGAATTGTAGGAGCGATTATTTGCAACAAAGATATTTTTTCTGGCAGGAGGTAGTGGAAATGAGATAATGATAGAGAGGGAAGAGGATATATAAGGAACAGAAGAGAGAGGATAGGGAAGAAGTAGACAGATTATGGCGTATTATTAGTGGAGAGAATGGAGATAGGGAGATATGCAACTTTATTGACGGTTTAATGCGATGGAAGCCATACAGCTGGTGGTACGGACAGGTGCGATTATGGAATACAGAGGCAGTTAGCGAGAGTGATGGAATTCATTGACTTAAGAAGTGACAGAGTGGATAGAGTGATAGGTGAATAGAGTGAGAGATTATTAGAGTGACAGAGTGAATAGAGTGAGAGAGACGGTCGCGACACTTGAAACAGCCACCATGATACCAATAGCATGATGTCAATCACATTCTACACCCTCTGTTCCATTCACTCACCTCTCTGCTACTCTTTGTGGAGAGGCTGTGAGGCACGGTGCAGATTTGTGCATTTAGTGCGATTCGGACCAGGTACCGTCAGGAACACTTCCCCTACTATTCTCCAAAGCCATCATCAACGCTACTCAGCTAATCATTAAACGATACGATTCCATCCACAACATGCTCTTCCACTCCCTCTTCCGCACCATTTCCCTTCTCTATCTCGTCTCCTTTCTTCCTTCCTACGCACCAATTGCTGGCTAGACGAGTGCCAAACGCTTGGCATGTTCGGCCCGGTGTATTGTGGTCCACCGTCCAATTATTCCGCAGAATGGCCCAGTGGCCGACATGGCCCCATTTGCGTGTTCCTGTGGTGGGACATCTGTGGCCCTTCGCCTCAAGCAGGCGGGCTATTTGCAGTGGAGACCGAGAAAATTAAATAATAGAAGAAGGGAAGAGTGGATAAGAAGGGGAGAATGGCGGTGGTAGCATGGTGGTAGCATGGTGTAGAATGGCAGAAGATATTGGTAGTATGGTCGAATAATAATGGGAGTATGGTGAGTTTCTTCAGCGTGATAGTCTATCTCCTTCTTCCACCGTTTCTGTCCTGTGTGTGAAATACCGTGGCCTGTCCCTATCAGACAGCCCCCTGGCAACGGCAGCTACACGAGACGAGGTCCAGGGCCCCTAGAGGCCTGCACCGCCAGCAGAACGCACCAATGGAACCAGTTTGCCCCGCTGTTTCACCCGTTGCACATGGGGTTTCAGCCATTGACCCATTCTCCATTTCAGACCTCAGTTTCCACGCTTGCACCTATCTCTATTTCACTGAGCATGAGGAGCCTGCCGTAGAATCGGGCCAGACCAACTGCCGCACTGCTTCAGAGCCCAAACCCCTCGCAGAAGATCTCCCAACCGCAGTTCTTCTCCACAGTTGTGTCTTTCTTGGCCAGGCACAGAAGCTCTTGGGGTGTGGTTTCTGGGGTCTGATTTGTGGGGTGTGTGCCTGGGCCTGGCCATTGCGGACTTTGGCCCACAGAATGTTGTATCGCACTCCTCGTCTAGCAGATCTTTCCAGTTTACTGTAGATGGGGTCCTGGCAGTTGCCCAAGCACCTTTAGCCGAAAATTTCCTTGTGGGTCAACAACTGCAGCAGTCTGCAGTGGAACAGCAAGCAAGGTGCCGTGATTCTGAAGCACAGAACCTGGTGGATGTGCTGGGTGGAGAGGTTGCACTGGAGTCATTCTAGACTGTAGATATAGCAAGTAGTTGAATATTCTTCTCTTTGGTGCGGTTATCGGACTATTTTGACTATTGCACCTAAAAAGTATAATCGGAGTAGTGGAATGAAAGGAGCGCCTCATTGCACGGGCAACTCCATTGCAGGCAGCACGTCAAGCGTGCAGCGCATGCTCTGCACTTTCTGTGCATTCTTGACGTGTGCATACGCGTTGACGTTATTATTCTGCTTGTGCCGCACTTTAAGGTTTGGCGGCAGGTGTCACATTTGACACATATTGTTGGAATTACAGATTACATGCATTGGCAAGAGAGTGCTCGTTTGTTCAATACTCACCTTGAAGATGATTCTAGACCGAATTGGTATGATTAAGAGCTAACTTGGACTCTCCCATTGGAATTGTTATGGTTAATGGGTTATCTTGGTCTCTGCATAAAGCTTCGCATTGCAAGAATTATTGAAGATGTCCACACAAGCTTGGTTATAATTATTGAAGATGACTACACAGGCTGCATTGTTATAATAATTGAAAATGTCTCTGCTCAAGCTTGTCATTTTAAATCAAATATTGAAGATGTCTTGTGAGTACATACGATTCAAGGTGCTGTATTCTCAAGCTTCGGAATTGCTCTTGACTTGCTTACATCGAATTCTTAAGCTTTATCGAAATGGTAACTATTAATTCCTACGTCCGTTGATCAGATATGCATTGCTATCCACTTTATCTACATTAATAAGCGGTCCGGGCCTACGTCGCCTCTATCATGGCTCGCTAACAGTCATCACTCCGTTCAAGCTCTGGGCCAAAACCTTCTCGAACGACGCCACAAACTCCTTGGAGTCGGCGACCTTGGAGTCGAACTTGATCTTGAAGTCCACGCTCACCTGGGAGCTTGGCTGGACCGCGCCAGTTGACTCCGTCAACCCGAGCAATTCGTCAAAGTCGCTGGAAATTCTGGCATAAGTGGATTGGGGAGTCTGGGAGGCTCCAGGGAAGGAGAAGTCCACGTCGTACACATCGAATCTTGCCTGGGTCACGGGAGGGGCAAGCAAATCATCGAACAAGTCGGCGTCGGCCAAGCTGGAGGCCAGAGGAGACGCAGCGTACGCAGGGTACTTGTGAGCGTATGTGGATCTGGTGGCGAGGGCCACGGCCTCTTGGAATGCAATCTGGAACAAGTCGTGACTGACGTCGTCCTCGAGGGACGTGGTCAAGCGGGCGTGCACGATGTTGGAGGGCTTTGGAGGGACTGGAGCGTCCTTCTTGGAGGCTTCGGCAGCAGCAGCAGATTCGCTCTGGGAGAACTTTCTTGCCTCCTCGGGCGTGGCGATGGTGATGTTGGACAAGTCAAGATGCTCCTTGGACTTGAGGAACGAGGTGAGCAGCTCAATGGCGCTCTGGTTGATGGAGCCCACGTATGCGAGCACATCGCCCTTCAACAAGCGGCCCTTGGGCCCGGACGCCGGTATCTTGGCCACGGCGTCCTCGGAACTGATGTGGTTGGCGTGGAGGAGCAATTCCACCGCGGGAGAGAGCTTCTGCTGGGGGTTGGCGGGGCCAAACACCGCAGTAGCGTTGCCGGAGCTTGGAGAAACCGCCGATTTCGCGGCCTTGACGGGCTCCTTGGCCTCGGACACTTGCTCCTTGGCCTCGGCAGGCGTCTCAGGGGCCTCCGACGCAGCAGCGTCAAGAGCCGGCTTCTCCAACGTGGCCAAGTCGTCTCCTTGTTCTGCCAAAAGCGCAATAGGAGCACCCACCTGGACGCCTGAAGCACCATCGTTCACCAAAATTTCCCACATGACTCCGTCGTCACTGGCCTCCACGTCAATGGTGGCCTTGTCGGTCTCGACTTCCAACAAGACGTCTCCAGCACTGAACAGTTCACCGGACTTGTACTTCCAGGCAACCACTCCACCTTCAGTCATGGTGGGCGACATGGCCGGCATTTTGAAGACGGAGGCGGCAGCTAACGCCGAGGAGGACGAGAAGGACCTGGAAACGGCGTTTCTTCTGAGGAGGGCAGCAGCTCTAAACATCTTCAATGGGGAGGAGGAAGTTGTAGAAAGAATTATAGGGTACGGACGCGACATTTCCGGATGTCGCCACGTGACCGATGTCACGGGCGACATAATGCCCAACAGTCACGTGATGAAAAAACGTGATATAATGTCACGTGATAAAAGGATATACATCAGGTGACCAATATCACGTGACGTAAGAAAATATCGTACACATGTCACGTGAGAAAACAAACGTGATTATATATCACGTGATAAAGGAGCATATATCAGATGACTAGTCACACGTGATGTATGAATAATGTCGCGTACCTATATCACGTGACATATCATTCCCCTCACCCGACGGCACCCGGCGATTCGCGGGTGCATCACGTGACCACGGTCACGTGCATTTCACCACATCCACTCCGTTCCATCTCCCCCTACAACCCCCCATTCACTCTACTTCCATATTCCTCCTACTGTTCCTCCACAACCACCCCACTGACCACCCCACACTATACCCCCATTCCCCCACACTACCCCCAATCTCCATCCTCTGTATCCCTCCACTCCATCCTCTGTATCCCTTCTCCCCCACCGCGTCATTCCACCGCGACACGCTCCCCCACCACTCCAGCCGTGTCTCCTCCACTCACCGTGACACGTCCATTACAAAGCACAAGTCACCTGACCTCAACATTTGCACTACATCCCTTTACCTCTCCATCTCCTTCTTCCTTTCCTCCGAGTTGTCCTCCCCATTCCAGCACCTCCTCTTCCTTAGTTCTGTATCATTCATTTAAGGCCAGCAAAAAGAGAACGACACGACATAACCAAAGCGCGACTAAAAAAGAGAAAAGCGAAAAGCGAAAAGAGAAAAGACACAGAAAAAGGACAGAAGTGGAATACAGAACATCCAGAAGAAGTAAGAGAGAAAGAGACCAAGTGACTCAGAAGAGACAACAGACTCAGATAGAGAGTAACACAGAGAGTATCAAGAGAGAAGACTGCAACAGTAGACCGAAGTGGACTGAACGTGAAACTGCAAGTGAGACACGATAAATCGTCAGTACGAACAAGGACAAGACATCCAAGACATAAAGGGAAAAAGTGACCAAGAGTGACCAAAGTGTGATCTCTGAACTCCTAAACAGCATCACCATAACCATCGATATAAGCGTCAACGATCAGCTACATCTCCATCGTCACATTTCACATCAGCGTCTCCAGAATCAACAGTATTGTTAGATCATCAACATCTGTCATTTCTTGCTAGCACTTCCAGAACAACTATCATCACAGACTGTCTTAATCATCACAGGTCTTAATCATCACAGACTGTCTTAATCATCACAGACTGTCTTAATCATCACAGATTTCTTAATCATCACAGACTTAGACTTGTTGTAACCATCACATACTGTCTTAACCATCACAGACTGTCTTAATCATAACAGACTGTACCATCACACTCCTGACCTTTGTCTGAACTAGTCAATACCAACAGCCTATTTCATCTCCTCCATAAGAATCTTCCGAAAGACTCTTCCATCTTCCACATTTCACCACAATATTACCCTAAACACATATCCACAATGTCGCTAATCACAGCACTCATCCCCCACTTCAAAACCGTGCTATCCATAGCCAAAAAGTACTCCAAGTTCATCGGTCCCGGCCTTATGGTCAGTGTGGCGTACATGGACCCCGGAAACTACTCCACCGCCGTGGCTGCTGGATCTGCCTTCAAGTACAAGCTCCTTTTCCTGATCCTTCTATCAAACTGTCTTGCCATTTTCCTCCAGATCTTGGCCGCCAAGCTCGGGGCTGTCACCGGCCTCGACTTGGCCGCCAACTGCAAGGCCAACTTCTCCTTCAGAACCAACCTTTTCTTCTACATTTTGGCGGAAATCGCCATCATCGCCACCGACTTGGCCGAGGTGGTGGGCACGGCCATTGCATTGAACATCTTGTTCAAGTTGCCGTTGTTCATGGGTGTCATTGTGACGGTGGTCGATGTACTCATTGTGTTGATGGCCTACCGTCCCAAGGGTCCTCTCTTGTTCATCCGGATCTTCGAGGGCTTTGTGTCGCTCTTGGTGGCTGCTACCGTGGTGTGTTTCGCCATTGAGCTCTACCAGGTGAGCCACGACTCCACCATCCATTTTTCAGCTATAGAAATGCTCAAGGGCTTCCTTCCCAATGAGAGTGTGATAGATATGGACGAAAGACCCGGTGGAAGTGGAATCTTCTTGAGTTTGGCCATTTTGGGTGCCACCGTCATGCCCCATTCGCTCTACTTGGGCTCCGGCTTGGTCCAGTCCCGGTTGAAGGACTTCGACATCAAGAACGGCTACTACGCGCCGGAAAAGAAGACCAGAAAGCTCAGCATTGGCGTCGAGAGCAACAGCAACCACATCCAGTCCACCATCACGCCTCCAGACAACGCCGACGACACCTTTGAGACCATTACTCCGGTAGCCACGCCTTTCCACGAGGGTCCACACCAACGTCTTGAAAAAGACGATGCCAGTACCGTGGACGAAGACGAGGACGACGACGAGGATTACAGGCCGTCAGTCCATGCCATCAACGACACCATGACCTACACCATTGTGGAGCTCGTGATCTCGTTGTTCACCGTTGCATTATTCGTCAATTCCGCCATTCTTGTGGTGGCCGGTGCTACGCTTCACAGTGGAGACAAGATCACCAGAGATGGACACGATTCCGACAGTGATTCTGACGACGAAAAGTACGAGAATGCCGATTTGTTCACCATTTATCACCTTCTCACCAAGCACCTTTCACCTACGGCCGGTTTCGTCTTTGCCTTGGCCTTATTGTGCTCTGGACAGAGTGCCGGTGTGGTCTGCACGCTTGCAGGCCAAATGGTGTCGGAAGGCTTCTTGTCGTGGTCATTTCCGCCAGTTGTGAGAAGACTTATCACGCGAGGCATTGCCATCGCCCCATGCTTATTGGTGGTGAGCTTTTCCGGACGTGAAGGGTTGGCCAAGGTGTTGAATGCCAGTCAAGTCGTGTTGAGTATTCTCTTGCCCGTTGTCACCGCACCATTAATTTATTTCACTTGCTCCAAGGAAATTATGAGAGTGCCTATTTTGATTAGAGATGGCGACGAGATCTTTGACGATTCCGACTTCATCGACGGCGACTTTGTGGAGACTACACTTGCGGGTTCGGGTGGTTCCAGGTCCAATACTTCCAACAGGTTCAAGATCAGTGAGCCTGCCATCAAGCTCCAGGATTTGCGAAACTCCCATCCGTGTGCTGGATGGGAAGACGACGACGATATCCATTTGAACCACGGGTCCGAAGAACAGAACCATTTGATCAGACTGGACTCCCTTCAAACCACCAATGTCAGGTCGCCCAAAAAAACCAAATACACCCAGCAACAGTCTCCCGTGAACACCTATATCTCGGACGAGGTTGATTATCGCATCAGAGGCTACAAGGACTATAGTAATGGTCTTATCACTTCGCTCATAGCCATATTAGTTTGGGGATTCATAACTTCGTTGAATTTGTACTTGATAGGAAGTATGATTCTCGGGTATGACGTTCCTTTATAGCATTTCACTTATAGATTATTTATTGTTGAGAAGTGTAGAATTGAGAAGGAATACTAGATGGAGAAATAAAATTATTGAATTATTGAATTATTGCATTATTGCATTATTGAATTATTGAATTATTGAATTATTGAATTATTGAATTATTGAATTATTGAATTATAATTATTGAATTATTGAATTATTGAATTATTGAATTATTGAATTATAATTATTGAATTATTGAATTATTGAATTATTGCATTATTGCATTGCACTATTGCATTAAGGCATTTTTGAATGATCAACTTTGACCTAATCGTATTCTTTCCCTCTATTATTTCTTTTTGAAGTGGAAATGCTCAACTACATAAATTGAACCAAATTGAGATATTATTTCCTAACCATTTGATCAATTCCATCCAAATTTTCACCCTATTTAACAGAATTTTATGCACCTCATATAGTCTGCTTTTGGCAATGTCTAACTTTTACGAAATTATACTAAAGCACCAACCTTTCAGTACATAGTATAATAATGGTTCATTTCAATTTTCATAGTTACTCTCGCCTGAAAAATCATTTTTCTTCATCTACATTTGTTACTAACATCGTACATTAGATCAACGAGCTAAGCATTCGCTTAAGCATCGTAAGTAGAGGCGGAAACGTTACCACCCTTACCGGTCCAGTTAACGTGGATCCATTCGCCCTTCTTCAAGAAGTCGTTCTCCTCACCTGGCAAGACCTGGAAGGTGTGAGCACCGAAGTAGTCTCTTTGGGCTTGCAACAAGTTAGCTGGCAACTTGGCGGATCTGTAACCGTCGTAGAAGGACAAGGCGGTGGTGAAAGCTGGAACTGGAACACCGAACTCAACAGCCTTACCGATGGTGGATCTCCATCCTTGTTGGGCCTTAACAATGGCGTCCTTGAAGAATGGGTGGAACAACAAGTTCTCCAAGTCTGGGTTCTCTCTGTAAGCAGAAGTGATTTCACCAAGGAAAACAGATCTGATGATACATCCTCCTCTCCACATCAAGGCGATGGCTGGGTTGTTCAACTTCCAGCCGTATTCCTTGGCAGCTTCTCTGATCAACATGAAACCTTGAGCGTAGGAGATGATCTTGGAGGCGTACAAAGCTTGTTCCAAGTCGTCGACGAACTTCTTCTTGTCGGTGATAGGAGACTCACCCTCGAGAGAAGGACCGGTCAACAAGGTGGAGGCTCTGGTTCTCTCGTCCTTCAAGGCAGACAAACATCTGGAGAAGACGGCCTCACCGATCAAGGTGACAGGCATACCCAAGTCGAGGGCGTTGATGGCGGTCCACTTACCGGTACCCTTTTGGCCCGCAGTGTCCAAGATCTTCTCCAACAAAGGCTTGCCGTCAGTTGGGTCGTTGTAGTAGAGAATGTCTCTGGTGATCTCAATGAGGAAGGAGTCCAAGACACCCTTGTTCCATTGAGCGAAGACGTCTCCGATCTCCTTGTTGGAGAACTTACCGACACGCTTCATCAAGTCGTAGGCCTCACAGATCAATTGCATGTCACCGTACTCGATACCGTTGTGGACCATCTTGACGTAGTGGCCGGAACCGGAGTCACCGACCCAGTCGCAACATGGCTCGCCGTCAGACTTGGCGGAGATGGACTGGAAGATGTCCTTGATGTGGGGCCAGGCGTCTGGGTGGCCACCTGGCATCAAGGAAGGACCGTAACGGGCACCTTCCTCACCACCAGAGACACCGGAGCCGACAAAGAGGATGTCCTTCTTCTTCAACTCCTCGTAACGACGGTTGGAGTCGGGGAAGTGGGAGTTACCACCGTCGATGATGATGTCGCCCTTCTCCAAGTGAGGCAACAACTGGTCGATGAAGGCATCGACGGGGGCACCGGCCTTGACCAAGATGATGATTCTTCTGGGTCTCTTCAAGTTGGCGACCAATTCCTCGATGGAGCGAGCACCGATGATGGACTTGCCCTTGGCCTCGTTGTTCATGAACTCGTCGACCTTGGCCACGGTTCTGTTGTAGGCGACAACAGTGAAGCCGTGGTCGGCAGCGTTCAAGATCAAGTTTTGACCCATGACGGCCAAACCAATCAAACCAATATCACCACTGGGGGAGTTAGTAGGGGAGCTGAGGTGGTTCTGGACAACCGCGAGACGCAGGGTGGGAGACAGCATGGGGAAGTAATGAGAACAACAGTGAGCCGGGTAGGAAACAAGGAAACAAGGAAACACTCGGGTCAGACTTTCGAGAGAATCAACCAATTAGATCAGTCAATCAGATCAGCAAAGAATCGGGAATGAATCTAATTAGTAATTCAGGTCAAGGTCGACGTCGATTGCGGTGCGAACTCGGCAGAAAAACTGCCCCCACCTCGTGCGGCCGGAGGAGCAAATTACCGCGAGACCCAACTTTTTCCTGCCTAACCACCGCGGCCGACGCCAAGTGGCGAGCGAGTGCGAACAACCGACTCCGAAGGGGCGCCGGACGGGCGGCAAGGACCAACGGAACAGGGGCCATGGCAATAGCACAGGCACAGTACTGCAAGGGCGACCCATTGGACGGAGCACGGCAGGCTTGGCTGCATCAGATGGGCGATTTCGGCGCTTCAGATGAGCCAACTCCGTGTTCGGTGAGTTGGGCGTTTGCAACGGAGTGAGAAATGCTGGGATTGGGATGGTCAAGGAGAAGGGCCACCAGGGCCGTTCAAAAGGGCAATTCGACGGGATTGAAGCTTGCATGGGGACGGGTCGGTGCGTGTTGTCGAGAAATGGACACGGTACTTACGTTGGAGCAGACATTTTTGTATTATTGCTAGTAGAGATGGTAAAAAAGCGAGGTAGGGTCGAGCTATATATATAGATGTTGGGTGGAGGGCGTGTACGGCAAGAGTGCGGGAATGGGGTCTAGGGAGAGAGGTGGAGGGGCGAGGGGAATGGTGGGGGATCTGTCGCGGTAGAGAGAGATGTGGTTGGGGTGTATCGCGGTAGAATGGGGAGCATGGCACGACGTTCTCGCTAGCCTCTCGCTACAGGCCACGAGGGTAGCATTTTTTTGCACCTCTGGACTGGTGGGGGATCCACTTGCTTCGGGCTACACGCTTCCATTCTACAGAGGGCCTAGCCAGGGTGCCTTGGACAATGCACAGACTGCGTCTTGGCAACGTTGGGCGTCCAGAGGCCGATATGGATGGAGATTACGCGACACATGGACCAAGGAATGCGACGCAGTCCAACAAATGGACGAAGGCCAATGGGATGTTGGGACGAAAGAGTGGAGAAAGGAGAAGGGGATAAAGGCGATCAAGGGAGCAATGTGGCATTGGAACAATTGAAGATGCGAGTGAATCAATTGGGAACCAATTGATGAGTGGATGAAGTGGGATTCGATCTGTGGATCCAATGATCCATGAAAATTAGAGTAGATTTAACGGCCCTACATTCTCCACAATGCTCTTACAATTGGAGAATTAACGAGCTGCCGAGACTGTCAGATACATCAGGCACTATGGGTTAGCACTATCAATTCCTCACTCTCCACCTTCTGTCTTCATCATCATCATTGTCATCTTCCTCTTCTTCTTCTCTTCACTCTCACTCAGTTACTGCACACTCTCCATCATCTCTACTTCACCTCTGCTCTCTTACTATCTTACTAATTCTATACCCCCATTACAAAGCTGCGGCTGAGTCTTACTCATGGCACCCAGCCTGGATCCTTCTACCCAAGGTGCAGCTGGCTTTGTACTGCGGTCATGTTGTATTTTGTATTTTGTATTTTTCACATTTTTCATTTTTCACTCACTGCAATTTTGACTCATTTTCATTTGCATTCCAGATTCGCCAAGTCCGCCCAATTCCCGTTGTCGGGCTCATTGCCGGCCGTTTCATTACCATTTATTACTCCGAGTAGATCCATTATAATAGACTTTTTCCAGGCTTATAATATGCATTTTCCGGGATTCTTGTTCATTTTCCTGCCACAATCGTCCTGTCTGAATGACGTGCATGCTGCAGACGGACTGGACTCCACCGGCGGTCTGACTAATACTGGGGGGAGAGAGGGTTGGGGAGGGAGGTCGAAGCGAAGCTGGGGAGGGTGGGGGACGTGGGGGATTCGCGTGGGGGATAACTTCCAAAGTCACGTGATTAGCTAGTCACATGCTAAGTGACACGTGACTTATTATCACATGACGATAATCACGTTCTACCTTATCACGTGTATCACCACTAGTCACGTGATATTACATTTTTGCCCGCGCACGACCAGCCACCATTCCCTCTATCCACGTGAAATGACTCGATTTTGCAGCTTCCACTCGCCCCTACCGCCCAATGCTTATAAGGTGGGGCCCCAGCAGCACCACCAGCCATATTTCACCCGAAAATGCCCATTCCACAGCCCCACGGCGGCAAGCTCAACGATCTTGTCCTTCGCGATGCCCCAATCAGAGACACCCTATTGAAAGAAGCAGCCACTCTTCCGTCCTTGGTGTTGACAGACCGTCAGTTGTGTGACTTGGAGTTGATCTTGAACGGTGGCTTTTCGCCTTTAACGGGTTTTTTGAACGAGGACGACTACAACTCGGTGGTGACCCATCTGAGATTGACTTCGGTTAAAGGAGCCAATGGCAAGGGCTTGTTGTGGCCCATTCCCATCACTCTTGACGTGGACACGGCCAGTGCCGCCAAGTACGCCCCTGGCACACGTGTGGTGCTCTTGGATTTGCGTGACGAGACGCCGTTGGCCATTTTTACGGTGGAGTCTGTTTTTCAGCCCAACAAGCACACCGAGGCCAAACAGGTGTTCAGAGGCGATCCAGAACACCCAGCCAACCGCTACTTGTTCGAGCATGCCGGCGAGGTGTATCTCGGCGGCTCGCTTCAGGGATTGAACTATCCCAAGCACTACGATTACGTCGATTTCAGAAAAACTCCATCTGAGCTCAGAAAGGAGTTTGCCAACTTGGAATGGGACGACAAGAGCATTGTGGCGTTCCAGACGAGAAACCCCATGCACCGTGCCCATCGTGAGTTGACCATCCGGGCCGCCAACGACATTGGAGAGAACGGACGCATCCTTGTCCATCCAGTGGTGGGTTTGACCAAACCAGGCGACATTGACCACCACACCCGGGTCAAGGTGTACAAGCAGATCTTGAAGAAGTTCCCCGACGGCGTGGCCACGTTGTCGTTGTTGCCTTTGGCCATGAGAATGGGCGGAGACCGGGAAGCGTTGTGGCATGCTCTCATCAGAACCAACTACGGTGTGGACCATTTCATTGTGGGAAGAGACCACGCCGGGCCCGGAAAGAACTCTCAGGGTGTGGACTTCTACGGTCCCTACGATGCCCAGGAGTTGTTGGCCCAATACGAGGACGAATTGGCCATCAAAATCGTGCCTTTCAGAATGGTCACCTACTTGCCCGACGAGGACAGATACGCTCCAATTGACACCATTGACCTCAAGACGGTCAAGACCGCCAACATCTCGGGCACCGAGTTGAGAAACCGCTTGAAAACCGGCGAAGAAATCCCCGAATGGTTCTCGTATCCAGAGGTGGTGAAGATTTTAAGAGACACCAATCCACCCCGGTTTTCCCAGGGTTTTGTGGTTCTTATCGACTCCTCCACCAAGATCGGCGAATACTTGAGCTTTGCCTTGCAGTCCAGTTTGAACCAGTTCGACGGAAAGCGTAGAATCACCAAGTTGACCGATGAAGTTTCGCCTTTTGTGGTCAATGAATTGGTTCTTGCTGGATCCGGTGTGATTTTGCCCACCCAATCGGCAGACTTCATCAGCAAGGTCACTTCGACGGTCGGAAAGGGCAACACCATTTTGGTGAAGATCGAGGGCGCTTTGGGCGAAGGAGAGTTCAAGTTGGCAGAAGATTTGAGTGCTACAATTGACGAAATTGTGGCCTATTTGAAGGAACAAAGATTCTACTGAGGTTAAGAGACAAGACTAAAGATGATACAAATGGTGAAGATTGGTTCTTCTTCAAATACTGAGTTGATATTGAATTATTTCAAGCACTGAAGATTTGATATTGAATTATTTCAAGTACTCAGGATTGATATTGAATTATTTCAAGTACTCAGGATTTGGTATTGAATTATTTCAAGTACTGACATTTGGAGATTGAATATACTTTGGATACTGAATCACAGCTTAGAACTGAATCAAGGTTATGGATTATTACTTGACGGTTACCGTTGATCGGTAGATACATGAATAGACACACACGGGTAGATTAGGAGAGTGTATATATTGATTCACATCATAATATAATTGCATACATGAAATAATGTAAAATGATATTTGACATAATCAGGTGATTTTCATATTTGTATTGATTTCAGACGAGAAAGTACAATCTATGAATATACACAAGGGAATGTTAGTAGGATGTATATATTGATTCACAACATAATATAATTGCATACATGACATAATGTAAGATAGAAGATATCAAATATTTTAATTGGGCGATTTCAAGTAATTGAGTCAGATGATAGAAGATAATCTATAAAATGATACAATCAGGCGATTTCAAGTAATTAAATCCAGGTAATAGAAGATTATATTATGAAATATTATTGTTAGATGATTATTACGTATTTAAATACTGATGACGTAAAAAGCATTCGATGATTTGAAAAACGAAATAAATAAAATAATGGAAAACTTAATTATAAAAATTTAATTGGACAGATGATGAAGAACTATAATTAGATGAATGTCAAGTAATTAAATTAAAGGAGCATAGATCATTAATCGGATCAAATAATTATTAAAGACATCATTATCTACTATTCGGAAGTGATTTTATACTTCAATGATAATTACTTTTCATATTGATATATACATTTCAAATTATAAAAATACGCTGGCCAAATAACAGTTCGACACAATTCATTACTTCATGACAATGCTAGATTAACATACTAAATAAATAGGGTGGGCGGTTTCACTTTACGAACGAAACCAGACATCTAGACTTTGCCTTTGAGTTTGTAAATTTAAGAGACTCTGGACTAAGAATAGTTTTGTTCGTTTGGCAATTCCTTTATAAATATTCCACTTAGAGCTACTCGACCCTAGTGGAGTTTTTTGATAAATAGTTGGCTCTGTGCTTGAGGGATTCTGAGTAACTCATGGCAACAGGCCACACGGGGGCATCGGCCAAGATCCGGATACCTAGGTAGAGTGATTTGATAGACAATTGTCCGGCGACAATTGCGTTTTGGAGCTCATCTTCTCTCTGTTTCAATTGCAGAGGCTCAGAGACCATTTTCCTCTGGACTAGGCTCTTGATCTTCATCTGGCCACCATCGTGATTTATGGATTTGAAGGTTTCCTGTTTGGAGAAGATCTCGGAGTAGGAAGATTTCAAGATAGGACTCAAGTTGTTTTCCACCTGAGAAATGATTTCTTCACACTCGATCACCCTCAAGATGTCGGCATCTGCCAAGTGGGCAGAAACTGCCTTTTTTTCCAAATACTTCAAGTACGAAGAAATAACGATAATGGAAACGAAAAGACACGACACGAAGAACACCGGACTCCTCAAAGAACATTGCTTCACTTCGTCGTTTGTGATGCGCTTGATGTTGTCGACCCACAATTGCACGATTTCGATACAATATGGCAAACTCTTTCTCAAATGCTCATATTCGTCTTCCTGTTCGATCATCGAGTTCAAGTGGTCGTTCATCTGTTGCCAGTTTTTGGAAAACACTGGAGAGAAAATTGGGTTGAGATTTATCACCAACTTCAACTTGACCAACCAGTATAATGGCAACACGATTTTGAGCTCATTGTGCGTGTTGAGCAAGTGGCTGTTGGAAGAATCAATGTGTAACACGCCTCCATTAACCACAAACTTCAATTCCCACGACTTGACCAATTTTTCCAACTCTGGCTTTTTGTTCAAATTCCAATCAAGGTTTGTGAAGGTCTTCATGCTTGATACGCTGGATTGCACGCATTGGTGAATGTACATCAACAAGGAGAGCAAGTTGTTGAAAGACAAGGACGTGTTAAGTCCTCTTCCGTTGGCCGTATCCTTGAGATGTTGGATAATTTTCGAAAAAGGCTCTCCATTGCTTAAACTCACCAAGTTGTCGAATCTTTCATTTTTAACCAAGGCAAACCATTCAGCCGAATTCGAACACTGCCACAAGGCATCGTTTGCACAGTAATCACCACTCTTCAACAAGCTGGAGTCACAGTACATGGGAAGCCCACTAATACTGGCTCTGAATGCCTGCAACATATAGAAGACGTGCATGGTTCTGATTCTAGATTGGGCCATGATAAAGTAGTCAAAGTTCTTTTGGATGGCTTGTGGATTTGTGCTTGCCTGATCCAAGTTTTTAATGTCTGCTGGAGGAATCAAAAACTGCTCCAAAGGTTCGTTGAAACTGGTGGATTTGATCAAGCCGATCATCGACTTCATTTGCTTCGAGGTGATGTCCATCATGTTCTGCTCGTTGAAGAACAACGTAATAAATATATGGATCACCAAACACTGGTGTGCCATCAACGGAACCTTCTTGAATTGCATGTTGTTCAAGGTGATTTCCTTCTCGAAAAAGTTCTGGATGTGGAACTTGGACAAGCTGAAAAGAAGCAAGGCGTTGGTGTCGTGGTACGAATACAATGCACCGATCGAAGCCATGGACAAGATCAAGGGAATGTACTCGAACTTGCTCAGCATTGGCGCCTTTAACGACGGAAGATGGATGAATGGGAAGTACTTGTTGAACTCCAACTCGTACAATCGCATGTAATGGTTCAAGTCTTCGGTTGTGGGGAACTGGGCCTCTGTCAAATTGCTCACACTGATCATTTTCTGTCTGAAGGCTTCGGTAATAAATGTGAAGTCTTGCAAGAGCGAGCTGTCAAGCGTGAACTCAAAGTCTCCGGGTATTATGGACCCTTGGTTGGACGTGTCGTGAATAACCTTGGGGTTCATTTGTTTGACCAAGTCGATCTGTCTGGATCGGAAAAGAGACGAGATTTCATTGAAGGAAGCCACCTCGGGGTTTGTGGAAGAAAGGAGCGTTGGAGTCTGTTGGGCATTCAATTTGGGCGAGTTCAACAACGAAGGGAGTTCAACAAAGCCAATTTGATGAGAAGCCACCGGAAAGTTGGTTTCGTATGGGGTATTAATAATTTCTTTCAACCATTCGTCGTCCTGAGTCAAGTTCAAATTGATAGCATGCATGTTTCCGGTGGTAGCAAAGCTCGACAGGTTGCTACCGTTGTGGTTGGAGCCCTGTGAGTCTGTCCTGGGTTTTTTCTGCTGCTGCTGGTTCAAGTCCTGGTCCTTCTTCTGTTTCTTGAGCATTTTCTTGCTTTCCACCGACTCGTTTTGCAAGTTGATGGCAGGCCCGTGGCCATTGCCGTTTCCAAACATGTTCTGGCCCATGTTCATGTAATTTGGAGGGTTCAAGCCGTACTCAAACGGCGTCATTCCCTTCAAATGGTGGGGATGGTTGGGATTGTTGAACTGCAACGCAGCGACGGCACTTTGGCCAGGCAAGCCGGGAGATGCAGCCCCGGCTGCAGCTGGCGACATGGCGTCCAGGAAGAACTGCTGGAGGTTCTTCAACGAGCGCTGTTTCGCTGTGAGTTGCGAAAACGAAGGAGAGCCGGCCCCCTTCGTTCTGTCCGTGGCACTGCTCAAATCAAGGCCGTCGAGGTTGGTCCAGTCCATCATGGCCAAGGAGTTTAAGTCCAAGCTGGAAAAAAGCAGGCTCTTGGGCGGGAGTTCTCCCTCGGCATTGATGCCCACGTCGCCGCCAAAGTGTGCTGTGTCGAGAAACGACGACGTGAGATTGCTGGCGTCCTTCAAGTTGGTGTAGGAGGCACCGGAAACGGCGGAAAACGACGCATGCCGGGTCTGGGACCCCAACAAGTGGTTCAAATGGGCGTTTCTCAAGGCGTCGGCCGTGGCCTTGTCGTGTTTTGTGGATGGGAGATACGCCAGACTGGCCCGTTCTCGCGGCAGGTCGTCCTTGTGGGCCTGCGGAGGCATGCTGGAGGGGAGGGTCACGGCGGGCGACGAGTTCTGGCTGGAGGTGGTGGGAATGGGCGACGGCATGGCGTCGTGGGAGCCTCCTTGGAAAAGAGCGGTGCGGAACTGGGGAGGCACTGCTGCCAGAAGCGAGGTGCTGGCGGTTGCATGCGGTGCAGCGGCTCCAGCTGCACTTGCCTGGTAGTTGACCTCATTGGCTCCAGCTGCACCTGCCTGGTAGTTGATCTCATTAGCTGCACTTGCCTGGTAGTTGATCTCGTTCGACTTGGTCGGCGAAAACAACTGCGTGGGAAGCTTGTCCGGGTCGTCGCCGAGGTCCGGCACCGCGCCGTTGGGCAAAGGCACCGTGTTCTCGGTGTTGTTTTGCAACACTATGACATGCTCGTCCAAGTCCTTGGACGAGCCCCGTCTCATGATGTTGGGAAGGCTGGTGTGGAGCTTTTGCTGGTGGCGGAGCACGAGGTCACGCCGCGCAAAGCACCGGCCACAGGCAGCACACTGGAACGGCTTTTCGTTGGTGTGGGAGCGCTCGTGGCGCTTGAGGTGTTCAAGTCGGGCAAAAGCGCGTGTGCAAACGGTGCACATATGGGGCCGTGGCTTGTCGGTTTTGATCTGCTGGCTCTTCTTGGGGATGGGCTGGGTGCCGAGGGACATGTCGGCACTGGGAGTGGACCCGGTGGACACCGGGGACCGGGTGGAAACCTCGGAGACGCCAGTACTCATGGTGAGGAGCAGGGCAAACGGGGGCAGAAAGGCGGTCAGAAGGGCAGGAAAAACGGGGTTTTTTGGGGGCAGATGGTGGGGGCGGGCGTGCGCACGTGGGGGGCGCTGAAAAAGGGCAGAAGGGCGGCCGTCTGGTGCAAACGACGGACGTAGTGGTGAAGAGAGTGACCCAACGAATATAAAAAGTGAGCTCAAAAAGTAAATTTTCTGGAGACGCGACATTGGGACCGGAGTGTTTCCGGCGGCATGTCGCGCGCGACATGCAGCATGGGGTGCGCCGGGGATGTTGGGTGATGTTCTGGGGGCTTAGGCCTGTGTGCAGGCGCCGTCCTGGGTGGAGGCGGCGGAAGACTGCGGACATGGGTCACGTGAGGTGGAAATGGCTTCATGGCCAAGGCCAGGGTCTGGGGTGGTTTCAGGCTGCAAAAAGGGTTGAAGTGGTGGATAGGATGGGCAGGTGGGGCTGCATGGGCAGGTGGGGCTGCATGGGCAGGTGGGGTTGCTTGAAGCATGTAGGTGTTGACAGGTGGGGCAGGGTTGCGGGGCAGAGAGAGCATGGGATCGAGGGGGCATGGAGGGGGAGGGGCACGCATCTAGAGATATGGAGATGGTATGGAGGTGTAGTATGAGGATTGACGTGAGATTGAAGTGTGAGATTGAAGTGAGATTGAAGTGAGATTGAAGTGTAAGGTTGAAGTGTGAGATTGAAGTGTGAGATTGAAATGAGATTGAAGTGTGAGTGGATTGAGTCGTGTTGACATTGTCAGTTATCGTTAATGAAATGCATGTGCTGACATAATTATATGGGTAGTGATAATGAGCTGGATGATTATGGTGATGGATGATTATGGTGAGACGGACTGCTAGTGAATCTATGAAGGTGTAGTTGTGATGTACCTTTGAACTTGATTTGAAGAATGCACCAGACTATCAATATGCTTGGATCGGGACTTATACTGCAGTTCCACTCTTATCTGATAACTGCAATACGATGTTTCACTCTATTTATTCTGTGCAACCTGCTCTCTAACGTCTATTCCTTACTATTCAACCTGCTCTTCAATCTCTATACTTCGCTAGATTATCTGCCTCTTATCTGTCGTTTCATTGTCTGCCTCATGGGATCTGACTCTATATTCCAGTTGCTCTGTATTGTCTAGCCATACTTCCGTTCCTTCCGTCGTATCTCTCCTCCAGCCTCTCATCCTATCAACTCAACCTATCAACTCATCCTATTCCATACTATCAACTCATACTATCAACTCATTCTATCAACTCATCCTATCAACTCATTCTATCAACTCATCATATCACCTATCAACTCATCCTATTCCATCCTATCAACTCATACTATCAACTCATCCTATCACCTATCAACTCATCCTATTCCATACTATCAACCCATCCTATTCCATCCTATTCCATCGTATCAACGCATCCAATTGTTCCAACCATACTGCCTCACCATATGGGCAGACTGGCCCTTAAGTACCCCAAAGGGCCAAAGTATACGAAATGCGAGTGGGGTCGGACGCGAGTGGAGAAACCAGCCCCATAACCCTTTATCCACATGCACGGAGGCTCGGTATCGACACTCGGTACGATGGAACGTCCCCGCCAGCCCCGGTACCTGGCTTCTGTTGCTGTGTGCCTATGTCACTTTCTGACAGGTGCGTCTCCGTCTGCATGTTTGGCACCCATGTGCAACTGTGGGTTTAGGAACAGTGCATAGTCGGAGGGTGGTTGTGCCGGAGTTGGTGCGTGTTTGTCAACCTTTCTAGATCGCTTTGGTGCGGAGTTGGTGTGTGTTTGTCAACCTGTCTAGATCGCTTTGGTGCGGAGTTGACGCGTGTCTCTGGTGCTGTGTTCCATTGTCTCCTGCAGTGGAGCTTTTATTTCAGAATGGGGCCTCTTCGTAGTTTGAACGCATGAGCTATTTTTCTGTACCGAGGTGCGTTCTAGATGAAATGTCTATCCTACATAGGTGGATTTGACAGTGCACTGGCCCTTCCGTTCCGAGGTCCACCACTATACAGAAACAAACAGAAACAAACAGGAACAGAATCAGAATCAGAATCAGGAACAGAATCAGAATCAGGAATCAGGAATCACAGATACTTAGATCTGAGCTGATTTATTTTGAGTAGTTACACTTTTCTGAAAATGATGGAAAATGTCTATATTATAATATTATTCACTTTTCCTTCACATTTGCTCTCTGGTTCCGATGGTATCCGCCTCTTTCCACTGTAATTGGCACCAAAGGCCGTCGGTTTCTGCCTGTGACAGAAATGCCACGTGATCCCAAACTTAACCTAGCACAATTCGTTGGCCTATTCTTCAACAAATAGCGCAGTAGCGAAGTGGAAACGCGCAGGGCTCATAACCCTGAGATCCCCGGATCGAAACCGGGCTGCGCTAACTTTTTGCATACTTCATTTATTGCCCTCTTTGTCCAAGACTGTGTACACCATAGAGTCCATCGATCTGGCAAAGCCGGACATTTACTTTTGCCAGAGGCTAAAAATGCCATAAAACTACTTTGTTCACAGAAATTAAGATATCTCCGTCAAATATCACAATTATAAGCTCACTAATTCTAGAGAGATTATGTATAATTGAAGCATATATTTCCAAGACAGAGACCCACACTACACCACAGTTGGTTTACTCCCACATATTTGTCCACACTTCGTCCACATTTCGTGCACATTTTCCTTCACCATGTTATAGTATAGGAAAAGGGCATGCCAAGAAAGGGCACTACAATTACAAAAGTGTGATTTGCTCAATTGTCAATTACACCCACACTTTTTTGGCCATCCACAACAAAAAGAGGCTTCTACTTCCAGTTGCTCGTGATAGGACGATTTCTGGCTCCGCTTCGGTTAACCTTTTAGCTTGAAACGGGATTAAAGGTGGAAGAGAAAAGGGTCTAGCCCAAATACCCTGGGGAAGTTCTTTCTAGAAAGCATCTCCATTGGCCCCATATTGATTAAATACGACAATAGACGAGGTAGAGCAAAAACGGATTTAATATCTCCAGACCCTAGATAATATTATGACGGTGACTCTCCAAGCACAAATCGACGACGATTTATACTGGAACCATTCTAAATCCGTTCTCTTGCTGAATTTCTATATGTGCTGTGTATGAGTGTCTTAGTCACGTTCTTCTCCATCATCTCCTGTCCATCTATTTTCATTAACCTCTCTATTTTCTTTACCCTCTAGAGACTCTCTTAATTTCTTCACACGACCATTCATCCCACAATATACACATCGACGTCAGGTTTCAGGTCTATTGTATCTATTGTCCATCATCCGTACTCTCACTTCTAACTATTTTTCACCTTCATTTTACAAACCATCAGTTTATTCACTGTAATTACCCTCATTTTATTCATTCTCATTACCCTCATTTTATTCACTCTCATTACCCATTTTATTCACTCTCATTCCCTCATTTCTCTCTTCCTTAAAGCTGTATTCATAAATACTCAGTATTCACTCTCCCTCCCTTTCCATCTCTCCATCACTCTTCCCATTTCCTCCCTCTCTCCTTATCTCTCCTTATCTCTTCTTTCTACTCCCTCCTTGCATCCCTATTTTTTCTTGCTTATTTCCTCCTCTGCTCGTCTTCTTTTCTCTTGCTCTGCTCTCCACTTCTTCTTCCTCTTCTTCTTCTTTCTTTACGCGAAACGACCCTTATCAAACCCTTTCTCCTTCATGGACGAACCCGCCTCCATCAGCATCTTCTTCGTGATCACCGCCATTGTGGTGGCCGTGGTGTTGGTTTTGGTCAATTGCCTCTGCAAAATCGTGTATGACGACTCGTCCAACGAAGGCTACTCGCTTCTAGACGACACAGACGACTTCTTTCCCCATGACTTTGTCAATGACCCCGAGTCGCTAGCCAGGTTGGCTGACCAGTTCGACTTCGTGGAATTATCGCCAGAAGAGCAAAGCGCCTACCTCAGGGGCCAGGAGTTTGCCAAGACCCACCCGCCTAACACACACCACACAAGGGGTCTGTCCTACACCACCGAGACGGAAGACCTTGTCAAAGAGTGTGGCATCACGGCGTTTCTGTTTGAAAACGACGACCCCGACGTGTTGAGTCCCCGCTACACCGTGGCGGACCGTACCGACGTCTACTTCATCAACAACGACCTCCCCTACTCTGTTGCAACAGCCGCCCTCAACTACGCGTTGCCCGTCCGCCACCGCTACAACTCGGACGTCATCTACTTCGAGACCAAGGTGTTCGAGTTCTCCAACTCCAACAACCCCAACGCCCACTTTGCCATCGGGTTGGTCTCCAAGCCGTATCCCACCGCGTTCCGCTTGCCGGGCTACAACAACTTCTCGGTTGCGTATGAATCCACAGGAAACTTGAAGATCAACCAGCCGTTCCCCACGCCCTTGCAGCAACACCAGGGCGAGCACAGCGAGTACAACGCGCAGGTGTTGCCTCCGTTGCAGCAGTCGGACGTGGTGGGCTTTGGCTACGCCGTGAGCACCGGCACCATCTTCATCACGCGCAACGGCCGCAAGCTCTTGGACGTCATGAAGGGCGTCACCATCGACATGTACCCCGCCATCGGGTGCTTCCTGACCAACGCCAAGTTCCAGACCAACATCGGCCAGTTGGGCTACTTGTGGATCGAGGCCAACGTCCGCAAGTACGGCTTTGTTTCTCGGTCTGAGTACAAGAAAATCAAGGGCGAGCGTGGGTTGGCCGCCTTGCCCCACTACGGCCTGGTGGTGGATGAAGACAGAGACGAGATCCTCGCCAAGGGCGAGGAATTGCCTCCTAGATACCCCGAAGAAGAGTTGGACTTCTTTGGCAGATCCAGCATGGATGTGGTACGCGTGGGCACTTCTTCCAAGGCCCTCCACAATGACGAGGAGAAGAACGAGAAAAGCAGCATCAGCTCCACCAAGGTCACCGACGCGACCGAGGAAGAAATGAACATTCGAGAGAGAATCTACGAGCAGAACACGCTGGGAAGCCAGAATGCATTTGGCAAGCAGAAATCGCAGAGCGAGGTTTCCGAGGCATTTGAGACCAGTGAAGTGGAGACACCAGCACAGCTGAAGAGCTCAGACGTGACATCTGCTCCAGAGAGTGCAGTTGTCCCAGAAAGTCATAATGAAGAGAGTGCAGTTGTCCCAGAAAGTCATAATGAAGAGAGTGCAGTTGTCCAAGAAAGCCATAATGAAGAGAACGCACCAGAGACTGAGGTTGAAGAGACTACAGTTCCAAAGACTGAGGTTGAAGAGACTGCAGTTCCAAAGACTAAAGTTCCAGAGATAACAGTTCCAGACACTGAAGTTCCAGAGACCTTGGATATTCCAGAGACACAAGCTCCAGAAGTTTCAGCTGCTCCAGAAGTTTCAGCTGCTCCAGTCACACAGGACGCTGACACTACGCAAGACCCAGATACCTCTCATATCTTGGAAAGCGGCAACGACAGCAGCAAAGCAGGCAGTCCGGATGCAGAGAACTCGGCCTCGAAGAAGAAGAAAAATAAGAAGAAGGGAAAGAAGAAGAAGAAGGCCAAGAAGTAGATCCTCTACGTTGTACATAAACACAGTTGAATAATGTAGCACTATTCTAATATATTGATGAGCAGACTGAGTAGGAAAAATCTAGAAAGGTAGAGATGAAATACTATGTTACACATTAATTTATACCTGTGATAATAACATTAAGTATCTCAACAATCCAATTGTCCTCTAAAAACTGATGTAACATATCAGATCTCCAATAATGTATACATGACATTTCGAGAATAATTTGATGAATAGAATTATTTAAATGAAAACAAAATGAATTAACTGCCATTGATCGGAACTAGCGAAACTATACCATAGAATTCAATATGACAGCATACTAACACGAATACAATCATTTCCATTCAATTGCTTCGGTTATTGCATTTTGAAAAAAAGGGGCGAGCTGGGAATTGAACCCAGGGCCTCTCGCATGCTTGTGTCTATTCAAGAATAGGCGCCCAAAGCGAGAATCATACCACTAGACCACACGCCCGATTTGTGAGGTCAAAGCTAAGCGGAAATACAATTTTCCGCTTACTAGATTAGAATGGTTTCCTATTATTGGGAGTACATGTATCTTGGATATTCTCAGGACCGGGACATTAGATGCGACAATTTTGCAAAAGTGGTGAAAAGATTGGCGTATTTTTTTTTCAGAAATAAAATATTTTAGTTTATTGGTAAAATGTAGCGAAAAAACAAGTCTCTACTTGAAAAATACGTGTAGGTGTTTCTTCCTGGAACGTTGGCCAGTCGTATGATTGCGAGTATCTGATTCGTCCAAGGATTACTTCACTAACAAAAAAATGCAGAAATGGAAAGAAAGATTCATGAAAATTGTCGATACGAGTATCGGCTTTAACATGTGTTTATAGGACCCGATACCGACACCAGGTAATCATACGATACAGGACAGGGTGACTTGTCCTTAATAGAGCAGTATGGAACAGCCGTGTCCAGGGAAACGGCGAAAAATAGGTTGTATTGGGAGAAATGATCAAAGTCAATGCACTGGACGTTTTTCTCAATTGGTCTGACAATCTTGGATTTTCTCCAAATGTGCCGATCTTGACCAGAGATACTATGCATGCTGAAGAATTGGGTCTGATAGGATGTATCAGAGCCTTCTGCTCTGGCTTACTTTTCCAGTACCTTCCAATTCTGTAGCCTTCTAATACTAGAATTATACTAATGTCCACCGCTTTCTCCAGTTCCATTCCATTCCATTCTTTCTTATCTCATTCTCTCCTCTCACACCAAGCCACATGCCCTGGCCGTATCACCGTATCATATTCTCGGAGCTACAACAGCCACGTCGAATGATCAGAGTGTTCATTGAAGCCAGGGTTTAGGCTTACTTGCAGTTTCCATAACAACCAGGTCGAAGCTCCACACTTCAATAATAAGGACACATGCTTACAGTGTGCCTTATTCACAACTCAACCCAACTTATTTTCATGCCAGACGTCGTCAGGGGTAGGGACTAGACCATCTGCAGCAGTGCAGGCAATTTTGAGTACCTTTTTCAACCAGATGGAACATGGACTAAAGGATCTAGAAGAGGCATTTAGGTGTCGATGCATGTCTTATCAAGCAGTTATAGACTCGTTATCATCTAATTATGGAGAAGCATGGATTAATACTGACAGCTGTTCCATTACCGGAAGCGATTTCGTCTGCCATGGTATGGAACAGTGCTCTCACTACTGTTTGTTTGTTGTGTCGAATCTCTCGTTATTCATAGTAAGAGAGCCATGGCTCGTCTGAGACCAGCGCCTCTAATAGATTATGACACACACAGTATCTCCAGCTACATCTATGTTTCGGTCCAGTGGCACCAAGAGGGACGCCATTATCACCAGCTTTACGCCACGTGTGGCCAACCATGTCTTCGCATGTCTCCATAATATTCTTATCTCCCAATAGAACCAGACAATTCCAATTTCTCACATCCCAAATTGCACTTCCCATTTCCCATTTCCCATTTCCCAATTTTCCATTTTTGCACTCCCAATTTTTCACGTCTCTTTTTCCAATTCCCCAATTTTCTTTCTCCTTTTCCATTTTCAATTTTCACATCTCCTTTCCATTTCCATTTTCCATTTTCCATTTACATCTCCATTTTCATTTTTCATTTCAGTCTCCTACTTCTTTCTCCCTTTCCTCTGTTCCTTCCCTCCACTCTCGTATCTCAGCCGTACACCGTGCTCCCAACCCGCCCTCTGATTGGCCACGCCCCTGAGACCCACTCCAACGGCCCACCGTTCCAACCTCTTCTGTTGTTGTGGTAGCCCTGGCTGGTGGTTTGAGCCCGCCTGCGATTCACGACACTCTCTCGCAAAATCGCCCTTTTTCTCGCTAGATTAGTGCCCGCCTGCCGTGCCAGGCGCGCACAAAAGTCTTACCCCGAGACCCGCTAGCGACACAAACCCGCCCACAAACAGCTTGGGGCGGGAATAGCGCCACTGGCTAGCGTGGAGGTATTGAAGGCCCGTATTGTGTATTGTGCTTCGTAACCGTCCCGTGCCACTACGCCGGCATCTCCAAACAAGCGGGTCACCCCAGAATGTCGTGGTCCATGTAACAGAGTCAGTCCATAATCTCCACACTCAAAACGTCCCGTTGTAGTGTCTCTCTGTTCCTCTTATTCCCACTCCTTGTGTTCTCTTTTCTCCCCATTCCCCTTTCGCTATTTTCTACCGCGTCCCTACCGTCTCCCTAGCTTTTTACGCGCCTAAACCACACCGCACTATTGATCTCTTTTACAACCAACACACTTCTTCTTTTATTCTTTTATTCTTCTTCTCCTCTTCTTTCTCTATTTCTACACCTTTCTGCCTTTCTGCCTCCAACATGGCGCAGTTCCCTGTTTCCGCCAGGAGGATGGCCTCGCCGTTCTACGTGCTCCTTGTCCTCTTCCTGTCGGTCATCGTCTTCAACTTGGTGTTCTACCACTTCTACGACCAGCAGGACCCCCCTACTCACGTCCTGTCCCAGATAGACTCCCTCGACTCAGAAAAGTACACCAGCACGCTCATGATGGAGCTCTCCAAGGCCAAGGAGCTGGAGTTGTTGGACAAGCTCCGCGCCCAACTCGAGGCCGACCACAAGGACAAGTACCTCGACACGCTCCGTGGCCAGATCGAAGCCAACTTCACCGAGCTGTTCAAGGAGGAGCTCCAGTCCAAGATCAACGAGCAGTTCACCGAGGAGCAGTTCCGCTCGCAGCAGTTGTCCTACGACCTCTTTGACTCCTTGAAGGCCGAGTACTTGAAGCAGGAGGGCAAGGCCATCAACGAGGTCGCCGTGCTCGAGACCTTCCAGCTGTTGGACATCCCCACGCCCCCCGGCCTTTCCGAAAAGGTGGCCGCCAAGATCCACGACAAGATGGACCGCGGCAAGTGGTACCAGTGGCTCATCGTGGAGCTCTTGGTCAAGTACGGCCCCACCGACATCGAACCCATCACCAGCGAAGAGCGTGGCTCGCCCATGCCCGGCACCTACCTCAAGGACGTCCAGCAGCCGCCCATCTCCAAGAAGCGCTTGCTCAAGGGCCACGTCAACCTCAAGAAGGACAAGCTCGAAAAGCTCAAGAAGAAGCACACCATGTTTGTCGATGCGCTCAAGCGGCTCTCCGACCCTCCCCAGCAGTTTGTCAGCGGTGACGGTATCGTCATTTCCGGCGGTGGTGTCTACTTTGCTGCTGCGTTGGTCGCCATCGGCCAGATCCGTCAAATGGGCTCCAAGTTGCCCATTGAGATCGTCATCAACGACATGACCGAGTACGACGCACAGATCTGTGAGGAGCTTCTTCCCAAAACCTTCAATGCCAAGTGCATTGTCATCGAGAAGGAAATCGGCAAGGAAATGCTCCAGGGCCTCAGCTTGACCAAGTTCCAGATGAAGATCTTCGGCTTGCTTTTCTCCAGCTTCGACAACATCATCACTATCGACGCCGACAACATGCCCATCAAGAACGTTGACCATTTGGTCCGCTCAGAACCTTTCCTCACAGATAAGTTCATTTTATGGCCCGACATTTGGCACAAGCAAGTGTCGCCTCAGTTCTACGAAGTGGCCGGTTTCGAGGTCGGCCTGACTCCAGTCCGTAGAGACGGTCTTGCCAACGATTGGAAGTGGGAAGACTTTGCTCTTAAGGACCCTGATGCAGATCTTTCTTTCCACGATATGGATGGCGTCCCTGACATGTACAGTATCGAGACCGGACAAATGGTCTTCTCCAAGAAGGCACACTTCAAGGCATTCATGTTGTCCTTGTACTACAACATCTACGGTCCAAAGTTCTACTATGACTTACTTTTCCAAGGTGCTCCTGGCGATGGAGACCGTGAGACTTTTGTTCCTGCATTGCATGTGTTGAAAGAGCCATACCATGTGGTCAAATACGAAAGTTGGTTGGGAGGCTACGAGAAGAAAGATGATGGGGGTTTCCAAGAGACCACTATTGTTCAATTTGACCCAACCCAAAACTTGAAGTTCATGAGAGACTGGAAAAACTGGTTGAAGGAAAAGGGCTTGGACACACGCTTGTGGCCCTTCCAATCTAATTCATACACTGTCAATTTGAGAAACAAGTTTAGGGACAGTTTCTTGAAGAGAAAATCGAAAGAAGTGACCGACCCAGAAACCGGAGAGTTGACAATGATGGAGGTTACTGAAAGATACGAATACCCCGAGGTTCTTTTCCTCCACATCCACAAGCCCAAGATCAACCCAGTTGATAATGCGAAGACAGGCTCTTTCGGAATCTACGAAAGAAGAAACTTGGGACTCATGGGCAAGTATAAAGAATACCATGGCATTGACTGGGAGTTGAGATTCCATGTCATTTCCAAGTGGATTGCCTGTAAGGGTATTACCAGTTCCAGATTCTGGGAATCAGCCAAAATTTCACAGAAAGACGTTTGTGAAAAGGTCACAAAATACGTTGAATTCTTGAAGAAAGACACCAGCGGACCAGATGTTACCAAATTGTCATTTGATCCAACTTTCCAGGGCTAAACAAGCTCATAGCATAATAACTGCGAATGTACTATAGTTATGGAAATGAAGCCAGTCGTTTCTATCGGATGTTACTTTTATTCCTATATCATCAATTAATATGGAAAACTCGGTCAAATAGGTCGCTTAATACCCAAGTAATCAGTTCAAGATGTAATTATTCATTGACGTCACAAAATCGATATATGTTTATGTATGATGTAATGTGTTCTAAATTTCTAACAGGTCTATATTTAGGCATCGGATTCCTCTTCAGAATCTTCTTCAGATTCGTCGGTTTCTTCTTCAGAATCCGAATCTTCTTCACTCTCGTCACTAAAGCCTTCAGTTTCAGAGTCTTCTTCCTCGTCACTTCCCAACTCGACGTCCACTTCTTCAACATGGACTTTGTAGCCCTGTTTGGAGAAGAACTTCTCGGTTTCCTCCACCTTGGCTGGAGGTAAACTGGTGAAAAGAAGCGAGGTGTTGCTATTGAACACTGCCTTGAAGTATTTCTTCAAAGCGTAAAGAATATCGTCAGCTTTCAAAGCATTGAGTCTTTCAATGAAGTAATTGGTATAGTCAGGACCTCTTCTCTTGAACAAGTAATCGCTAATGGCACTGGTGGCAGCCTTGTAATTGGTGTCCATATTGTTGGCGACTTCGTTGATAATAGCAGCAACTGCATTCTCAACACTAAGCTGGTCAATTTTCAATTTTTCATCGGCATAATCGTCCACAATAGACTTGGCCACACTCCAGGCCTGAACTGCATCGGAACCTCTATAGATACCAAAGGTCAATAATCCGGTTTCGATGTTTCTCTTCACTTGAGTGCCGTAGGCAAGACCAGTTCCTCTAATACCTCTCCAGAAAGGACCTTCCACAGCATTTAAGAATTCGGTAGCAAGTGCAATTTTGAAGATATCTTCATCAAGGTACGTGGTTGGAATAGGAGTGACGGAAATCATATGAGAGGACTCTTCGGCAGGGGAAGCAATCACGTAGGCGTGGTTCAGACAGTTCTTACCAATTTCCGATTTGAATTCCAAAGATCTAGGAAGCAGTTCAAATGGAGTAGGTACAGCTGGTTGCGATCCTTGGAACGTTTCAATAAATGGTTTCCAACTCGAAACAGGGTTCTCCAAACTGGAAACTCCTCCAACAACAAAGACCTTGAGGTTTTCCAAGCAAAATAACTGGTTGGCCAAAGTTTCCAAGTCCTTCTGAATTTCAGAGAATTTTCCATTATTGATCTTTTCAGACAAGTCCTTGTAGAACTGTTCGGTATAAATGGAGTCTTGGGCCTTACGGATGGAAGTGGCCTCGAAAACGGTCCGGTGCTGGTGAGAGTACATCATCAACTCACCCAGTCTCTTCTTGTCTGGCAAAGAGTTGATGATCTTTTCGATAATGACCTGGACTCTGGATTCCTCAAACTTTCTGTGCTTGAGAACCTTGTGCAACCATTCAATGGCCTTGACGTACTTCTTGGCCTCAAATTTCACTCTGACACTGATTAACTCAATGAAATCGTTCTCAAAACCGTTGTCGAGACGGGTCTCCAAAATGTCCTCTTCTATCTGTGTGATGACCTTGTCGTATGGAATGTACTCTCCATTTGGCAACTCAATGGACAAGGAAAAGATCTCCTCCAAAATAGACATGTAACGTAAAAGCTGAGGGTCAACTGTAGTCGAAGGCAAGACAATGGTGGTGGTGATGAATTCGGACTTAAAGTCTTCGAAGTGAAGGAAAAGAGGCAATTCTTGTCCAATCTTCTTGGCATCAGACTGAATTCTGGCATGCAATTCGTCCCTGTGAACGTACTTGGTGTACTTGCTGTTGAAAATAGGTTTTTCTTGCTCAACAGTGTACGATTTCGTGTTGATGAACTGGATCTTTGCAGGGTCTGGCTTTTCGAATTGGGTCAACAATTCGTCAGGAATAGGAGCGTCGTTCTTGTCCTGGGCTTCTTGCAACTTCCTGCCGAGCTTTTCCAATCCATCCTTACCGTACTTGGTTTTGATGTCCTTGGAAATCTGCTTGGTGTTCTTCTTGATGGAGTCATTGAGCTGGATGGAAGGTTTGCCCAAAAGAGAGACCGAATGGTTGGAAACAAAGTATTCCTTGATCAAGGCACACCACTGTTCGGCAGTCCATTGCAAAAGAATGTCGAATTCCTCCAAACCCTTGCACCAGGTGCTCAAATCGGACCCGTCTTGATTTCCGTACAAGAACTCGGAAATGGCAATGTTGGAGAAGACCATAGGCGACTTTTCTGCGCTGGAAACGAACTTCAAGCGTTGCTGTTGGATGACTTGGCGGAAATAGGCCAAGTCCAAGTTTTCTGGCTTGGTTTGGCTGAGAATCAAGTCCTTGATGAGTCCATCAACTCTGGCAAGTTCTTCCAGCGGAACATCGTGGAAAGTGAAGTTGAGCGTGGTTCTGCGGTAGTCGTCGGTGTTGTAGTCGATTTCCGTGGCCAAAGGAACCTCGATCTCCACCAAATTCTTATTAAATAAGGCGATGGGACTGTCGGTCAAAAACGAGCCTACCATGTCGAGGGCCACGTTTGTCAAGGTGTCGGTGGCCACCGGGCCGATCCAGGCCATCAAGATCTTGCCCATCAGCTCGTCGTTATCGGGAAACTCGATGGTTTCCACAAGGGACTTGGAAAGAGGCAAGTCTTCAGCCAGGTCCAAGAACGGTCTAGGCTGGGGAGTTTCCGGCACTGGAGGCAAGGCACTGTCGAAATCGGCCATGATATCCAACAACTCGTCCTCGTCCACGCTTCCGGTGATTATAACGCACAAATTGTCGGGTCTGTACATCAGGGCATGGAATTGTCTGATGTGGTCGTTGGTGAGCTTTCTGAGTTCTCCCATAAGTCCGCCAGTTTCCGACGAATACCCGGAGTTGGCGGCGTAGAGCCGCCTCTGCATCTCCAAGTACAAGATGGACCAGGCGTCGTACTCAATGCCCTGCATTTCCGAGAAGACCACGCCCTTCTCTTTGCCCTTTCCGTCGATATGGTACACTTCCGTGAGACAGGCCTCGTCCGTGAGCGTGGGACGCAAGAGATGGTCCAAGTAGATGGGGAGCAAGGTCTTGAACCCGTCCCAGCCGGCCGTGGTCAACGTGTAGACCGTCTGGTCCACTCCGGTCCAGGCATTGGTGGAGGAATAGAGACGGTTGCCCAAAGTGTCAAGAAGACCCTTGTAGGGGTAGTTTTCCGAGCCGGTGAAGATCAAATGCTCAAGAGTATGGGGACAGCCTGAATCGTTGGCGATTTCGGTGGCCACAGCGAAGTAGCCCTCCACAATAGGCGACGGTTGGTTGATATATGTCAACTGGAGGTTGGTTCTAGACGACCGCCATTTGGAGATGTGGGCAGGTGCGTAGTCGACCTGGAAGGCGGTTTGCCTGACGAAGTGGCTCTTGGTCATGAATGGAGCTAGGAAGGAGCGGATGGTGAAGGGAAAGGTGAAGGTGAAGGTAAAGAAGAGATGAGATGAATGGATTGAAAAGTGAACAGTGCGTGAAAAACTACAGAGGTGATAAGGAATAAGAAGGTGAGGAATGAAGAAGGAAGAAGAGAATGGAAAAGGCAGAAGAAGAGGAAGATGTAATGGAAGCAGAATGAAAGAGTGGATATGATAGAATAGGGACAAGGGAATGGGATGTACAGGGTTAGACTTGGTGAATCGGAGGTGTAGAGAAGGTTTAGTTGTAGAGTGAAAAATGTGAAAAGTATGAGTGATAAGGCGAGGGAACTAGAATAATTGAATAATTGAATAGAAAGGTATGGATGCAATCAGAGAGACATATTGGGACGCTCCAAATACGTGAATGTCTAAGTACTATTACTATTCATTTCAGTGAATTATGTTACCAATTTTACGAGTCCTTATCATTTTTCAACGCCACAGGAGGCATAAAATAAATTAAGGATTGTATTGCTGTGGGATAGAAACCAAGAACGATTGCTTTCAGAATAATTTCTCTATTCTAAATGTGAGCCTGTTTATTTTGAGCAAGTCCATTGTTGAAGTGGATATTTAGAAGAAATAATTAGTGGAAGTGAAAAGAAGCCTACGTAAAAAGCTTCCGACGTACCAAAAATGGTCCACCAAAGTATTTATCCTAATTTTTGATAAGTTAAGGAAAAGTTCATAGCTAGGGAACTCAGAGTTATAATCCATTTGGCAGTTTATATTTCAGGTCATTTTGTGATTGATACAACTTCAATGAATCTACATAACTACAAAGTTACAAAATGCAAGGAAATGAACACTAGTGAAATATAAGATTTATACTAAAGATTCTCCGAAGCTTGATTCAGAAGAATACTGGACCTTTTGGGACCACCACAATTGTGGACCCAACTGTGGTCACTTGTCAAAGCATTTCTAGAAATGGTAATTTTCTTCGGAATTGTTAACGAGGCACATCATCCAAGATGACAGGAATTAGGTCCAGAATAAAGTAATACTCACAAAAACCACTCTCAAACACTTGATAAATTGGAAACTCTCAAACTCATGATAACTTGGACACTCTCAAACTCATGATAACTTGCACACTCTCAAACTACAACATTTGAACGTGACTAGATCTATTTCAACAACCAAGGTTGAACCACCTAGTCACACTATTTCTATTTTAACCAAGGTTGAACCACCTCGTCACACTACATCTATTAAAACAAATATTCAAAAACGGTACCAATCACATTCAGCTCAACAAATTCCTTCCATTACATATTCTTTAATGACAAGATCATACAGCCAATTTCTTGATTGTGACTCTGATATCTATATAAGTAAAAACTCCGTACTGCAACTACTTATATGCCATTACTTAGTTACGGAAAATAACCCCTTCAAATTATAATAAATATCAAAACCTCTCCGAAAGACTCAAATTTTCTAAAAAGTTCCAATATAAATGTAATGCCTCCCATCGTATGCCAATTAATGGTTTCTACGCTATTCTAATTTGCCTATTATCTCACTACCCATATTTTTCACTTTCTCAACTTCTCCAATATATGCCCCAAATGCTCAATTCCTCCATCAAAATCACCCCCACTCCACAAAAAGTCCTAACCCCTTCTCCTATGTACCCTCGCCTAATACTGGTCTAAATTACAGTGCCGTAGCACATAATATGGGGTTGAAGTCATGGTGCCCCCACCACTCGCACTCCCTCCACCATGCACCCCACATTTTGCAATCCCTCCACCATAACCATTTCGATATCTATATAATGCTTCAATTACCGTACTGCTAAATTCCCCATCACTCCGCCATGTCCATCACTCCCGGTATCTACACCCCCGTAGTCACGTTCTACAATCAAGATAATCAAACCATTGATTTCGAGACCCAAATTGCCCATGCCAAGCATCTCCAGAAACTGGGCATTGCAGGTGTAGTGGCCTTGGGCAGTACCGGTGAAAATGCCCTCCTTACCCAGAGAGAACGGATCCAGGTGATCCAGAACCTCCACAATGGCCTTCCTGACTTCCCTATCATTGCAGGAGTGGCCCAAAATGGCCTTCAAGACACTCTTGACTCCATCGCAGACTACAAGAAAGCAGGTGCAATTGCGGCCATGGTTCTTCCTTCCAGCTACTACGGCCCTGTGGCCTCACAACAGGGAATCTACGACTGGTTGAAGGAAGTGGCCGATGCAGCGGTCATGCCCATCTTGATCTACATTTTCCCAGGTGTTTGTAATGGCCTTCAGGTTCTTCCACAAACCGTGAAAAAGTTATCGGCCCATCCCAACATTATTGGATGCAAGTGCACCCATAACGACGTCCAGCAATATGCCCAGATCGGTCTCGACCCTGAAATCAAGGCCAACAACTTTGCCCTTCTCTCAGGATTCGGCCAGTTGTTGCTTCCATTGCATGCTGTTGGCGGAGTGGGTGTGATTGATGCGCTCTCCGGTGCCTTCCCCAAGACTTTTGTGACGCTCTTCAAGGCCTTGGAAGCTGGTGATTCCAAGAGAGCACAGGAGCTCCAGTTCGTGGTGTCAGAAGCTGAGCATTTGGCAGCCAAGGGCAATTTCTTGAGCATCAAGAAGGCCATCAAGGAGAACCTCGGCTTTGGAAATTCATTGGTGGGCCGCAAGCCCATGAACTACGGCATTTCGGACGACGAGTGGCAAAAGGAGTATGTTGAACTCTTCAACTTGATCAAGAAAGTCGAAGACACCCTCTAGATACTTATTCATAAATATCCCACAGATTAAAGTGTAATTACAAGTGCGTGTAATTCGCTTAAACTCGGCTTTGGACTTATACATATGAGCCAATATTGAACTAGAGAGAAAGAGACGTACAAAATATTTCTCTACAACACATCTGGCTAGATTGGCGGTAAATGAGACAATTAGGCAACTTTACCGAATAGTATGGCCCGTCTGTAACCGCCATTCGACACTGTACTTCTAATATACACCATTTTCATTGCTTCTTGTGCATAGATTTATGCCATTAGAGTTGAAGTCGAGTTTCTTTAATGCCTGGTGGTTGCAAAATAAGAATCGTGTGGTCTTATTGTTCCAGATTTTCCCACACACGGACCACGGCACAAAACCACCAGTTTCTACTATCATGATGTAGTTGTTATTGGAACTGGATTAGTTAGTTGACCAGTTTAAAACAAATTCCGTTTCTGTAAGTTGGTGATTCCTTAAAGTATCTTCTTTGGGCCGAATAGTAGGCGTTTCTCAACCTAATTATAGTAATCGTTTCGGTTCTTTTATCTCTATGCTCACAGCCTTCTGGTGAACTTTTCACTGAAGTTACAACATGGTACCAATGGGTCCTTTTGGGAATTCTATTTCATAAAACTGCCCATATAGCGAGCAACCCCGAGGAACTCCTTGTATTCCCTACTATATTAATTTAGGGCAACTGTTTCTATGTAATGAACCATCTGCTTAAATAAAAAGTCACATGAGCCTTCCCCACAATACATTCATGAAAAACACTGGTAGAAGTGTATTCCTCTTCTATCAACCAAACAGGCTCTTTGATAACTAAATACACAACATCCCATCTTAAATCCACGCCTGTAAAGCGACAGTACTCCTGCAAGACTTATCGTGCAAATCTGTAACTTAATTGGCTCAACTTGAAAGGGTCCAATTATACGACCAGTGCAGCTGTACGAGAAACGAGGTCTCGAATCTTCAACCTCCATTCACAGGGAAAGAACTAGAACCAGAACCAGAACCAGAACCAGAACCAGAACCAAAACTACGTATATCTAGGACTCTAACATAGGCCTGGATTACTATACAATTGTGCTTGAAGGTTCATTGAAGCTTCTGGTTCCATCAGTTCGTCTCATCGCAAGTATCACGAAGATTTTCCATATATTCAGGCAAATATTGCATAATTATACAACTCCATTGGCCAGATCTAGATCTCAATTAGACAATAACCCAATCAGTTTGCCACAAATACTTTATTCACAGCCTGTCGTCATTATCATACATATTTATTCACAGCCTTTCGTCATTATATTTATTCGTATTTTCCATTATGGCCATCACATCCATGTTCTTTGGAAAAGCATCTCCGGACCCTGTTCTTTCGAGGCTCTATCTTAAGCTAGACTGGTTCATCTTGTCCTACGTCTGCCTCATATACTGGATCAACTATTTGGACCGGTCCAACTTGACAAATGCCTACGTCTCAGGCATGCAAGAAGACCTCAACATGAAGGGAGACGAGTTCAACATTATCAACACCTGTTTCAATGTGGGATACATTGTTGCCTTGGTGCCCCACAACATGATTTTGCTCAAGGTTAGACCCCGTTATTGGCTCTCTTTCTGTGCATTTTCCTGGGGTGTTCTTACATTATCATTGTACAAGGTCACGTCATACAAGCAGATCTGTGTAATCCGGTTCTTTGTGGCGGTATTTGAAGCTGTTTCCTTCAGTGGGACTCATTTGATACTTGGAACCTTCTATCAAGAAGACATGCTTTCTTTTAGAACTGCCATTTTCACTAGTTCAGGACTTTTGGGATCAATTTTCTCCTCTACAATTCAGGCAGCCATATACAAGAATATGGATGGATTGAACGGCTTGGCCGGATGGAGATGGCTTTTTATCATTGATTTTTTGATCACAATTCCAGTGGTTTTCTATGGATTATTGATGTTTCCAGATTTTCCTGAGGTATCAAAGCCGTTGTATTTGACCCAAGAAGAGCACCAGCTTTCACTTGCATTAGCATCCAAACCCAAGCATAATTCTCTAGACATGACCATATTTAGGAGATTATTCGGGAATTGGAAATGGTATTTATTCTCTTTTTTGTGGGTTCTTGGAGGCGAAAACGAGTCTTTTGGAAGTAATTCTATTCTTGCTATTTGGTTGAAGACGCTTGGATATACCGTTGATCAAAGAAACCATTATCCCATGGGTATATTTGCCGTGGGAATTATTTCCACTCTTGGAATGTCCGTCTATTTGAACTTCACAGGAGGAAGAACCCACTGGCACTGTGGACTAGCCATTGCCGTGGTGATGATTATTCTGGCCATAATTTTCTTGACGAACCCTTTATCTGCATCCCATGTCTTTGCATCCCAATATTTAAGTGGAGTTTCATATGCTGGTCAAACAGTATTTTTTGCCTGGGCAAATGTACTTTGTACAGATGATTTACAACAAAGAGCGATAATATTGGGCTCAATGAACATGTTGAGCAATGCAGTTAATGCCTGGTGGTCTATTGTATTTTTTGCAGTACCATTTGCCCCAAAATTCACCAAGGGCTGTTACGCTATTGTGGGCACGGCAATTGCCAGTATTTTTGTCGTTCTCGTAATCCGGTGGCTTGAAAGAAGAGAAGCCCCGCAAGAACGACTCATTTCTGACGATGAATCAGATCATAAAGAAGTTGCCAAAAATCCCAACAAAAAGACATCTTCCAGATAGTCGATTTTCAAATTTCAACGGCATTTCTACAATATTTATTATATGGGTTTCATTGGAACATTTTTGTATATATACACTATCATTAAAAGTCTTTCCGTTCATTTAATATCCAGTTCGGCCTCTTCGAACATCTTGAAGATGTTGACAACGTCATTCTTCATGCTGATGGTAAGTTTAACCAAGTCTTCGTCGGATTTATTGTACATTATACAATTGGCAAACATCAACATGATATCTCTTTCCAATTGCTTGATCAGCTGATACTCAGGAGGATCTACCTTCAGCTTCACGGATTTTAGTATGTTTTTCAAGTTTTTAGGCTGGTAGATCACCTCGTAGTAATTGTGTGCATCTCTCTTATTGACAGCTTGCAAAAAGGGGGATGAAAACCTATGTGCTTGAATGCTGTTGATAAGATTAATGGCAATATTTTGGAATCTCTTGTGTTGATTTGAAGCCGAAGTGTATGGTGATTTGGATCTTTTTCTGGGGTTAGGTTCTGGGGTAGCTGTCGTTGATGCGCTTGTCTTTTCTTCCTTTGGAGCCTTAATTGTCTCTGGAGCTTCAATTTCATCTTCATCATCTTTATCATCCTTTTCTTCTGACGATGCAATTTCTTTCTTATCAATATTTGTTTCATTGGATTCTGCAGCATCTCCTTCTTCTCCCTCTTCTTCGTTGTCATCTCCATCCGATTCCTTTTCTTCATTTTCTTCTTCAGGGTTATCTTCTTCCTTAATATCTACACCTACTTCATCCTCGGAATTAGTGATACTTTGAATCTTGTCCAGTTCTTTAGACTCGTCCCCATTCGAAGGGGATTCAGCCTCATGTGCTTCTGCATCGGAAATAATTTTACTTTCCTCGTTATTAGTCGATTCTTCGATTTCTTCTTCCTGTTCCTCTTCTGAATTTTCTGGCTCTGATTTCCCTTCTTCTGTCTGTTTTGACTCTGTTTGTGCTACTTCTGGTTCTGTCTGTTCTGGCTCTGCCGTTTCAGGTTCCACACTTTCAGTTTCTGGTGATTGTTCTGTTTCCGACTTTGTTGATTTGGATTCGTGTGCTTCTTCTGGAGTTTTTATAGGTTCTGAATATTGTTGCGATTGTTCTTGTTCTGGCTGGTCAATTTCCATTTCAGATTGCAGATTTTGCACGATTTTTTCACTTTCTTCAACATCAAGTTCCTGAGCCTTGCTATCGAGACTAGTGCCCACTTCATTCTCGCCTGAGTCCTTCTCGGAGGCTTCTCCAGCATTTTCTTCCTCCTCATTTTCCACATCTTCAGCCAGAGGAGATTCTTGCCCTTCAATTTCCTGTTCATTCTCCTTCTCCTGCGAGCTCATTTCAGGCTCAGGATCTGCCTTATCGGGAGTTTCCAGCACTGGAGCTGCTGGTTCTTGTTGAGGTGTCTGCTCCACAATCTCCGAATTTGACGTATCTGGTTTAGATTTCACGGTCTCCAGTATTTCAATCGCAGCAGATTCACCTTCTTCGGCTGTTTCTGGTTCGACCAAATCGATTTCCATGTTGTCGTCTTCGGCATCTTTGACTTCACTCTTGTCTTCAGTATCCGCCGCTTCCGGCGCAATAGCCACGGGCAGCTCGACTTTCACAGCCATATTTGACGAGTACTCTTCTCTGAGTGCCTCGATCTGCGATATCAACGACTTGGCGTGTCTCACTGACGACTCTAGTATGACTGCCTTCAACTTGGCCTCAAACTCAATGGGTCTGGCCCTAATGACCAAACGGTCGTTCAAAACCTCGATAAAATCAGCAAACTTGGTCCCGTTGATCACTTCAAGCAAGTTCAGTTTGGAAAATCCGAACTTGGACTCGTCTGGAGTGAACTTGTTGGTGTATCGATGTGTGACTAACTGGAGCTCTTTGAGGAAACTGCTGATGGGAACAGCCGCCTTGAAGTCCTCGATTTGGTCTTCGTTCTTCTTGAGACATTTGTTGAGTGCTGCAGCTACTAGGACCACGCCTAGGTCGGAGTTGGCCACAGGAGAAGACATGGGGGTGATGACAACAGAGGTGGATGTTTTGTATGTGAGACACGTGATGCGTCACGTGACCCACAGCTACCAGCAGGGTCTACATCTGGGCTATCGACTGGGTTCTAGCCCCTACGTCCGTGGAAATGAGTGTTTATCATGATATGTACATAAGCTGGTGTCCACACTCGTTTGGCGCACATGCGGCCGATCCTGGGCGGCCTAAACACATCGACACCGGCGTCCCTAGGGCACAAGCCGTCGAAAATGGAGGGAGTTTAACGCTTTTGCATGTTTTGCATCAAGAGGGCACTGGAGTTAGTATATGTGGACATCAAATGGGCCGTGGCGGCCTGAAATGGCGATTTTTCACAAGTAGTGAAAAATCACAGGATTTGCCTCCGAGGCCCAAAAGCACCTTGGACCTCTGCTCTTCCGGTACTTACTTTTGCTCCTGGAATCTCTGGCCAACACGTTCACTGTGCTTCAAGAACTTCTCGGAACACTTGGAAATACAGGTGGATTCCTTGGAGGTCAAACTGGCCGAGGTGAAGTCGTTGACACAGTCGTCGAAACATCTGGACACCAAGTTGGAGTACAAGTTCATGAAGTCCTTCATCTGCTTCTGCTCAACGATTCTCTGGAATTCCTGCTGTTCCTTGACGTTTAATTGGTCCATCTTGTGCTAGTAGTGGTTGTAAGTGAAGTGATTGCTTTCGAAGATTTTTCTCGACATGGGTGCGACACTGGAGAGAAAGCGCGACATTGTCGCAATGACATGGTTCACTCCACGGCAGAAACCGCCGTCAAAGTGACCCCCACACGGCCTGGGCCTAGCACTGGCACGACTGGGGCACTCGGGGGAACGCGATCACGTCCTTGATGTTGTCAATTGCGCCCAAATAGGCCAAGAGCCGCTCGAATCCCATGCCAAACCCTCCATGTGGAACGGTTCCATGCACTCTAGTAGAAATGTACCACTCCATATCCGCCACGTTCATGCCCCGTTGCTTCATTTGCTCCACTAATTGGCCATGACGGTGTTCTCTCACAGATCCGCCTATGAGTTCGCCAATTTCCGGCACTATGAGATCGTAACAGGCCACAGTGGGTCTATCTGGATGACAATCTGGCGATGGAGGCATGTAGAACGGCTTTTCCAGGGCAGGATAGTCGGTAATGAACACCGGAGACTGGAAATGCACACCCGCCAACCACTTCTCGTGGGGGGTTTGGATGGAGTCGCCCCATTGTAACCGATTTTTCAGTCTGCCTTTGTTCATGACTCGGTTGAGAATTTCCAATGCTTCAGTGTAGGTGATGGAGGGCCATTTGTCGGCCAATAACGAGTCCCAGCGGCTCTGGATAAGCTCCACGTCGGTCTTGTTGAAACGAGAGCTCAAAAGGTCTTTTCCAGCCCCGTTTCGGAGCTCGGAAACCACATGTTTGATGAGGGCCTCAGAAAATTCTGTAAGCTGATGAACGTCGTTAACGTAGCACATTTCCGCCTCCAACATCCAGAATTCGCTGAGATGGCGATTGGTGTTGGAAACTTCGGCCCGGAAGCACGGCGTAAGCGTCCATGCCCGGTTCAAGGACAAGGCTAGCACCTCAAGATGCAACTGGGTAGAAACGGTAAGAAACGACGGTTTTCCAAAGAAATAGTTGTCTTCCAGGGACCCGGTGCCTGATTTGGACATGGATTCGACCTTGAATTGCTCTCCAGCACCCTCGCAGTCCGAACTGGTCACCAATGGCGGCGAAACCTTGACGAAGTCGTTGTTGTTGAAGAAATCCATGAGCTTGGATTCCACCACGGACCTGAACCGAAGCATTGAGCCCAAAGTCGAGGTTCTGTGTCTGAAAGTGGGATAATTCCGAAGGTACTGGAGTGTAAGTTGCTTCTTCTGTATGGGGTAGTCGTCACCCACGTCTCCGATGACAGAAAGGGCATGGGTTTCTTCTTCTGGATTGTAGACCAACTCGTATTCCTGGGCCCCTTTGGACTCTATCCAGTTTCCACTTACGGCAATGCTCTGTCCCACCTTTAGGGAATGTGTTTCTAGCACTTGTTGGGGGTTTTTGAACACCACACTCAAGCTTTTCTGATTAGACCCGTCCGAAAGGTCGATGAAGCCTGCATTTTTCGAGTGTCTAATTGACTTGATGTGGCCTTTGCATGTTAGCAAACTTGGTGACGGCGGACTGTTGAGGATACTCTTGATGGTAGGAACAAGTCCATTGCGAGTTGCCGTGTGTAGGGCTCGATAGTTTCGACTTAGCATTGGGTTTGATTTGGTGATGATTCAAAAATGCGATGAAAAAGGTGCAAGAAATGGTGCGATAAGATAATGTATGGGACAAGAGAGAATATCAATGAGGGGGAATAATGGTGATGTTAGTATCAACACATTGTGATGATAATAGAATATTAGGGATAATTACAAAGTGGATATATCTGTGAATTTGGAACAGAATGGAGATATCTGTGAATTTGGAACAGAATGGAAATATCTGTGAATTTGGAACAAAATTGAGTTTGAATAACTGTGCTCTAGTAAGAGCAGTGATTCAATGGTAATTAAATTATTGGGTAGAAAATTGTGAAATTCTTATAATTCAGAAATAACTGGATAGACGTAGTTACGGGCAATTTAGAGATGGAACGTAATTTTTGGCGGTCGTAAATTATTAGAGTGGTGGATTGTGAGTCTGCAAATTTATTAAGTGAAATTAATTAATTTTGACCAGATCGACAAAATTGATTAAACTAGGATTTATAAATATCTTCTATTATCATTTAGTCAAGCCCAAACTGCATTAATCAATTTTCTTGAGCTCTACCGTAAATATATACATGTATCTATGAACATGCTATCAAGTAATTATGATGGCACTTGAAAGAACAGAGTACCAAGAATTAAGCTACGATCAAATCAGAGCAGACCTCTTCCATTTATTTTTCTCCCATTTAATTTTCCCCATTATTTACTTGATTCTTATAGTTCGTATATTTATGTGCATTTTTCGAAATATGTCAAAATGACTAATTAGACCCAATGCACTAATTAGATCCAATGTACAAATTTAGCTTCACCCAAAATATCACTACAAAGGCATAGCTTGTAATTCCCTTTATCCACAGACTCCGTTTACCATTCCTTTTCCATCCTTTTCCATCCTTTTCACATCTTTATCTTTATCTTCACCTTCTCCATTTCCTGCATAACCACACCGTCCTACTTTATCATCTCTTCTCCATTTCTCCACACAACCACCCAACTCCTTTCCTTATGCATTCCCATCACACCCATTCGGGGGACTACGTGTCACATGCAGTCGACTCTCTAGATGACATTGTGCAAAAGGCCGACTCTTTGGGTTTCAAGATCTTCTGTCTAACTGAGCACATGCCCAGACTTCATGACAAGTTCCTTTATCCAGAGGAAATAGACAAGGAATACTCGGTCCAAAACCTTCACAGCAACTTCGAGAGGTATCTCGTCCACGCAAAACAACTCCAGGATCTCTACAACTCCAGAAACGGCCTCAAGATCTTGATCGGATTCGAGATCGAGGGCATTGATCTCGAACATGTCAAGTATTCCAAGTCAATTCTTGAGCAAAACGCCAATATCAACATGTGTGTGGGGTCTGTCCATTTCGTCCACTGGATTCCTATCGATTTTTCACCCGAGTTATGGCTCCAGGCCCGAGAATTGACTCCTTCCAAAACCACCAGGGGCCTCTACAAGGACTATTTCGACCTCCAGTATTTGGTGATATCCGAGGTCCACCCAATGGTGATTGGACACTTCGACTTGATCCGTCTCTTTGAGCCCAGCGACGAAATAGACCCTAGTCTGGGCAAGAAACTCCACCAGGTCGATATCCAGCAGGACTGGCCCGAGGTGTGGGAGGCCATAGTCCGCAATATCAAGGAGGTAGATTCATATGGAGGACTCTTTGAGTTGAATTCGGCTGCAATTAGAAAGGGTTGGAGCGGTCCATATCCCAAGAAGGACATTTGTGATGCCATTATTGAGTATGGAGGTTCTAGATTCTGCTTATCGGACGATTCTCACGGGTTGAAACAGGTAGGCTTGAACTTTCACAAGACCTGGAAGTATGTCACAGAAGTGCTTAGTCTTGAACATTTGTACCATTTGGATCTTGACGGAAGTAAAACAGTGGCGGTGAAGACGAAGGTGAGTGAAATGGCAAATGAGAAGTTTTTCAAGCTGAATTAAACGGAATGAAGCAATTATAGATAGAATTGAAGTTGACAATTAATTAGAACAGGAATATGAATTTATTACCAAATATACTGTTGTAGAAACAGTGAAGTCAATAGGATTAATTAAATTAGAACATTGTCAACCAATTAATTAATCCAGAAACTAATTAATTCAGTAAAATTAGTAAAACCAGAAACATTTCAGCTCAATAATTAGTTAAACCAGAACTATTTCAACTCATTAAATAGTTAAACCAGAACTATTTCAGCTCATTAAATAATTAAACCAGAAGTATTTCAACTCATTAAATAATTAAACCAGAACTATTTCAACTCATTAAATAAAACCAGAACAGTTTCAACTCATTAAAATCAAACTGGGTATCTACATTTAGGAATCCACCCTAGAACCTCCCTTGTAGGGCACATAATTATTTCATTTGGCCAACTTTGTAGAAAACATTAAATTACCACAACCAGACCGAAACCTATACCTTCCTCTCCACATTCCCTCCAACTTCTAATTATCAATGCATTATACTATAAACTAGTACGATCTTCCGAACATACACCAGGTGATAGCCAACTTGTCACATCTGACACACTTCTGGCCAGGCTTCAACGTTCTCTGCTCCTTTGGAATACACAAGGACTTGGCTCCCATGGATGGCGCCTTGTCGTCGACCTCTTCTTCCTCTCCGTCGTCCTTCTTGGCCGACGAGTCCTTGATGTCATCCTCACACTCAGGAACTCCACACCATGGGGACAAGATGACGTTCTTGGCGTTCAAGGCAGGAACGAAGTCCTTCCATTCCTCCACAACCACACGGTGCTCGTCGAAGTCCTTGCGGGCCTTCTCCAACAAGCCCTTCTGCATCTCGTTCAAAATTTCAGGAACACGGGTCTCCAACTCGGCCAATTTGACCACGTACTTGGCTCCGTTGTCACGTCTGACCACGGTGGCCTGTTCCTCCTTCAAGTCCTTGGGGCCGAACTCGATACGCAAAGGAATACCCTTCAACTCGGCATCGGCAAACTTCCAGCCAGAAGTGTAGATGTCTCTGTAGTCACCGGTCACTCTGACGTTGGCAGCTCTCAATCTGTCCTCAATGGCCACGGCACCGGCATTGATGGCGTTCTTGGCCTCCTCGGTGGACTTGTTGGTGACACCAACTGGAATAACCACCACCTGGGTCTGGGCCACTCTTGGAGGCAACACCAAACCCTTGTTGTCCGAGTGGGTCATGACCATGACTCCGATCACACGGGTGGACAAACCCCACGAGTTCTGGTAGGCAAACACCTTGGGCTTGTCGGCACCGTCGGGATTTTCAACAGAAATGTTGAACATCTTGGAGAAGTTCTGGCCCAAATGGTGAGAGGTGGCACCCTGGATACCTCTTCCGGTGGCTGCAATGAAGCCCTCAACCGTGGTGGTGTAGTCTCCACCGGCAAACTTCTCGTTCTCGGTCTTCTTTCCCTTGACGACCGGAACGGCCAACAATTCCTCGTAAATGCCAGCGTACAAGTCCAAGATCTGGTCCACCTCCTCGGCCGCAGCGTCACGGGTCAAGTGGGCCGTGTGGCCCTCCTGCCACAAGAACTCTCTGGTTCTCAAGAAGGGCTGGGGGTGCTTGAATTCCCATCTGACCACGGAGTTCCACTGGTTCAACTTCAAAGGCAAGTCACGGTGGGAACGGATCCACTTGGAGTAGTAGGGGTACATGACGGTCTCGGAGGTGGGTCTGATGGCAATGTGCTCGTCCAACTCCGAGCTGCCGGCACGGGTGACCCAGGCGACCTCGGGAGCAAAGCCCTCGATGTGGTCCTTTTCCTTCTCCAAAACCCGGGAGGAAACGAACATGGGGAAGTACGAGTTCTGAACGCCCATCTTCTTTATGCGCTCGTTGAACCAGCTCTGGATCTCCTCCCACACCGCGTACGAGTTGGGTCTGAGGATGTAGCATCCGGACACGTCGTAGTAGTCCAACATCTCTCCCTTGACCACCACCTGCGAGTACCACGACGAGAAGTCCTTGGCCTTGTCGACGGTGATTCCGATGAGCTTGGCGTCGTCGAGCTTGGCGGCCTCCTTTTCCTCCTTCAACGCCTTCTTCTTGGAGGAGGACGCAGCCGAACCAGACTCAGAAGCACCACCAGCAGGCGCTTCGGCGGCGAAATCCACCGAAATGAGCTCGATTCCGGTGGACTTCAAGTACGCAACAACCGTGTGGGCCGCAACGGCCGCCTTGGACGTCTCGGTGGCCAATTCCAACACCACTTCAGGACCGGCCTCAACAATGGCCTGGTCCACCACGAGCTTGATTTTGCCGGCCTGGTCGCCGTGCAAGCTGGCAATGGACACCTCCTTGGCGCTGGTGGCAAAGAACTGCTGGACCAAGTCGTCCTTGGCCAATCTGGGCTCCTTGACGCCGGCAGCAGAGGCAATGTGTCCAGAAGGAGTCTGAGTCGACTGCAATGCAAACACCACCACGGGGACAGGGACGGCGGATTTGGCGGTTTTTGGCTTGAACACCAAAGTCTTGGTGGCGACCGCGGACTCGGAGGTCACGGTGGCCAACGATAAGGCAGCTAACGATTGTTCGAGGGCCATTGAAGAGGAAGAAGAAGTGGAGGGTAGTTTTGGTGAAAAGTGAAAAACTGCATAGAGCGCGAAATACGGGAAAATGGGGTGGGCACTGGAGGCGTCAAAAACGGATTCTATGAGTCAAAAAAGCGCTAGGGTGAAAGACAGAGGCTGTTTCTCGTACCCGAGCTCTTTTTCCAGCCAAAAACGGCCTGGGTGGCCGTTTTTGACGTGGGTTCTGTGACTGACCCAAGCCGGTACCACATTTACACACAGCGTAACTCTCAGTCCCGTCAAATTTTCCAATTGACTCACACTATCTGACTCTATAAAATCACCCACCTCGCTCTTTACCCACGTTTTCACCATGTCCCAAGTGTATGTTAACGAAAAGACCGGTGCCGACACCGCGGCTGCCGGCACTGAACAGCAGCCCTATCAAAGCGCCGCTTTCGCCGTGTTCTCGCACCCCGAAGCCAAGGTGTTGATCCACAAGCAGCTCGAAGACAGTGAAGAATTCGGCTACGTGGAGATCTCGGCGTCGGCATTGAAGAAGGCCAAGAAGGGCGCCGACGGCTTGAAGAAGAAACTCGAGAAACAGGCCAAGTTGGACGAGCAGAAGAAGCAAAAAGACGAAGATGCCGCCAAGAAGTTGGCCGAGTTGGACTTGATCAAAATCGAAGAAGACACCTCTTTGCCCGCCGCCAAAAAGATCAAGTTGCGGGCCGTGCAAGACAACATCGACACGCGTGTGGTGGTCCAGGGCTGGATCCACCGTTTGCGTCTCCAGAAGGGGTTTGCATTCATCACTTTAAGAGACGGTACTGGCTACATCCAGGCCGTGTTGACCGGCGACTTGGCCAAGGCCAGAGCCACCCAGGAATTGACCTTGGAGTCCACCGTGATCATCAAGGGCGTGATCAACAAGTTGCCCGAAGGAAAAACCGCTCCTGGCGGCGTGGAGTTGAAGGCCGACTTCTACTCTGTCGTGGGCTTGGCTCCGGCTGGAGACGAGTCCTTCACCAACAAGGTCCAGGAGAACGCCGACCCTTCGTTGTTGTTGGACCAGCGCCACTTGGCGTTGAGAGGCGAGACGTTGTCGTCCGTCATGAAGGTCAGAGCCGCGTTGTTGAGGGCCATCAGAAAGGTGTACGCCGAGGAGGGCCAGACCGAGGTCACTCCTCCATGCATGGTGCAGACCCAGGTCGAGGGAGGCTCCACATTGTTCAAGATGGACTACTACGGCGAGACGGCCTACTTGACCCAGTCGTCCCAATTGTACTTGGAGACCTGCTTGCCAGCATTGGGAGACGTCTACTGTGTCCAGGAGTCCTTCAGAGCAGAGAAGTCCCACACCAGAAGACACTTGTCGGAATACACCCACATCGAGAGTGAGTTGGCGTTCCTCGAGTTCGACGACTTGTTATCGCACATCGAACGTCTTATCGTCAACACCGTCAAGTACGTGCTCGAGGACCCTGTGGCCGGTCCTTTGGTGCAGCAGTTGAACCCCGGGTTCACTGCTCCCAAGTTGCCTTTCAGAAGAATGGAGTACATCCACGCTTTGGACTGGTTGAACGAGCACGGCATTCCCAACGAAGACGGCGAGAAGTTCAAGTTCGGAGACGACATTGCCGAGGCTGCTGAGCGTAAGATGACCGACACCATCGGCGAGCCCATTTTGTTGACTCGTTTCCCCGTCGAAATCAAGTCCTTCTACATGCAAAAGTGTGCCGACGACCCCAGAGTCACCGAGTCCGTTGACGTGTTAATGCCCAACGTCGGTGAAATCACCGGTGGTTCCATGAGAACTTACGACTACGACCAATTGATCGAGTCTATCAAGAGAGAAAAGTTGGACTTGGACTCGTACTACTGGTTCACTGACCAGAGAAAGTACGGTACCTGCCCTCACGGTGGTTACGGATTGGGAACCGAGAGAATCTTGGCTTGGTTGTGTGACAGATTCACCGTTAGAGACTGTTCGTTGTACCCCAGATTCACCGGTAGATGTAAGCCTTAGATGTTAGGTGTAATTAATCATGAAAGCGATGAAAAATGTAGGATAAAATATGGGAAACAAGAATCAGGACAATAAGTCTTCTGTGATTTACTAGTGGAAAACCCCCAGTCTGAAGATGATATTTCTAGTAGAATTTTATTATAGAATTTATAAAAATTGAAAGACGAGCAATTAGGTTCGGTCGTGTTGTCGATATCTTCATTGACGGTTTGACTTGTTTTCTGCTTTCTGCTTTCTAATGGTCTAATCTAGTTCAAATGGTTTAATTTAAATGATCTTGTTCAATTGATCTAATTTTAATCTCATTGGTGGTTTTAGAGTTTTTGCACCCACGGGAACCCGTGGAAGCATCTCGTCTTTCTAAACAGGTTTGCCACCAGTAATAAGATTTTCGGGATCGAGGAAGGGAATAATATGGCTTGATATTAATGAAACATAACCTCAAAAAGTGCATAGTCTGATGTATGAAGACGGATATAAAGAATTATAACATTACCTAATTACACAACGTAAGCCTAAACAATTAACTAACACAGTAACTAAGAAATGGATTAAAAAACAAATGTAAATCCTTTCAAAGGTGGTTTCCACTCAATGTGCTTGTAAAAACAGAATATATGTATATTCTATTCACTCAAAGGGCCCTGCTAAGTAGTATATCCTGAATATTATTTCTTTAAGTAATTTCTGTAGTAATTAATGGGACTATGATTTTCAACTCTCCTCATTGAAGCATCTGCGTTAAGATGGCTAGAACCGAACATTTTTCGAAAATCCTTCTTATATTATTCGGGACTATCGGGCAGTTGCATTCAACGTGTATTGATGTCAAATTCTCTATGCTCTAGTCTAATTCTGGCTTCTGAAAATGCTATTGTTCCACGAACGGCACAGATAACACAGATAACACAGATAACACGATAAGAGCCAAATCTAATGAAGTAGCCACTTATGGAAAGTTCACCTGTATTCTTTCTTGCCTTATTAAACATCCATCTCTAATAACCCACCAAATTCAACGTACTCAGTGTTTCATCAAAACTCTCACCAAAATATCGTCCCTCTTTTTCACCTAACCAGTTGGAATTGAAAATTTTACCTTCAGACAACCAAATGCGACTTTGCCACACCGATTAAAGGGGCGATCTGGCCAACAAAAAGCTGAAACGCAATGTTTGCGTATTGCGTGACTTTTGGGAAGATTCTGAGTCATTCTGATCTCCTATTGGTGGGTTTCTCGTCTTTTTGCATCCACGGGGACCCGCGGTTTCTTCTGACACCCCAACAAGATCGTGGCATTTAAAATTAGCTGAAATTAGAAACAAAGCTCTTGGCAAGAGATTCGGGCCAATCAAGCGCTTTTTTGGGGAATCCTGGCGATTCAACTCCCAGCATGAACATGCTTCTGGTTTCACTTTTCAGGAATATAAAAGGACGCCCAAATTCCTCCAATTTCATCACTATTCCAATATCTTCAATACTTCCAAACATCAAACTCAACGAAATGTCCTCTTCTTCTTCCTGTTCCTGTAATAAGTGTGTCGGCTGCAAGGACTGCACCACCTGCACCTCTTCTGCCTGTGTTTGCACTTCTTGTGAGAAGTAGGTAGCTAACTCCTTTTCAATAAATGAGGTTATCCTATAATAAACTTGTAGAATCTACTAATGGTTAAGATTTCAGAGGCTTACGAGATTGAATCTGTTTTAGCTAACAATGATACTACTAGATCTCTACTCCCCATAATTAAATCAATATATTTGTCAAACCCTTTTTTACAGAGATCTCAGTACATGTAAGGTACAGAGTTTTGTCATATTTGAGATGCACACACAATATTGTCAACTAAGGATAGTTCCAACAATTGCTTTGTCCCGGGTCTGGCTGAATAATTTGGATTAGTCAATAAGAAGACTAAATTCTTGGCCCTGACTTTTAGCGATTGTCGAGTAAATGACATAAATCATCTTCTCTATTGATAAACCAAAAATTGATTACCCTATATGTATGTGAGATAGTGGGTCGATGGGTCGATTGCAACTTTACAATACTAACCCAAAAATTCAACTAATTCTGAAGATAATCTGTCATTTTATTGGCTTTATTCTCCTGGAGCGGAAGCATCACCTCTCCTTGACCCTAGCAGCTTCACTGTATATTTTTCTTCTATTGGATCCAAATGACTGCTTCATTTTGACTCACTATATGCACATATCCCAGAAATTGCTGGTCCTATCCAGAAGAAACATTTATTGCAGGGTGTTTGTGGTACAAAGTGAACACCAGTACACACAAAAGAAGCCTTTATCTGGGATATGAAGTGAAATTTTCAGAAAAGTAGGAAATATGGTTACAATCGACTTCTCCACTTCTGAAAGCACCAACACCTCCTCTTCTTTGCTTCTGCCACAGTGTACGCCCTAGTCATAAAAGTGAAGACGTCTTCCGTATCAGTAGTGAGTAATCGCCCAATTAGGCAAGTGCCAGTGAAAAATTCGTTAAGCGCGGTGATGAATCATACTATCAGCTTTTCACTATAAATACCCAACTTTTCCCCTTATCCATTTTTTTCTCCACTACTACTTATTATGGCTCAACCAACAGAAAACAGATTATGGGGTGGTAGATTCACCGGCGCCTCCGACCCCTTGATGGACTTGTACAACGCCTCCTTGCCCTACGACAAGAGAATGTTCGAGGCTGACTTGACTGGAACCAAAGTCTACACCGAAGGCTTGCACAAGATTGGCTTGCTTACTGCTGAAGAATTGACTGCCATCCACGGTGGCTTGAAGGAGATTCAGAAGGAGTGGGAAGCGGGCACTTTCGTGGAGAAACCAGGCGATGAAGACATCCATACTGCCAACGAAAGACGTTTGGGAGAAATCATCGGAAAGCACATTTCTGGAAAGGTCCACACGGGTAGATCCAGAAACGACCAGGTTGCAACTGACATGAGACTCTATGTGCGTGAAAACTTGACCATGGTGCTCGAAATCTTGGGTGGTTTCATCGACACCATTCTCAAGAGAGCAACCCAAGAGATTGACGTATTGATGCCTGGATACACCCATTTACAGAGAGCCCAGCCCATCAGATGGGCCCATTGGTTGTCTTCGTATGCCACCTACTTCACCGAGGACTACAAGCGTTTGAAGCAGATCTTGGAAAGAGTCAACCAGTGTCCTTTGGGTGCTGGTGCCTTGGCAGGCCACCCATACGGAATTGACAGAGAATACTTAGCTTCTGGCTTGGGTTTCGACTCTGTCATTGGAAACTCCTTGACTGCAGTTTCCGACAGAGACTTCGTGGTGGAGACTTTGTTCTGGACCACACTTTTCATGAACCATATCTCCAGATTCTCGGAAGACTTGATTATCTATTCCACTGCTGAGTTTGGATTCGTCAAGTTGGCAGACGCCTACTCGACCGGCTCGTCCTTGATGCCCCAAAAGAAGAACCCAGACTCCTTGGAATTGTTAAGAGGAAAGTCTGGCCGTGTCTTCGGTGCCTTGTCCGGTTTCTTGATGTCATTGAAGTCCATTCCTTCTACGTACAACAAGGATATGCAAGAAGACAAAGAGCCATTGTTCGATGCTTTAACCACCGTGGAACACTCCATTTTAATTGCCACTGGTGTTATTTCGACTTTGTCCATCGATAAGGAAAAGATGGAGGGTGCCTTGACTATGGACATGTTGGCCACCGACTTGGCTGACTACTTGGTCAGAAAGGGCGTTCCATTCAGAGAAACCCACCACATTTCTGGAGAGTGTGTTAGAACTGCAGAAGTCTTGAAATTGTCGGGAATCGACCAATTGACCCATGACCAGTTCCAGAAAATTGATGAAAGATTCGACAAGGATGTCAAGGATGTCTTCAACTTTGAGGTCAGTGTGGAAAGAAGAACTGCCATTGGTGGAACTGCTAAGAGTGCTGTGTTGGCCCAATTGAAGGCACTCAAGGAAGTCATCAGCCAATAGAATTGTACAATAGAATAATAAATACCGTAAATTTGAGAGAACAAGTATAAATAGGCACAAGGTTCTGTAGTTCCAATATGGGAGAAGAAGTGTTGGAAATCGAATGTATTACAAACTCTGTAGTTCCAATATAGGAGAATACGTGCTGATCAAATGGAACAAAACAAAAGATTCAAAGCTCTGCGATTCCAATATTGTAGACCTTGTGCTGGAAATAGCATAGAAGGATAAACTCTCTATTTTCAATATGGAAATCATTTCTTTTCGTCCAATCCAATGGAGCTTCTTTTGCTGTTGTATTTGTCAAGCAACTCGGTGGAAGTCCGTGGAAGCAAAGGTGTGTTATCATCGATAGAGGACTTCTTCTTGTTCTTCTTTAAGTAGGGGTCAAGTTTCAAGAAGTCGGAGAAGGTTATCTTGGGATTGGGGATTTCGAAATGGTCAAAGTAGTATGTATCCAGTTGGCAGTTTCTTCTCCTAAGCGAATGGTGGGTATAACGGCTTCGACGGAACTCTGCCTCAAAGGGACAGAATCCAGAGCTTTGTTCACCAAGGCTTTCAATAAAGCTACGGCCCGACAGCTCAAGCTGGAGCTGGAATTTTCGGGACGACTCTGTCACCAAGTCGAGGTCAATAATGGGAGTTGTGTGAGTTTCTGACAGCAACGAGCTGGCAGAGGATTTCTTGTTGAAACAGGATGAGTTGGACTGGGACAAGGTAGAACCATCTTTGGAAGAGTCGGAGCTGAAGGACGAGTTGCGTCTGTAGGAAGGAGATGTGGAAATCAGGCCTGTATTGGAGGCAAAGTCTTCAATTCTTACCATGATAACTGAGAAAGTGTAGATATTGATTATTAGAACACAATGGATTTTAGACCGTTTAAACCGTTTAAAAAGTAAATTGCTGTGCAGTCGAATCAGGAACCCCGAAACCACCCAAATTTCACTCTCTTCACAGGACAGGCTTGTTCTGTGGGATGTTCTCAGGTTTACGAAGTATCCATCTTCTCTTCAGCCAACCTTCGGATTCGACTCCACTTTTTGAGGAGAAGTCCAACAATGAACTACCCCATACCTTCTGTATTGGAAAGAGATCTCCGTGGAATCTACACCACTCGGGAAACAATGCCGAAGTAATCAGATGCTTGTGGAACATCTTGCTGCAACGTGCATATTTTCGCAGCCATCTACATGGAACAGGAAGCACATGGAATAGTGGCCCAAAAGGGCAGGTCCGACCGCCAAAGACGCCAGAATGGGCCCAACATGGACTGGTCTTCTCATTGGACTGAAAAGCCCTCTTTCGTAGTGGCTTTCTGGGCCCTTTGCAGGGATTGCTGGTGGTATTCCAATTTGCCAAATTTCCACAAAAAAGGACTTTTCGGGTCCCCCAAAAAGCAAGGATCCAACTCCGTTCTAGACCAAATGCTTCTAGAACATGCACGGACTTTAGCTCCCACTCTAGCTCCCACTCTAGCCCGTCCCATAGCTCCCAACACACCCCTGAAACACCCTGGGTTCCAAAGTGTTGCGTACTGCAGATAGTCACTGTCTTGAATGTGGTGCACTAGATACAGGAGTTATTTGCAACAGTATTCCCACATCAATTGATAGCAACTTCTTTTCCTGCTTCAGACCGTCGTCATGACCAAAACTGCCTCCATTCTCGCCATAATACGAGTCCAGATCGATGCGGCCATGAAAAACCCCAAAGAAATCGACCCAGGCTCGATTTCCCGTCTCTATTCGCTCATATACAAAGTGATTGATAAGCTCAACTCTGCAACGGCAGAAGGAGAAGAGAAACTCGAACTTATTGAGCCATTGACTCAGCTCGTGACATTCATGGAGTCTAATGAGCCTTCGGTTGACATTTCCGAGCTCGACGCTTTGCTTCTGACTGGGTTGTGGCTCGGTCTCTCCAGTGCCCCTGTCGCTCAATACACCTGTGTTCCTTCTGGAGCCAGCTCCTATTTCTTTGGTGCCCTGAACGATCCCGAAAAGGAGGTCTGGAAGGATTATTCAGACAAATTGTATGTCCAGCTCAATTTGAGGCGACTGCACTATCACGGAATCCTTCCCCGGATCAGCCGCAAGATTCTAATGGGCATGATTTCCTACTGTTCCGATTGCACCCAAAGCGTTTTGGACCAGGCACAGCTCGCCAAGTTTTCAGAAAACAACGACTCCTTGTTCGAGAATCTCAAGTGGCTTCTCGAGGTTCTCCTTGGAGAAAGGAGAGATTTCCTCTCTCTTGTGCTAGTCTCCCACTCCAGCTTTCCACTTCTCAAATCTCTCTTATCCGAACACTGGCTATCCAAAACAAACAAGGGTCTCATCCGCAAAATTCACCTCATGCTCTATCGTACGTTGACTCCCAGATACTATCCGACATATGCTCAATACAGAGATAGCTTTTCGAATGAAGGGGACTCGGACTTGGAAAAGTATGTCTCCTGTTCTAATGTGTCCTTACTGCCTAGTATTCAGTTTCTACTTCAAGTGTTAGACCATGGAATAAGTTTAAACTACCTCAATTCTACAACAATGACTGACACTTTGTTGAGCTCTTTGACCACATTACACCATCTGCCTCGACTAGCACTTTATACCCAATTTAATCGAGAGAGCTCGAAAGTCTCTCTCGCTGCGGGGCTAAGCTATCTTAACTATTTAATCACGATGAACTTAATGAACCAAGAACAAGTCAAGAGCATATTTACATTAACAGATACTTTCAAACACTTCTTCATTGCTCCCATAGCGAAGGGAAATCGTATGATAGAGGATTCTAATATGAAGGACGAGTATGGCATTGAAGTGAAGGGATTGTACAAAAACTATGATCGAGAAAATCTCAAACTAAGTTTACTCGTCATTATTGATCTATTATTCGATATCATCGAAGATGAACTAATTGCAATCCAATTATTGACTAAAAATTCTGTCCCCACCCTTCAGAAAAAACTTGCATTTAAGTTGGTAAACTTGGTATTGGCATCACTGATCAGCTCGCTAGTGTTGACCAGTCGGTGGGACCAAGAATGGACCATGAACGAACAAATCAAGTCGAGAGCCATCGATCTCATTAATAAAGTTGTCAATCTAAGATTAAAGAATATTGACAAATCGCTCATGTGGGTATGCCTTATTAATTCTGTCAATGATATTTGCTATACAGATATCAGCCTAATTGGAATTTTCCTGTCCTTGTTGAATGAGTTAGTGGAAAAAACTCCACTGATATTGAATGATCGGTTGATCAAGAGTGGTTTGGATTTTTTTGATAAAACTTTTAATTTTGGACAACAGGGATCAGAGAAGCTACTTGTTGAAATGGACTTGAGTAAGTTTGCCTATATATATGAGAGAGACCCCAAAGGAAAGCCAGCACCCTCAGCTGGCCTCGATATGATACCTTCGAGCGGGGAAGTTCGGTTCAGATCAAATTATGCCAGCAACTCGGCCCGAAAACTGAGTGTTCATGTTGATCAATTTGGAAAGTGAGCCATCTAACAATACACTTGTTTTCTTTACTGTTAGCTGCAAAAAAATGGATGCAAGTTGTCACATGATCGATATGCAAACCCACCCCTTTCTGCAGGTGCATATCCAGTAATTTCTAGGTCTATTAGTAGAAATTCGTTATAAATGTACTGTTGCAACAAACAAACTAAGGGGAAGAAGATTTACAGCTATCGATGTACGGAAATGGAGCTGGTTCCTTGCTATTTCTTAACTCTAAAACTCAGAAAGTATTATAGTGAAAACTTGAGAAAATTCCCCACACAACGAATTCAAACTCAAAAATAAACCTGAAAAATCCATATTCTACAACACCTTCACCTCATTGATCACATTCACATACCATACTTCCATACTACCGCTTCTATGTTCTAAACTCATATCACCATATAAGATATGCTAAATGTGCAACTCTGGGCTCGCGCACGACCATCCTCATCTCATACAAAATCATCTTCCTTTAACTCATCTCATCTTCATCATGGTGTTAAAGTCTACTTCTGCCGGCAACGTGTCGGTTTACCAAGTTGCAGGTACCAACGTGTCCAGAGCGTTGCCCGACTGGATTGCCAAAAAGAGAAAGAGAGCCTTGAAAAATGACATAGAGTTCCAGAACAGAATCGAACTTATTCAAGATTTCGAGTTTAGTGAAGCGTCCAACAAGATCAGAGTGAGTCCTGACGGGCAGTTTGCCATGGCCACCGGAACCTACAAGCCCCAAATACACGTGTACGACTTTGCCAACTTGTCTTTGAAGTTCGACAGACACACGGACTGTGAAAATGTGGACTTCCTCATCTTGTCCAACGACTGGACCAAGTCGGTGCATTTGCAGAACGACAGATCGATCGAGTTCCATACAAAGGGCGGAATCCACTACCGCTCCAGAATCCCCAAGTTTGGTAGAAGCATAGCATACAACCCCACCAACTGTGACTTGTTGGTAGGTGCCTCTGGAAACGAGTTATACAGATTGAACTTGGACCAGGGTCGGTTCTTGAACCCGTTTATGCTTGAAACAGACGAGGGTGTCAATCATTTGGACGTCAACCCCGTCCACGGCTTGATTGCTGCCGGTTTGGAGGACGGAACTGTGGAGTTCTGGGACCCCAGAAGCAGACACAGAGCGGCCAAATTGTACGTCAGTGACCAATTGGCCGAGCCAACTCAAGTGACTCAGGTCAAGTTCAGAAACGACGGATTGAACTTTGCATGCGGTACATCCAGTGGCAAGTCTCTCATCTACGATTTGAGAAACTCCACTCCTTCCATTGTCAAAGACCAAGGCTACGGGTTTGAAATCAAGAAGATCTTGTGGTTGGACGAAAACAAGTCAGACTCGGACAAGATCTTGACCTCCGACAAGAGAATCGCCAAGATCTGGAACAGAAACGACGGTAAGCCCTTTGCTTCCATGGAGCCTAGTGTGGATATCAATGACGTGGAATACATAAAAGAATCTGGTATGTTTTTTATGGCTAACGAAGGCATGCCTATGCACACTTACTACATTCCTGAGCTCGGTCCTTCGCCCAAATGGTGTTCTTTTTTGGACAACGTCACCGAAGAATTGGAAGAAAAGCCTTCCGATTCCGTCTACTCCAACTACAGATTCATCACCAGAGAGGAGGTCACCAAGTTGAACTTGAGTCACTTGGTGGGCTCCAAGGTCATGAGATCTTACATGCATGGTTTCTTCATCGATAATGAATTGTACGACAAGGTCAATTTGATTGCCAACCCCAACTCGTACCAGGACCAAAGAGAAAGACAAATCAAGAAGCAAATCGAGAAGGAAAGAGAGTCCAGAATCAGATCCACCGGTGCCGTCACCAACACCAAGATCAAGGTCAACAAGGACTTGGCTTCCAAGCTCCAAACCAAGTCTGGATCCGAAGCTGCTGAAAGCATTATCAATGATGATCGTTTCAGTGAAATGTTTTCTAACCCCGATTTCGCTATTGACGAGCAATCTCACGATTATAAACAGCTTAATCCAGTGCAGAACGTGAAGGATATAACCCGTGATGGACCTAGAGCCTTGACTGCTGCAGAGGAGTCAGATGAAGAGAGGATGAGAGGAGAAGAGGCCTCGGAATCCGAAGAATCCGAGTCGGACGATTCTGAAGTGGAAGATCAACAGACCAAGCAGGAGAAGAGTCAAAAGGTTCAAAAGGAAATGGAGAGAATACGCAGAAAGAAGGAGGAAGCTGCTGCTGCCAGAAAGTTCATGAACGAAATGAAGGTGGTTTCCGAGAAGCCCAACCAAAAGCAGACGGAATCTTTTGGTTCTCAGGTAAGCAAGTTGGGCAAGATTGCCAAGGACGGAAAGGATGGCTCCAGATTGCGTCGTCATGCTAGAGGAGAGGCGGAATTGACGTTTATTCCAAAGAAAGAACAGAAGAAAAAGGAGGTTAAATTCAGAGGAGACGAGGACGACGATCCCGAAAAGGCCAAAAACAGCGGCAGAACCAAGCAGAGATTCCAGGGCCGTAGAACCGCGTCCAAGAACTCCTTCCGTGGCATGTAATTACATAGATATAAAATTAATAGACCTCATCTCGGTATGGGTCACGTGACCAACCACTATAACCTTTTCCTCTAACCAAAGCAAACGCCCCATGTCCCGCAACAAAGAGAAGGCCCAGGCGTCACTTAACCGGTTCCATGAACAGAAAGCCAAGGAAGCCGGAGTTCTCGAGTCAAATCCCAACTTCAGACCCAAATATGTGCAGTCTGTAGACTCTTTACCTCAAGCTGAAAAATGGAGGTCCACGGTCATCTCTGAGATAAGTACCCGCCTTACGTGGATCCAGGATCCAGAAGCACCAGATTCGGAATTGAGAGAACTCAACGATGCCATCAATCGGCTTTTTAACGAGAAACGGGCGTGGGAATATCACATCAAGTCTCTTGGAGGAAACGATTATCTCAACTACGGAAACAACTTGAATAGCAGTGGTTTGTTGGTGAATGTGGACCTAAATGGCGCAGCATCCCGAGGATACCGGTACTTTGGAAGGGCCAAGGAGCTTCCCGATGTCAAAAGGATGGTTGAAGCGAAAGTGAAGAAGCCTAAGTCTGAGAAGAAAGAACAAAAGCAGGAGATAACGGACCTCGAGCTCTATGGAGTCTATGACGAAATGAAGTCGTCCGCCAGTATCCTTGATGCTGAAGAAATTGACTTGATCCAAAATATAGCCAAAGAATTGGGAGAAGACGTGTCGGAGTTGGACACATTGGAACCTCATCAAGAACAAGCAGATGACCCATTATTGGCGTTTGAACGCAAACGGGGTCTCGAAATTCTTCAGGAAATGGCAAAGGACACGTCAAAGAAACTTAACAAGCCAACACACGAGTTGGTGGACTTTTCTAACGTGGTTCCTACAAATGACGACGTTCAGAAGTGGTTAGTGGCAAGAAAGAGAAAAGAGCTTTTGGACAAATTGGGAATCGAAAAGGATTAAGAGAGGAATATAATGGATTAAGAGAGGAATATATTGGATTCAGAGAGGAATATAATAACTCGTCTCATGGACTCTTGAAATTGACACATGGATTTGGCAGTCATATGACCAAATTAAGGCTTAAAATCTATCTTAAGGTCATATGCATCGTATTAAAAATTAGTCAATTATCCTATTGATTAAGCACCATCAAACAATTCGATTGCTGGGATTATTTTCATGTATAATATCTTCATGTACTATAATTAATGACATGGCTGCGGCCTAACGAACGATTCTATAGTCGTAAGGGCAAGTGAATTGAATGAGTGGAAAGTTGTGGTGGGAGAGAAAACAGGCCAATTGTACGCATTTTGTTTGATTATTATTTCCGATTGGCCTCGAATTCTGTCAATGTCAAGAGTTTGACTCCGGCGTCTGCGTACAACTTATCTGTGTCGATGTTCTGGTTGGGGTCCACGCTCTTGCAGCAATCGGTCAAGACGGTGGTTCTGAAGCCCAATTTGGCCGCATCGACGGCAGAATTGTAGACACAGTAGTCGTAGGCCAAGCCCACAAAGGTCACCTCTGTGACATGGAGGTCGCGCAAGAACTGCTCCAATTCCGTGTGGTCGATGCCCCACACGTCCTGGAAACACGAGTAGTACTCGCGGTCGGTCAAGTGGCCCTTCTTGACGGTGGTCTTGGCGATGCTGGGCCCCAACAGGTTGAAGTAGCCGAGAAACAGCGGCTCGAGGCTCGATCCGTGGGTGTCTGCAACACAGTGGTCAGGCCAGGTGGTTTGCGTCCGAATCTTGGCGTTTCCCGTGCCCCGGTCCAATTCGCCCAACGGATGACTGAACTCGATCTTGGTGAACGGAGGAACGTTGTGTTGCGATGAAAACAGGGTATGGTCCTTGGGATGCCAGTCCTGAGTGGCCACCACCGCGGTCCATTGGTGGTCCACAAGGAGCAGGTTGATGGCGGGGATGATGGACCGGCCGCCGGCCACCGCCAAGGCACCATCAGGAGGAAGAAAGTCCTCCTGGAGGTCCACGATAATTAGAGCAGACATGGTTGTTTTTTGGGGGGCACGGCTGACTATTTATACAAGGTTTGTTCCTGCATACAGGCCAGGCGATAACCGCGCTTAGTGACAGGTGCCCGTGCTTAGTCATTAGCTTTTCTCCGATATAGTGTAACGGCTAGCACGGTTCGCTTTCACCGAGCAGACCCGGGTTCGACTCCCGGTATCGGAGCTTTTCTTTTTGCCTCCTTTTCTGACTCACAGCAAGATCCGTCTACATGTCTTTATCTGGTGGCAAAGATTGCCAAAATACGTGTTTTCATTAGTAATAAAGTGTGGATCTTATGAATGATTTACTCTTTGTAACCAGCAACATTTGGACAACTTCAATACAGTCAGAAACAGGTGTGGAGTATGTACTAATGGTTTCGAACTCGTGGATTAGGGGTAAGTGTTGGGGTTGTTGATATTTCGTTTATTATTTACTTTTGGAATGACAATACAACTATTGTCAAGTATAATTATAATTTGGAATGACTCTATTGTAGTGGTGCGTGGGGTATGTCATTTTAAAGGGTTGAAAGGGTGTGTCAATTTGAAAGGGTCATTTTAAAAGGGTAAGTTTTAAGGGTATATCATTTCTTAAGGGTGTGTCATTTTAAAGGTTATGTCATTTCTTAAGGGTGTGTCATTTCTTAAGGGTATGTCATTTCTTAAGGGTGTGTCATTTTTAAAGGGTGTGTCATTTTAAAGATTATGTCATTTTAAAGGGTATGTCATTTTAAAGGGTATGTCATTTTAGTCAAACCGTAAGACTCGTGGTAATTTATAAGAATAACTCTAGTAATGACTGTCTCTCTTGGCAATTGAGGTTACATCTTCATATTGTATATTATATATCTTATCGTCTCAAATGATTCATATATTGTGCGTAATTATTCACATATCGTGCTTAAATGATTCATATATGGTGCTTAAATGATTCACATATCGTGCTTAATGATTCACATATCGTGCTTAATTATTCACATATCGTACTTATTTATTCACATTTCGTGCTTATAATTCACCAAGATCCACCTTATCTTCCGTGTTCCTTTTCTCCTACGTCTCTTGATCTCATATATATTATTAATAACATCGTAAAATAGATTTGGCACGTTCGGTTCAAGCTAACTCCGTCTGTCAAAAGTTCACGTTCGTATTCGTCTATAATTCCCTTGAATTGGCACTAGCATTTCACCTGGACTGGCTCCTCCTTGTACAACACTCTAGAACCCTTCTCTTCGATCTCGTTCCAGAGCACCATTGCCGTCAAATACTCGCCCTTGTCACATCCAGTATCGAGTCCTTTGGTGAATCTCTTCAAGCTCAAGCTTCTGCGGGCATCGTGTCCGTAATATACAGCAATGGTCTCGTCAGAGTCCAATTCTTTTTGCTTTTCGTTGTAGATCTTGGACCACGACACCGCGTTGTCTTCAAAGGGATCGTCAGTGGTCTTGTTGTAGAAGGGACCAATGTAAGATCTCATCTCAAGACATTCGTGTGCATTCTGATCCTCGAGTGTTCTGTCCCATCTCAAGCCGGCATGGACCGCCACGCCTTCGGTGGACTTGTATCTTCCGTTGTTGCTTGGCTTGTGAAGTGGAACTCTTCCCAAGGTCTTGATGATGGAGCATTTGTTGATGTATTTGACATGTTCGGGCAACAATTTTTTGGCAAGCAAGAACTCGGGGTCTTCGTTGAACTTTCCTGAGTTTTGGTAACCGGATGGGCCGGGAGTTTCAGTGGAGTTGTCGGGGTTGATGACAAATGGGGCCCTCAAGCCGTGGTACTTGGTGTAGTACTGCAAGACTGTCATCTCGTGGTTACCCAAGATGCAATCGATATCGTTTTCAATGAGGAAGTCCAACACCTTCTTGGAATCTGGGCCCTTGGTGATGAAGTCTCCCAACACAAGTATATGGTCCTTGGAAGCGTCGTACTTGAGCTTTCTCAACAACTTTCTGAACTCCTTGTAATGGCCATGGATATCTCCGATCATGATGATTCTCTCCACGGAATGCAATTTCCTGTTACTCTCAGACGTCTCAGCGTATTCCTCTTCAATTTGGTGGTGGTGTTCGTCGGATTTTGCCTCCTGGGAAGACCACGAGCCTAGCCCTAACTCCCTGGCCCTCGCAAGAGTTAAGGGGGTCAATGCCACGCCAATGGGACTGAGTTTGGCCAAACCGTCCAAAGAAACCGCCTCTGGAATGAACAAGTCCGGCAAGTAGAAACAGAACAACCAGAGTATGAAAGTTCCCACAATAACCCCCAAGGTGGTCAACTTGATTTTGGTGCTTCTGCTCATCGTGAGCTCATCGCCTTCGGAATGAAGGAGCGGCTGTCTCTCCATGGTGACTATGCTAGAAGGCCTCGTTAATGGTGATGATGGAACCTTTCAGTCCGTGGTAATGGCAGATGAATGCCTCTTATACTCCACACGACTAGACGATGTTATTGTACATCTCATAATAAATGCGCCAGCCGTACTGCAGCACGTGTTCCGGAAACAACAAGCGAGGAGTTGGTCTTGTGGTGGAGTTGGTGGATGGAAGACCGGAGCCCCGGGCATGTAACCACCACGGTCTAGAATCGCCTGACCAAAGGCAAGGGACTAGACCGATACAACCAGTCGTGCATCAGGGAAGGGGAACCAGGGGTATTCCGTTCATAACTTGCCCTATCTTCACTATCTTCAACATCCACAAAACACATTGCCCGTACAGGAACCCTGAAAATTATTTCGTGCAATATACGATCGTAATAACCGTAACCGTGGAGATCGGAGCTGCTCATCGGAAAGAGCTCAACCTCCTCCCATACCCTCTTGGCGTGGGAGCTCTTTTTGAACGATCAATTCCTTGGAAAGTAGCTCTCTCAACTCCTCGCCGATCTCGATGTCCTGACCAGTGGTGAGACGAGGGTGGTCGGAGACCTTCTTCAATGCGTTTTCCCGGTCGATAATGCTGATCATCCGCTTGAATTTCAAGCACAAAAGCTCGCTTCGGATCAATAACGGGTTCAAATGCAATTTCATGCTCAAATCGTTCATGTACTTCAACACCTCGTCAAACCGGGCCAAGTTCTGGATAATAATCCGCTCGTTATCGCTGAGCACTGCCAATGCGAAGAACAAGTGGTACTGACTGGAATAGTAATCGGTCCAGAAGATTTCCCATAAAGATAACACCTGTTCCCACTCGAGCTCCCGCTTGAACCAGACCAAGAGCATTCTGAAGAAGAAAAACAAGTCGATCGACTCACATTTCTCCAAATGCTTGTACAAGTTGGGCAACATGAATTGCAAGAGCTTGTTCAATGTAGTCATCTGCTTCTTCATGCCCGATTGGTCCCGGACAAAGTTCCTTTCCATGCGTTCCATGAACTTGGCAAATGCCCAAAACGTCAAGGCTTCATCTTGAATTTTCACATACAACGGAGAGAGCAAATCCGTCATGCCCTGAACGTATCCCAAGTTTTCGTTGTATTCGTTGTAGGTGATCAATATCTCTCTCATTTTGTACAAATGGGGATTGGTAATGTTGGCGGAATCGTACTCATCATCCTCGCCTTCTTCTTCATCGGGTGTTTCTGGGGAAGATTCCCGCAAGACAGGACCGGTGTTGCTTCCAATTGCAGTGACGGTGACATTCTTCTTCTTGACAGACTGGAAAATTGGCAAATTTCTGTCTGTCCTATGAATATCCTTCTCGATCCGATGTTTTTGGTCCTTCCAGAACTCCGTTTGCCGTTTGTCTTCGTCGCGGATCCATCTATGTTTCAATTCCTCGTATCCAGTGGCATAACTCTGAACCAAAACGTGTCTCTCTTCTTCAGACGAGTCCCAGGGGAACACGCCTAACAAAAAGAGCCAGACTTTGCCCCTAATTTCATCACTTACTCCGCCGTGAAAGATCCGACTCTTGACTTCATTGGCCGTTAAAGACAATCTACCAGAGTAGTCAAAAAACGACTCCCATTCGGCCTTGGTGATCTGTTTGCGTCTTGACGTCAGATTGATCTCCTCATCGGTGAGTAGTTCGTTGGAACCCAACTCCTTGTTAATTTTATCGTAGAGATCATCGTTCAACATGAATGTCTTCTGGCTTAATTCCGCCTCTTCCTTCACTTGCTGCGCCCATTTGGCCAAATAAACTCGTGCACTATCAAAGTCGTCGCCAATTCTCTGGACTTCGGGCTGGTTGATGATTTGTTTGATTTGCTGGGGCGCATGTTCGTCGACCATGTCCAAGATCTGGTTCTTTGCCTTAGCGGAAAACGAGGCCACGGTTTCCAATACCTTCCACTTGGCAGAAGCCAAGAACTTGTTCACTTCGGGCAAGACAAAAGGCTCGGACTTCTTCACTGGTTGCTCCTTGACTTTGAAGGGGGCAAAGTTGCGCAAATCGACGGAATCGGGGTCGATCAAGTAGACCGAAGGCTCAATCGTGGAACGCTCAATATTTATGAAGCCTTTCAAGGCCCCCATAAAATCGTGACCGCCCCAGTAGAGTTCGCCATCGGCACCAAACGGATCCATGCGCTGGTTCAAGAGCTTCTGGTGCTTCAACGTGGAGGGCGACTCGTTGTCATGGAAGAACAAGATGGGCAATTTTTCGCCATCCTTGGTATTGATGACAATGGACCCGAACCAGAAGCCTGTGGAGGGTTTTCTGACCTGAATTGAGTAGATGAACGAAATGGGCGTGTTGAAGGAGTAGCCAAACAACACGGACGAGCTGGGCTTGGACACAATCCTGGCTTGATCCACTAGGGGTTTCTTGCCTGGCTGGAACGTATTGGGTGAACCTGCAAGCGACGACGCCTGTAAGTCCTTGGAAACGTCACTGACATCGGTGTTGTTATATTTCTTGAGCTCTTCGGACGACAATTGGTTTTCTGGGGTAAAAGACAACACCACCTCCTTGTTGGAGCAATTGGGACCCCGAGTTAGACTGAGAAAGCCGGCGACATTGTCTCTTTTTGACGTCGTTGGATGAAGGTAAACCTTCGACTTGACGTATACAAGCTCTGTTTCTGAGAGCAGAAGCGTTTTCTTTTGACGGGATGCCATTAGAGATGAAAAGTAGGAGTTTGCCTCTTTTATTTAACAGCCGGTCGTGCGCAGGCAGGTCATGATAAGAGAAGAAGGCGAAGCAACTACGAAATGGGACTGAATGGGACTAAATGGGTGCGGAAACGTGGCCAGTAGAGTTGTTTGAAGTGGATGAAGTGGTCTACGTGGTTGTAGTGGAGTATTGGGTGTGTTGGGGCTGGAAACGGAGGCAGATCCTGGTCACGTGACTGGTCACGTGCAAAGTATCACCTTCCATCACGTGCTACTCTCCCTTCCATCACCTTACACACTCTCCTACACTCGTCCTGGCCACTTGTGGCACGTCTATTATACATCTAAAGATACAAAGAGCCCGCAGAAACAATGTCCCTATGGACCATGTCCATGGACTTCTGCATTTTCTCCTCCAATTCGGTGTTTCCAATGGTTTTCGCAGCCATCACCAACTGCCTAATAAGTTCCTCCAATCTCTTGAACATTCTGATCAAAGAACCCTCGTAGACGTCGGTCATCTTGCAGATCTGGGTAAAGGACGCACCCTTGCACCAAGCGTACGTCACCTCCATCAACTCCGGCCTGAAGGACTCCACGTAGTCCTTTTCAATGATCTCGATCTTGGACTCCTTACACACCTTGGCAATCTTGCTGGCCATGTCTTGCATCGACTTCAATGGCTCAGCCAACTCCGGCTTGAGCCTTGGGACCTCCTTGGCCCTCTCCTGAAACACGAAACACGACAATAATGCTGCACATTGTTCACTGGACAAGTCGTTGAAATTACCATTGAAAATCAATTCAGTGAGTAACAAGTCGTCTCCCGTGCTGATTTCACAGGCAACACGGCCCTTCAACTCGATGATGTCGTTCTGAGTGGTGAATTCCAACCGTCTCAACACTCTCTTTCTGTGTCTCAAGTCGTCCAATTGAATAACGGCCTGTGTCTCCAAGATCTTGTCCTGTAAGGCCTTGGCCTTGGCCTCGATTTGCACCTTGCACGAATAGGTGCTGTACAACTCTTCCAATCTCGAAGTGTTGCTCAAGGGGTTCTGCTCCAACTTGGCCTCCAAAACCTCGATTTTCTTCAAGAGTAACTTGAAGTCAGAGTCGTCGATCTTCATGCTGGCAACTGGGTCCATCAACGGAATACCCTTGGGCAATCTCTTGGGAAGATCTTTCATGGTCTTCAACAAGGTTTTCTTGGCCGAAGAGCTCTTCAAGTCTTGTGGAACCTTCAATCTGACACTACTGATTTTTTCAATAGAGTCCAAGGTGATAGGAATATATTCAGCTCTGGACTTTTCACCAGCAGCTGCAGGTCTGATTCCTTCAGGGAAAGTGGGGTTGAATGGCTTGATGAGGTTGACTGGAGAGTCGACGTACATGGTATAGATGAAGACTGTCACCAAGTACGACTCGTGGTCGGTGTATACTGCATTGGGGTCTCTCTTGTTCACTCTCTTGGAAAACGAAGTGACCATACCCCAGCCATAATCCATGCCCTTAATGTTAATCTTGACGACTCTTCCTTCTTGCAAATAGGGCAAAATGTGTCCAGGATGGGTGATGACTTTTCTGACGTCTTCCTTGTAGACGTCCAATTGTTTCTTCAAGTCGAAATACTCCTTGATGGTGGGTTCGTCTTCAATCACAATCTTGGAGCCTTCGATCTTCAATTGCTCCAACTGCAGCTCGAGCAATGGCACCGACGAAGCATTCTGGAATTGGAAAAACGAGCTTTCCAACATGAATTCGGGAGAAATTCCTTCCACTCTCATCAAGTTCAAAATCATATTGTATCCCAAGTGGAAAGCCGAGTCCAACCGATCGGCCTGGCCCTTGACCATTCCCTTGGCAACTTGAGGCTCCATCTTTTCGTCAATCATCATAATCACAATACCACGGTCATCCAAACCACGACGTCCAGCTCTACCGGACATCTGGATATATTCACCTCCAGAAACCCATCTAAAACCCACACCGTCCCACTTACGGACCGAAGTGAACACAACGGTCTTAGCAGGCATATTCAAACCAATGGAGAAAGTTTCCGTAGCGAACAACACTTTAAGGTAACCTTCTTGGAACAAGATTTCGATGATTTCTTTCAAAATTGGCAACAAGCCCGAATGGTGGATTCCGATACCTCTTCTGAGAAGCGGAAGAATGTTCTTGATCTGGGGCAACTCCTTGTCCTGGTCAGAAAGCAACTCGATGGCATTGTTGTAGATCTTGGTCAAAGCCTCTCTTTCATCGTCGGTATTGAAGTCCAACTTGGACATCTTCAAGGCCAAGGTTTCACAGTCTCTTTTCGAGAAAGAAAACACGATAACGGGATTGTATCTCTTCATGTAAATCATCTTGACGATCTTGTAGATATCGGACTTTCCGTCTCTGTTTCCTCCCTTGAAGGTCTGGCCCTTCTTGCCCTTGGAGTCGGCGGAAGAGGGGTCATCTCCGGCTGCTTCGCTGATGCTGGCCATGGCCTTCTGGAAATTCTCCTCTCTAAAGGTTCCTTTTTCGTCCACCACCAAATGGATTCCATCTCCTCCAGTCGGAAACAAATAGTGCTGTAATGGAGTAGGACGGAAGTCTGTGTAGACCACGTGGCAGGGCTGGGAGTGGATTTTGACAATCCACTCGGCAAATTCCATGGCATTGGGAATGGTGGCCGAAAGGAAAACGTAATGGACCTTATCTGGCAATAAAATGATGGTCTCTTCCCACACCACGCCTCTGGACTTGTCACGCATGTAATGGACCTCGTCGAAGATGACCCAGGCCACTTCTCTCATGACCTCGGATCCACGGTACAACATGCTCCGCAAAATCTCCGTAGTCATCACCAAACAGCCGGCATCTGGGTTGATTGTCACATCGCCAGTCATCAACCCCACGTCGCCAAATTCCGCCAAAAGCTCTCTGTACTTCTGGTTACTCAACGCCTTGATTGGAGACGTGTAAATGACTCTCTGTTTCTCCCGTAACGACTGGGCAATGGCATATTCGGCCACCACCGTCTTACCAGCAGAAGTATGTGCTGACACCAATACCGACTCGTTTCTGTCGATACATGAAATGGAGGTGTCCTGGAACGGATCCAACACGAAGGGGTACGTTCTGGCCTCGTTGGTTCTCTTGTGGGAGCCAATAGGCTCGTAGGGGTAGTCTGGAGGAATGGCCACTTGATGTCTCACTTGATGCTTCAACTTCAATTGGCCTTCTTGGGGTGCTGTGGAGGTCAAGCCGCCGGAGGCGGCCACCTCACGCGATGCTTCGATCTCCACTGCATCGGAAACCACGGGTTTGATCTCCTTGGTCTTTTCCTTGTGCTTTTTGGTGCTTTGGCTCTTTTCATCGCTAGCTCTCCGTTTTTTCTCGTTTTTTTGCTCAGAAACGGGCTTTTCCGCCTTGGGGACCTCTGGGACGTCCGGTTGGACGCTGGGAAGCTCCGTGGGCGTCTCACCGAACACGTCAAATAAGTCGTCTGCGTCCATAGTGATGAACTTTTCACTTTTTTGAGATGAGCTTTTGTTAGTGCGAAGATGAGGCTACAGAAGAAGAATAAGAGAAGGTAGAAATAGATAATGAGAAGAGGTAGAGAAAGTGCAGGATTTTAGGAAATACAAGAGGGAATAGCAGTATAGGTTGGACTTAATAGGAAGTTTATATGGTTTATCTGAATGTAGATGGAGAAAAGTGTGTATATGCATAGAGGAGATGGTTGGAGTATTTCATGGAAATTGATTACTATTGTGATCATGGAAAATTGGAATTTATTCATCGAGCATTATGATAATATTAAACATTAGTTGTTGAACTAGTCTGTATTTATTGAACTAGTCTGTAATTATTGGACTAGTCTGTCTTATTGAACTATACTGTCTCATTGAACTAGTCTGTACTATTGAACTAGTCTACTGGTCTGTACCATTGACTAGTCTGTACCATTGAACTATTCTGTCTCATTGAACTATACTGTACCATTGAACTAGTCTACTAGTCTGTACCATTGAACTAGTCTGTACCATTGAACTAATCTCTACTCATTGAACTAGTCTGTACCATTGACTGGTCTGTAGCCATTTACACTATAGTTGTAGTCATGAACTGCAACTCAATTCGTACCAAAAAAATTATTACGGGAATTGATCGGAAGAAGTAATGAAGAGAGACAAGACACTACTTCAAGGATAGGTTTAAGAAAATAGCAGGGCCAAGAATCCGGCCAAAAAGGGAAATTCGTGGACATAGATTATTTGCAATAATCCAATCACAGCAGGGCCAACATGATAGTCGGATGATAGCATTCTCGACATTCTCTTCTCGATGGTAATTTCATTCGAAAGTAAAGTTGATCATGGCAATTTCATTGATAATCATGGCAATCTCAATGGTATATTTCGAAAAGAGTATATGCATTTGTTCCAATCACTGTGGTTCCAAAGTGGTAACTCGAAGACAGTAGCTGCAATTAGTCTAGACAAACTATTAAATTTAAAAAATTCAATAAAGACTAAAATTAGTAAGAATCTAACCACGGCAGAAATTCCATCTAAAATAAATTAATAGATAGTATCACGCCAAACATGGTCGTAAGGGATTAAATTGACGAGAATATATACGAATATGTATGCATGCTAGTAAAGTCCACAGCGATAAATTAGATCCAAGCGTTAGAAATCTGACCATATTGGCAATTTCAAGGCGGTGAAGTGCAAGATGTATTTGTAATTGGCCAATCAAGGCAGTAGTAATGTGAATCTATTGACGAGGAGAAGTGCAGATATCCAGTCCAGTGGTACCTCAGTAGAGTTCGGCATTTATACATTAAGGTACCGGGGAGTGGGGGTCCATGAAATACTCATGGATGAAGTATTGGACGCAATAGTATATTAGTTTTGGCCGACTTTAATCTAGAACAATAGGTAAAGTATTGGGTGGAGCACCACTTTTGTTGACAATTGACCAATTAGCTTCCTTTTTGAATATTACCCTTTTATTTTCATCTACCTACAACTGTTGGAATGTTCAGCCTCCTTTCAATGCTCTTGTGCTTTGATTTTAATTTCCAACGTTCTCATCAAGTAAGAATATTAATAAACTAACTCTAATCGGATTAATACTTGGAAAGCCCCAAATATCCGCCATCTATGGAAATAATCGCTCTTCTATTGTCCAGGCGATTCGCTACTTCATTCCCCGTTTGTTCTGTTGTCATGGCCAAGTTTGTCTAACTTCATTAGCCTTCACGCCTCAAACTGTCAAACTGCAATTCCAAGAAAACTCACTACTACTCTTTACTTAGTTACCGTACTTCTTCTCAGTTTGAGCCCAGTTCTCACCATAAAGCACGTTCTCCAATATCGCCAAATGGTAATAGAGTTTCCCTTCCTCGCAATTATTTTTATTTCGACTGTATCGCTAATGCACAAGGTGGAATATTTAATATATATTAGAGAATGTCTTATAGTGCCAAGCCGTCAAACCCAAGGGTAACAAATTCACGGCCTCAATTAACGTCCTCGCTCTTAAACCGGGACAATTACCGCCCTGGTAGATAGGTATTAATGTAAACAAAAGGTCTCTATTCTATTAAGCTTTGGTCTTCGGTATGTTTTGCAGACATGAAATAGTGCGATTAAACTCTGGGATTAAAGATAAAGTATTTGTCGAAGTTTACCATAGTTAGGGAAAAACTAGAGTCGGCTAAATTGAACCCCGATTGGACCATCTGGGCCTGGGGGATCTAGGACCGAAACCTTCGAAACCTTGGAGTTCGGTTCTGGACTTGCCCGTTAAAAGAACTCCATTGTATGCGCCGTGTCTATTACTGAACCTTCTAGAAACCATGCTGGTCAAGGCTTTGGTCCTTCTGATCGGAAGTGACCACAATATAAACCGCCGTACCGTTGGGGAAATTTTTCTGCAAAATTGCATGTATAACTACCAAATTTATGCCATGGTGGTAATTAGATTTTATCTTTACGGAATGTGAAAATTAGATAAAGTATAAGAAAATCGGTCTTCCCGCTATTGGGCATCTTTTGAACCACTGTTATAAAAAGAAAATATGGGAAATATTATAATGCTGATGCCTTGGGCCAGGGTATGCTATGTTAATGCTGATGCCTTGGGCCTGGGTATGCTATGTTAATGCTGATGCCTTGGGGCCTGGGTATGCTATTTTAATGCTAAATGAGAGCCACGGCTACAAGAAGAAAATATGGGAAATATTATAATGCTGATGCCTTGGGCCTGGGTATGCTATTTTAATGCTAAATGACTGGGAAATGCTTGTTACTGCATGCTTGCCTCAACACGAAGTCTTTCCTCCTCCAAGTCTTTCAAGGTTCTCCATTTTTCACGGTCATATTCGCCGATTACTGCGCTTGGAATGCTGATTCCAGAGCGATCTGACGTCTCGTTGACGTCGGAATCCCAGAGATCAATTGCATCTCCTACTTCGTCATAGACAGTAGATGGGCCAGTCTCGATGTCGTTCACGACGTGACGGTGGATTTTGACCGAAGCAAACGATGAAGAATGCTTGTGTGTCTTAGTGGATAAGTAATTCTGGAAAGATTTCTTGGGAGATCCGGATCTCGAAGAAACCATGGATGAGATGGACATCTGGTTCGAGATCATAGAGGAAGTGTGTTTATGATGGCGACCTTCGGGATATTCGTCCATGCTTCTCCTCTGGGATTTTCTCCGGAATACACTGCCCAATCGCTTGGGACTTTCCAAGAGCTTCTTGATAGGAGAAGACGTGGCCGTCGAAGAAACGTCTGGTGGAGTCTTGAACTGCCTAAGAGCGGTGCCGTCGAACTGGACCAATTCTGGAGGCTCTTCCTTGGTTTCCAAGTCCAAGTCGATCAGGATCGAGGCCACCGTCTTTTCTTCTTTCTCACTTAGATTTCTATAAGTGTGAAGAGAAGGAGCACTGAAAGATCGGACAGAATCACGACATACAATGTCACTCAAGTCGTCAATGTTCTCGATATCGTCCTCTCTATTTTCAATAGGAGGGAGAAGATACCGAGGACACGGCTCTGCAGTTTCGGGGTTCAAGTTATGATCACTGACCAACCTGGTGATTCCTGGAATGTTCAAATTCACACCTGAACGGGTTCTGAATTGCAGATACACCTGGGCGTTTTCGTCCCATTCCTGGAGGCTGATGTTGTTCATTCCGTTGGTTTCCTCTTTGAACCAACTGATGGTTCTGGTTGGCTGGGGTATCGATTCTAGCCCATCTAGAGCAGTGGAAGGATCCTCGGGACTCTCCAGACCAACATTCGGGGCTACGTTGTATTGGTATGATGCAGTGTCAAAGACATATTGGCCCTTTTTCCGAGGTTTTGGAGGGCTGATGAAGTACTCTTGGTCAAAGTCGGGGAAATTAATGGACTGGGCCGGTTCTCCAAACTCGTGGATATGAGGAAGGTTCTCTTCTTCTGGCGAATTGGACTCAACCTCTCCCACGGGACTCAAGTGGGTACCTTGGAAGGACTCTTGGAACGGAGGTTGTGGAGACTGGAATGGAGGTTGTGGAGACTGGAATGAAGTCTGCGGAAGGTTTTCCTGGTCTGGCACGAGATGTTGATGCAATTGAGAAAGCTTTGGATGGGTTTGTGAATCGTCCGGCGTATGGAATTTTCCATAGACCGCTAGGGAATTTGAAGATGGGCCTGGACTGGTGCTATTAATTTTGGGGGATTTCTGGTTAATTTTGTTCACATTAGAATTGCCAGTTATGGGGACATTAGAATTGCCAGTTATGGGCACATTGGCATCGTTAGGAGACGTGGTCTTGGACTTGGCTTCCTCCGCCTCAAACAACTCCTGTTGACGCTTGATCTGCATGATCGGGCTCTCGCCTTTCTTTAGCACTGGAGGAAGCAAGCTCTCGTTGACGTTCAGAAGGAAAATGCGTTCATCGTGGATGGACTTCCACTTCTGCTCGCGTCTCTGGTTCTTCTTGCCAATGAAGCTGGTTGACTTGGACCGTTTCACGGGGTTTTCTGTGCCCGTTTCGTCGGAAATGGCCCCCAAGTGGGAATGGTGAAAGTTTTCCTGAGATTGAAGGTGCGAGGACGAAGCCGAGGCAGAAAGGCCCAATGCCGTGGTGGAATCGGGGAGAAAGGCGGCTCTGATGAGAGGGGCGCTCTTGAACGTCTTGATGGGCCTGGAATCGGGGTCTTTGGTCGACCCACTGGGGCGTCTCATGTCGTCTTTATGCGAGTCTCGGTAATTGGTGAAGCTTCTGCGTCTCTCGTCTCTGGAGCCCATGCTCAAGTTGGAACGGGAATTGCCGAATAGCTTGATGGCAGAGGGTCTTCTGGGCCGGGGCAAGTCGGAAAACGAGCTTTTGGAGCTGAGGTTTTCGGAGGGCAGAAACGAGTCCACCTGTGCGGACGAGTCCATCCAGTTGATGGGGGCATAAGCCGAGCCGGGCTGGTCCCAATTGGGGTTTTCGATGGAGTCCTTGATGTAGAGGGCCAACTCGGACGGTTCCCGGTCGATGTCCGGCACCAACTCGGGCCGGGACTGTGTTTTGGACTCGATAAGCGTGAGGTCGGACGTCTTTTTGGAGATGTAGTAGGTGTGGCCAAGGGGCGACGGAGGCGGCACTGGATGGGCCGTCAGGGCATGGGAATGGGGCTGGGAGTGTGCCGACTCCATGTCAGAAGCAGACGCTTCAGTAACGGGGCCCAAATTGGCCCTTGTTGCCTGCATTGCGCTGGCAGTAGATATGCCCATGAAGTACACGGTGAACACGAAGAGAATGGGCACCGCGAGGTGCCAGTGGCCAATGGGCGGCGTTTCGAGACGGAAGTCGTGGCAGATGAGGCCGGCCATCACCAGGAGGCCGGCAGCAAGGTGGAATGCCTGGACCAGGAGCTGTGCAGCCGTGGCAAGGGCCGGTGCGTTGGGCTTGAAGCGAAAAGACCAACAACTCACGGCGTACACCACGGCACAGGCAAACCCGCTGGCCAAAAACACCGCCAACCGCGACGACGGCACCGTGGTGTAGGCAGCACAGGCCATCGAGGCCAGGGCCACCGCCAGGACGGCCACGAGGCCGTCAATGACTAGTAGTCCCAACATCACACCCAGAGCTGAGACGACACGGAAAACGGGGAGACCGGGCAAAGGACGAAAAGCAGAGGCCAGAAAGCGGAGCGACGGCACCGGTTAATGTTTCCTGGGGCTGGAGGGGCGGTGGATAGTGGAGGAGGTATCAGGGACGAGGTTGGCATCGGCGTCCCCAAGATAAAGTTGGGATGTAGAAAAACGACTCAAAGTGTAGGCACTGCGCAGATTAAAATTAGGAATTAGGTTGGAATGCTGCCTGATCTGTAGGGAAGCGTGTTGCTGGGGATGCCTGGGGGTATGGGTTGGGAACAAGTTGAAAATTTTCGATGTAAACACTCTGGATCGGGATGTTTATGTCTGGGCCGCATTGGGCAAAACGCAGCCATGCACAAATGTGTCTAGGCCAGGGGAATGGCTGGAGACCTGGCGGTGGCGCTGGGTGGCCGGGGAGGCGACTTTTGGGGGATCTGGAGCAACAGAGCGGCTGCCCCACGCTGGGCCCGCCTCGTGTTCTGTTTTCCCCGGTTTTCGACGCGTCCTGGGCCGGCAATTGGTGCTTTTGTTGTGTCGCCATATCTGAAAAATTATACCATAATATTATAGCGAGATCGCCAAAGGGCCGCTTTACCGACGTCCAGGGGCACTACAGACAGTGGAAGCGGGGAGTAGCCCACGTACGCCGCACAATGTTGATGCTACATCCTCTGAAATTGGTGAGATTGGTCAGATTGGTCAGATTGGTCATATTGGTGAGATTGGCCTGAAGCGTGGCTGATAAGGTGGTGAAATGGACGCCTCGGCCACTGGAATGTGGAGCAATTGTGGTGGTAGGAACACTCACCGGAAGTTCGAATTCTCGGCGGAGTGGCGGCGACGACGGCCTTAGGGAACTACTCTCGGCTACAGCCGAGAGTGGCTGGAGTCTGACGAGAAGTGGCTACAAGCCACGTCCACACAATTACGTCCAATGCTTACAGATACAAAAAAGGCATTCCAGGTCACTCGAATATGGATAAACAGTGGATGGAAACGCAGTGGATAATATGGAATGGATAGATATGGAATGGATGAATATGGAATGGATAATATGGAATGGATAATATGGAATGGAAAGACCTTCCCCACAGGGTCACACCCTGGAAGATGACGAAGAAGGAGAAGAAACGTTGTCTATCCGACATAGCGTGCATTCTATTGTTTTGCCTGCACGGCAGAACTCCGAGAAAAGTTCCGTTTCCAACATTTATCTTCTATCACCAATAGAGTGATAATTCCGTAGTTTAGCACTTTGCTAGATTAGGACTTTGCTAGATTAGAACTTTGGGAGTCTTCGTACATGCATTCGGATGTCTGTAGTGCATTGCCAGTTTGACAACAGATCTGTACTAGTTGATTTCCACGCAGGTATTTCCAATTTTCTAGAAAATCTCCATACTACAAAAATTGCGTGCTTACATACTCCAGAAATCTCCACATTTCATAAATTACAAATAGCGATTGTTTTCGCTCCAATTGTGGTGAAGGTCACTCACTCACTGCACCGATGAGATCTATGCAAAGGATCTTGGATACTCACTTGGCCAATTCACTTGGTCAATTCACTTGGTCGAGTCAAAAGTCTCTATCTAATGCCTAAAATCCGATACACGCACTTATTTTTCGACATATGATCGCCAATACTTACCCATAGGAAGTCTATATCCCAGCACTATTGGACAATAACAACATGATGATATAGCCGGCGTAAGTTAGACTGCAAATAAAATTAGGTAGGAATTGCCTTGCCATGAGCTGCGTCCAAACAATAGAGTTGTTATAAACCTTAACGTTTATTTGATGTTCTACCGAAGGTCTAACCTTGAAAGGGACCTAAACTGTTTCATTCGACGTAAAATGGGCCACGTACTGAAGTTGTTGTCGTTTTAAAAATCCTGAAATTTTAAAAATCAACTACTTTAAATTGTTGTGATGGCCAAAAATGAACCATATTCTTCTCTTTTCTCCATCGAACTACAGTCATTCTCATTCATGTTAAAATTTGTCTAAACTTCGTCGACTTACTAGTCATATTTATTGGAACTTGAAGTCACCGCTGATCCATCTGTTGAGCATGTCAACGGAGTTTTTAGGTTGGTCAAATGGAACCATGTGTCCACCGTCGAAAACTCTCAAGTAGGTGAAGTGCTTGTAGTTCTTGACCTCACCAGCGTGGTGCTTGCCAACGTGCCAGTCCTTAATCTTGGCAGAAGAGAATCCCTCACTACCAGACCATTCCAATCTGTCGGTCCATCCTTGGTTACCCAACCAGTTACAGATGAAGTCCTTGTCACCAGCGTAAATCAAAACTGGGATTTCCTTCTCCAAAAGTTCAATAACGTTCTTGTAGTAAGGCTTCATCCAGTCACCAGCAAGCAAGAAGTTCTTGTTGATGTCGAAGTTACAAGATTCGTAGTTGTCAACTTCAGCTCCCAAGGCTTCCTTGACAAAGTCTTGGTTCAAGTAGTCGTCAATGTACTTCAACTCCTTGTAGCATAAGGAGTCGCCTTCACAGTTAGTACGGACATCGTACACGTTTCTGCCAGTTCTTTGGTAAGGACCCATTTGGGCATTGTTACAGTAGATGGAGGCAGGAACACAGGTCCACACGGATTGGGACTCGTAACAGGCATTGATCAAAGCCAAGCATCTTGGAATGGAGTTGGACATGTTCTCACACTCTTGCTCGTCCAAAACGGCTGGGTAACCACCCTGACCACAGGCCATTGGCTGGTAGAATTCGTACTGGTTCAATGGGTCGGTCAAACCGTTACCAATCAAGACGGAGGTCAAGTTGAAAGAACGGTCCTCGTGGGACAAGATTTCGGTGGCAAAAACAGGAATGTAGTGGCCGGCGTAAGACTCACCAGCAATGTGGAAGTCCAACTTGGAGTATTGAGGGAATTGCTTGAAGAACAACTCCAAGAATGCGTAAACGTCCTTACCGGCATTGACGGTGTTGGAGACGGATTGGGAGGAGTAGGAGTAACCCACGTTGACAGGTTGGTCCAAGAAAATCACGGTGGCGTTGTTGTTCCAACTGTGAGGGTTGTGCTTTGGCACCAAGTCTTCGCCAATGGAGGCAGGGCCCAACTCGAAGTACAAACCAGTCAAGGAGGAGCAGCCGGGACCTCCGTTCAACCACAAGATAACGGGGTCGGTCTTGGGGTCGTTTCTGGACTCGAAGGCGTGGAAGAAGAAGTGCTTGTCCTCCTCCTCAATGTCCAAGTAACCGGAGTATTGCTTGACCTTGTCGAGGCCCAAGCTCTCGGGGGTGTTCTTGACTCTCAACTTGTGGTCGGGGACCTTGTCGGAGGAGACGTAGAAGTCGAACTTGGCGGCCTTCTGTCTGAGCTTCTTGGGGAACGACTTGAAGTTCAACGACAGCACGGATTCAGGGAAGTCCATGATCATCTCACTCCACAACTGCTTGGTTTCCTGGGGAATGTTCTCGATGGGGTCGTTGAGGTGCTTGGCGATGGCCTCGATGACCGAGTTCTTGGCCGAACCGATCTTGTCCAAGGTGGAGCCGTACTTGCCAATGAAGGTCTGGTATTGCTGGCCCAAACGGTCCTGGTGGAGCTGGAACACCTTCTGGGCTCCGGAAAAGGAGTTGGGGATGGAGAGGGCATCTGCGGTGCCCATTGCGGCCGCAATGGCGACGATGGTGGGGAGAGACAACTTCATGGTGGGGAGGTTGTCTGTGATAAGAGAAAAACAGGGGGGTGAGTCGCCACTTATATATGCTTATCGGGGACCCTGGGGGCGGTCTGTGTGCAGGAGTCGTGCGCGGGCCAATTGCGGTCACACCTGGCTGTTTTGGGCCCCAACCCAGCTGTTTCTGGAGGATTTTGCGGGTTGTGGTTGAGTAAGCGAGCCCAAAGGGACAGGCTAGAGGGCGTCTAGACCAGTAGACAGACTATTAATTACTGGATTCAGTGTATGGGAGAATTGAAGGTAATGAATGGATGGATGGAAAGGATGGATGATGTAATGGATGGAAAGGATGGATGATGGAATGATGTAATGGATGGATGATGGAATGATGGAAAGGATGGATGATGGAATGATGTAATGGATGGATGATGGAATGGTTCAATGGTTGAATGCATGGATTGATGGGTTTGTATTACAATAGGCGCAGTTCCAATGCGAGCAGTTTGTAGGGAGGAAATAGCGGGAATAGCGGCAAGTTGCGCGCTATGAGTGGATACTGATGAGCCATTCGACGAGAGGCTCCCATGGAGGCAGGAGGCGCAGGAGGATGGGCAGGATAGGGCAGGTTAGGGAGAGATTAGCGAGAAGGCCGATAACGGCATAGTGGAAATGGGAGCGTGCTAGGGAGAGATAGAGAGAGACTAGTGAGAATGGATAGCGAGAGATTAGTGATAATATATAGAGAGATTAGTGAGAATGGAGAGAGAGATTAGTGAGAATGGAGAGAGAGATTAGTGAGAATATATAGCGAGCAGTAGTGAGAATATATAGCGAGAGATTAGTGAGAATAGAGTGATTAGTGAGAATATATATAGGGAGTTTAGATAGGGAGATTGGTGGGAATACAACGTAGACGAATAGTAGTTGCGAGAGACAACAACCTAGAAATAGTTGGTATCCAATTACGGCCTACAGTACATTAGTGACTTACCTTTTCATTTCTCAAGATCGGCTTTTGGGTCTAATTGCATTTGTCAGAAGCTTACCGCAGTGTGGGGCACACGGACATGGGCCTGTGATCGACCAATGCCATTAACCGAGGCAGCTGCAAAGAAGCAGCTATCTCCTGGCCTATTTTGATTCGCTGGATTTCGAGTGTGGCGACATTGTGCCAGTTCTCTACTCATTTGGCTATGGCCAGTATGGCTTTGAACGACTTATCTGGAAATTCAGATGCGATGCGGAATATTATGCTGGTGAATTTAGCGTAATGGGAACAAACCACATGACTTGTCGAGTATTAGTGATTGGATGAAAAAAGACGTAGTCAAGTACTGCCAGGGTTTGCCAGGTGTGAAAATGTAAGAGGTCAAGATCCAGATCTGTTGGTGCATATAAATTACAGCTTTATGCTTGCAATATATGTAGGCAGCTACAAAAATAGACACTAATGGGTCAATAAATGTTGGACCACAATAGATGGTCACACTGTATGTCAAACTCCTTCGATAGAGTAGATTTTTGCAATTCCCGGAAGTGGTCTTCTGTTATTGTCTACCTAGCTTGGTTTTCGATATATTCAATGTCTTGAAGTATTTTACGATGCATGAAGATTTAACTATAGTGGAACATTTTGAACACATTTGCCGTCCTTCCATTGTTTAATAGCCCGTCCTTACGATAAAATAGACCGAATTGGAAAACGCATAGAACAGATTTCAAATAATTTGGAAATGCAAATTCTAGGTCCAAGGACACTTAATAAACAGAAGCAAAAGATTAAACAGAAGCAAAACGATTAAACAGAAGCAAAAGATTAACCAGAAGCAAAACGGCTAAACAGACGCAAAACGATATGAACTCAACTATATAAACAGTTTGCACCCATCAATAGCTGTGGTAAATGCTCCAGTTCTCATGTCATGGTGCTTCACACTAATATATTATTACTTCAACTAGAATTCATACCTGTCGAGCCGAATACTGCTATCAGTTTTAAAACTACTTTTACAACCCAGAATATGTAATCCAATTAAACTGAAGACACACCAATAGATTTCACTAATGAAAATCACCAAAAACGGCAACACTAAAGCTTTCCAAGTCAATCCACTCTAAATATATCCACCAATTGGCATCCTTCACTTCATTTTCTAATATCGCCCATACCCAATCACCCAATCACCTCTTTCCACCTACCCTTTCCTCTTCATCTATTCTTCACATCTATTTAACTATTTGTTACGTAATCTCTCTTCATCTCCATCTCATGGGTCTACGCCAGCTCTGGAAGCCCAAACCACTGCATGGTGGGTTCAAGCCGTCCCGATCCGATACCAAGGAAGCCATTCTCGGCGTGGGTGTCTCGGGAACTGCAGAGTTGTACCACTCCAGTGGCCATGGCTGGTATGTGGTGAAAATCTACACCAATCGTGAAAAGTACGAGAATGCCCAAGAGTACCACCAACGCGTCCTCCACGAGTACCACACGCTCCGCAGCTTGCACCATCCGAACATCATCCAGGCGTACTGCTACAAGGCGCTGTCGCAGACGGTTCGGCTCTACTTGGAGGCGGGGACCCCCGACCTCCACACTCTTGTGAAACGCATTCCCATGTCAAAAATCACCCACACCGAGCTCCTCTGTCTCTGGAAGCAGATATGCGACGCTGTGCACTACATCCACTCGGTGGATGTGTGCCATCGCGACATCAAGCCGCAGAACGTGGTGTTGTGTCCTGTTTCTGGCCGTGTCAAGCTCATCGACTGGGCCACTGCCTGTTCCAGTGGCCCAGGTGAAAAAAGTGTGGGGTTGGTGGGGTCGGCAGGTTACGCGTCTCCCGAGACGTTTGCGTCGATCTACTACGACGGAAAGGCCGCCGACGTGTGGTCCTTGGCGGTGGTGCTTTTTTTCCTCGTGAATCGGCGCCTTCCCTGGAAGTCTGCCCAAAGAGAGGTGGAGGCATACTGGCAGTTCGCACTAGGAGAGACGAAGGAGGAGGTGTATGGGCAGTTTCCTGAGGAATTGAGGGGTGTGCCGAGTCAGATGTTGGTGGCTTCGGCCGAGGCCCGGGTCACCATGACGGCAGTGGTAGGCAACGGGTGGTACCAGGGCCTCCGGTGCTGTGGAAGCGGTGAAGCGTGTGGATTTGACCATTTGGCCCGGTTTGACTCGGGCCCCGGCGACGGGGGCCAGAGCTGACTCGCGCGTGACTCCGGGGAAGGACCCCGAGTCCGGGGTACATGGGCGCCTGGCGAGATCCGAGGGCACTTCACGTGATCGCACCGTTGACTCACCCCTCCCCGCCCCCGGATCTCGTCCGAAAAACCAAAATGAGTCTTACTTAAACGCCAAAGTCGCCAGTTTTATCTTTTTCTTTTCCAATGCTTTCTTCTTCTCTTCGTGTCTTGAGATCTCAAGCTGCAAAGGCCCCCAAGGCCTTTGCCAGACCATATGCCTTGTCCGCTTCTGCACAGGCGTTGATTTCCCGCCCTGTGGCCCAAGTTGACCCCGAGATGGCCGACATCTTGCAACAAGAAAGAGACAGACAAAGACAGTCAATTACGTTGATTCCATCGGAAAACTTCACCTCCAAGGCCGTGATGGACTTGTTGGGCTCGGAGATGCAGAACAAGTACTCCGAAGGCTACCCCGGCGAGAGATACTACGGTGGTAACGAGATCATCGACAAGGCCGAGTCCTTGTGCCAGAAGCGGGCGCTTGAGGCGTTCGACTTGTCGCCCGACCAATGGGGCGTCAACGTCCAGTCGTTGTCGGGTGCACCCGCCAACTTGTACGCCTACTCCGCCGTGTTGGAGGTGGGCGACAGAATCATGGGCTTGGACTTGCCCCACGGTGGCCATCTCTCCCACGGCTACCAGACGCCCACGGCCAAGATCTCCTACATCTCCAAGTACTTCCAGACCATGCCCTACCGTTTGGACGAGAAAACCGGCATCATCGACTACGACACGTTGGAGGCCAACGCTGTCTTGTTCAGACCCAAGATCATCGTTGCCGGTGCCTCCGCCTACTCCAGAGTCATCGACTACAAGCGCATCAGAAGCATCGCCGACAAGGTGGGCGCCTACGTCTTGAGTGACATGGCCCACATTTCCGGCTTGGTGTCTGCCGGCGTCACCGACTCGCCCTTCCCCTACTCTGACATCGTCACCACCACCACCCACAAGTCCTTGAGAGGCCCCAGAGGTGCCATGATCTTCTTCAGAAAGGGCATCAGAAAGGTCACCAAGAAGGGCAAGGAGATCCCCTACGACCTCGAGAGAAAGATCAACTTCTCCGTGTTCCCTGCCCACCAGGGCGGTCCCCACAACCACACCATTTCCGCCTTGGCCGTGGCCTTGAAGCAGACCTCCACCCCTGAATACAAGCAATACCAGCAGGAGGTTGTTTCCAACGCCGCCTCCTTCGCCGGTGCCTTGGAGGCCAGAGGCTTCGAGTTGGTTTCGGGTGGTACCGACACTCACTTGATCTTGGTGGACTTGAGATCTAAGGGAATCGACGGTGCCAGAGTCGAGGCCGTCTTGGAGAGAGCCAACATTGCCGCCAACAAGAACACCGTTCCTGGTGACAAGTCCGCCTTGTTCCCCTCCGGTTTGAGAGTCGGAACTCCCGCCATGACCACCAGAGGTTTCGGACCTGCCGAGTTCGACAAGGTTGCCGAATTATTCCAAAAGGCCGTCGACATCTCGCTCAAGTTGAAGGCTCAAGAAACCGGCAAGGTTCCTAAGGAATTGTTGGCTTCTTTCAAGGAATTGGCCGACAACTGTCAAGAAACCAAGGCATTGGCCGAGGAAGTTGCTGTCTGGGCTTCTACCTTCCCAGTTCCAGGAGACTTGTAAGTCAAAATTTATAATAAATACATGCTGGCCTGTGTCAGATAATTCAAACAGTATAAATTAATTGTCATTCTGTAAAATTTCTGATCATGGACTAACTAATTAAGAATTAATAGATTAAGTGATCAATATTCATCTAACTTGATTAAGCGATAAATATTCATATCTGATCAAAATGTTCTAATATTCATATAACTTGATTAGGCGATAAATATTCATATCTGATCAAAATGTTCTAATATTCACATAACTTGATCAAAATGTAATATTCATATAACTTGATCAAAATGATCTAGTATTAGTATCTCCATAATATCTATTAATAACAATTGGACTCAGTCTTATCAATGATCTAGACCCTTGATTTCATAAGATGGATCTTGATAATTCTAGAAATCCAATCAATGCTATTCAATGCAAATCCCTGTATTTAATTCCAATATTCAATTTTCCCTCCTTCATTTCTATTTCAAGTATCTTTTACCATATTGTACTCACCATTTCTCATATTGCCTCACTCTTATTCCTACATTCCACCACCACTCCTTCCTATATCACTATTTCTTTCCTTAAACAACACCAAACCATCAATTACAACCCCCATTTCAATATTGACCCATTTCCCACCCATATCCACCTAAAACTGCCTCTTTTACATCTCCTTTCTGTTCTTCTCATTAATCTCATTTTTCAATATATAACCTCGTTTTTTCAACTCACTAACTATTGCACCTCTCTTTCTTCTTCACCACGTCCACCATGACGACCGAAACCGACCCCAATAACCATCCAATAGGGGCTCCACAGCTTCCGCCTCACATCAAGCTAACCAATCTCATTTCCTGGTCCAAAAATGGCTTCATAGCATACACCATCCATTCGGGGTCCAGCTCCACCCTCTTACTTACCCATCTCGAAAACACCGACGGAAAGTCGTGGCAGTTGGCGCCTCCACAAAGTCTCGACTCCAAGCTTGGAAGCAGCGCTAACGAGTTGTCGTTGGTTGCCTGGAGCACTTTGAGTACCGATTTGGCCGTAGCCGACGTGTACGGCAACTTCTACATTCTATTGGCAGGAGTGGGATTGCTTGAAGAGGAGCCAAAAAGTCCTGGAACAGGCGCCAATGGACACGTTAGTGCCAATGGATCTGCTGCAAATGGAGCCGTGGCGTCTACGTCCACTGCTTCTTCCACCACTGCAAATGGCACCTCCAATGGCACCTCCAATGGCACCAGTTCCAAGCCAGAATCCAAAGAAGAACCCTCGCCCAGCTACGAATTGACCTCCTACAACAACATGGAGATCATCTACCGCGATCTGGGCCACACCCGGCCCAACACCGCCGTGGTGTCGTTCAAATGGTTGAATATCAAAAAGCCCCAGATCGTGAACAAACCTGCCACGTTGACGGGCGAAGGAGACAACATCCGGTACTCCTATAGCGTGGGCCAGGCCCAGCCTTACGGCATCACCCACCCCATCTCCACAAAACAGGCGTGTATCACGTTGAGGTCCAACGGAGAACTCACGTTGTACTTCCAAGGCGAACACAAGGTCGAATACCACAAGACCAGCCTTTTTCTTAGTGACAACGCGGTCAATTTGGGCAAGTCGGCCGTGGGCTTCAGCGACAGCAAGCATATTGTCGTGGTGACCCACGACAATTTGTCCAATAAGATCCTAACGTACACCGTCTCCATCGACTGGGGCTTTTTGGTGGAATCGGCCAAGAAACAGAAGGAGGACCCCCATTTCCACACCCCCAAAGAAGCACAGAAGTTGCCCAAGTTGGCGTTGCACAAGGTCCAGATCATGCAGCTCGTTCCGTTGTTCGGAAACCTGTTCCAAGAGACCGTCAGTGCCGTCAAATCAGAAGACAGCATGGATATCGACTCCTCAATGATTGCAGACACAAAAGACCTTCTGTTTTCCTACGGAGAGTTGACCAGCATAGACATCATCTCGTCAAATGGCGACAAGTTGTCGAAACCCGACATCTTGATCAGTTATTCGTGGAATGACTGCGCCAATGGAATAGTAAGCAAAATATACCGCTATCATCTCGTGGACGAAGCGGAAATGGTCTCTGACGCATTCACCGACTTGGGCATGCGTAAGAAGGCATCCGAAGACTCCAACCAAGCCAATCCAGCGCAAGCCTTGCGTCTTCAAAGCATTTTGACCAGATCAGGAAAGGTCAAATCGATCAACGGCGCCTTGAACGATTACTTCTTTCTCATCCAATACGAAGACAACAGCAAGATCGATGCCATTGACCGATCCACCATGAAATTGATAAACCGCAACTCCGCCAACGGAGTGATACCGGCCAATGTTTCGACCATTTTTGACACAGGCTTCGAATTTCCCAGCATTCCACACGACAAAACCTTGATGGTGGCCGTGTCTCCAAATTTGACCTCTGTGGTCTACGTTCCTTTGCATTCCACCACTCAAGAATTGACTTTGAAAGTGGTGCAGAAACTGGACTTTTTGGGAGCAACGCATAAGGACTTATTTATCACATCGGTTGGATTGGCCTACCGTCATGCCTACTCGTGCTACACGAACACCTGTTCTGACGACATTCTTGTTCTTATTCAATCGGAAATTAGCAGACATTATCGTGATGCCAAGGGCCAGTTGGTGACTCAGAAATTCATAGAAACCGTCATTACAGAAGCACATAAAGCAATCAACTTCGAGTTGGACAAATTCAGCAAAGAGTCTGTGGATAAGCTTCTTTCTAATCCCCCATTACAGAAGTTGTTGTCGTTACAATTAATACTAGGAGAACTCACTCCAAAGCACAACAATATGAGCGATATTGCATGGATTGTGTTGAATCTCAGAAGCGCATCTTTTGGCATCATGTTTCTGTTGTCGAGTATCTACCGTCAGATTTCGAAGAAGAAACCAACGGAAGACAACCTTCAAGATTCCATATCCAGAGGAGAGTGCATCATGAGTTTAATTGGAAACATGAAGTGGCTAATTGATTTAATGGTATATTTGAATCAAGAGTTGATCGAATTATCACAAAGCAAACATCGCAGTTCAAACAGCAAGATAAACATCAAGAACTCTTCAGTGCTTCCAATCTTGTTGAGTAAAGTCCCCAGATTGTTCTTGATGTACGCATTGTCTTCTATTGGAAAAACACACGAAATCTTGAAGAAGCTTCACCGCGATTTGGAAGATTCAAACAAGTTGTTCACCCCAATGAAAGAGTCGTTGAACCGGTGTTTTACCATTTGCAATAATGCCCCTTTGACCTTGAGTTTATTTGAGAACTTTTTGAGAGAATGTGATACCATGATCAATAAGGAATTGGCTACAAAGCTAGTTGGCAAGGATAGAGGCTATGCCTTGCAATTGGAGCAAAGATTGGTGTGTCAAGGTGAGATTCCCGATGAATTAATCCCTATTGCAAGAGCCATTATTGATAGACACAGCGCCAACATAAACCGAGACATGAAAATATCCGAGTTGTATTTCTACGACGTTGAATGGCTTAATATTGGGATTAACAAGTCTGTATTAACTATTACACCGTTGGATTTCTTCACAGAATCATCACAAAGGAAAGCGGTAATTCCAAGACTCAAGTTCTCAGAATCTGAATGTATTGATGCATTGAGAAAAATTGTCATTTCAAAGCATAAGAAACTCGAGGATCGATCAAAGCCTTTGCCTCGGAACTCAAAAATAAGATGCTGTACGAGATGTCGTTCTGTATCTTTGGCAACCGATCCACACGTTTTCGAAGGTTCAAACACTGTTGGTTTGTGGACAATGGTTTTCCATAGAACATGCATCTGTGGAAATACTTGGGTAAATTGTGACGTTTAGAATCTTGGGTTCCACTTTGTATGAATTATAAATAGCACGCGAATGCACGGAGATGTTCAACCGAAAGTACTCATAGGAGCAGGAGGGGCACTTCCGCCTGCCTTGGCGGCCGCAGCTGCTCTAGCGGCTTCTTTCTTCTTTCTGTTGACGACCCACTTCATAGCGAAGGGCAAGCCGGCATTTGTAACAACGATCCATGCTATCAACACACCGATGTAAAGTCCGACGCGTCCTTTCCATGCATTGAAATAAGCCACATGGAACAAGCCGTACGCGTTACGGACGGGAATAGCGTAGCCGTATCTGTAGAAGCTGGGGCACAATTCTATTGGCGCCACAGTTGGCGCCACGTTAAGAACCGCAACAACTACCAAAATGAATCCAGCTAACTGCGACTTCAATGTTCCGATGGTCAACACCATTATCTCAATGAAACTTCCCAAAGAAGACATGAGAAGATAGCCGAAGCACCAGATCACCAAGAATCCCAGCTGCCCGAACGTGGTATTGTATTTCATGCCGAAGGCGTAGTTCAAGACAACAAAGGCAAGCGACAACACGAAATAGGCCACCTGGGTGGCCAAAATCTTCACAAAAAGGAACTTGGTGCCTTTGACCTTGGAGGCAATGTACATCTGGATTTCAATGGTGAAGATAAAAATGAAAAACGTGAACATGACCAAGTAAATGATACCGATTTGCAATGGGGCCTGCACGATCTGCTGAGGAATAGGATGCAAGTCATTGACGACGAAGGTAGGCAAAGTGGTGATGAGCTGAGGAGCACGATCCAAAACGTTCAGGGCTTGTTGTGGTGATATGACTTTCAACATATTGGCCATCAACGGACTTTTGGGGAGGAACGAGTCAAATCCAAGCGCCATATTATGGGCAATGTTACTCACAAAGTTGTTGACGGCATTGTAGTCTCTTCCCGTCTCGTAGACCAACTCGAGCAAGGAGGTGGGCGAAAAGGTGGAGGAGTTGGTCTGCAATGCAGTGGCCCACTGCAATGTGGCGTTGGGCTTGACGTAGAACCCGGCCCAATATTTCTGGTGATGGATCTGGCGGTAGACAGCATCAGTGATGCTGCTGTTGTGGGCCTTGGCCAATGCTGAGAGCCGGGTGGCATTCCAGATCTCAAAGGTGCCCAACTTTTGCACTGCAGGGACCTGGGTGAAGTAGTACTCCACGGTGGGGCCCACAATGGCCGGTAACTGGCCCACGGCGTCGTCGGCAATGAACACAGCGTAGTGCATGTTGGGATAACGAGTCGACCGCTCGAAGTAAGAGCCCCAGTAGATGCAAAGGGCGATCATGAGGCCCACGACGAGGAAAAGGTAGTTTTTGGCAAACGTCACCAATATGTTGATTCTTTCGGCGTGGAACTCCTTGTCCCAGAACCCAAGCTTGCCGGTGACGTTCTGGATGGTGGACACCGCGGCGCTGGGACGGCGGTCCTGGGCTGCTCTGGAGGCGTCGGAAACAGAGACTTTGGCACCCCGTTTTTCTTCGCCAGGGCCGTCAAAGGCCTGGGGAAAGTCCTCGTAGTCCGACAGCAGAGACCTCTGGTGGGAGACGGCGTTTGCAAGCAAGGAGTGGCCGAAGAGGTCGCCGCCCAGTTCGGTGAGCTCGAGGTAGTTCAACTGTTCCTCGTTGATGAGCTCTTCTTCCATGGATTCTTCGGCGTTGAAGTAGTTGGACGCGGCGGTGGACATGCGGCGGATGAAGTTCTGGCGGGAGACGCTCTGGGGGACGTTGTCCTGGTCCAATTGGACGGCCTGGGGAGCGATGGAGCTGCGGGCCGAGGAGTTCAACGATGAAGTCGACATGGTGAATGGGACGACAACGAAGGACTCAATAAGGTTGCTGGTAGCGTCTCAGATCAATAGGAGTCTCAAGAGAAGGAGATTGACAGGAGTCAGCTGATGATATCAATGGAATAATGCAGTCGGGGTAAAGACTCGATAACAGCAGAAACACACAGAATCAACGGTGAATCCAAGGAGATGTGTCAACAAAGTATCACAATCAACAGAGTCAACACTTAGGAGGAACACTTATAGTCTATATCAATGACCTCTAGTCGCTTTCACTATTCTTGTAGTCACTTTCTCGTAACGCTCTTTTTCTGTTGTAAACAAACGCCTCACTAACTTTGCAGCACTTATTCAAACAGCGGTTCTATTCGAACTCGATGACCTTGAAACAAACTTGATAGAACTTAAAGTATGAAGACGTGAAAAGAGAACACTTATCCGTTAACTTCTACTTCTATCTCTTCTCTTCTTTGTCGACTTTGGGAAAAGAGGCGGCTCCTTTTTTGGGGAAACAGAAACATCTCAACAATAGTCAGCCGCACTGTAAATCTTGGGGAAGAAATTGCGATAAAAACCAAACAAAACAAGCACCCTCTTTTCTTCACTATGGCAAGGTCACTAGATAGTGTGGGCTCCTTGGACCCCGTGCCTCGGGGTCCCGAAGACGCAGGTCTTGAGACCCAAAGGGTGCATACTGGTGATGGTTCGCTGAAGTACTCCGAGGATGACAATGGACCTCACGATGGGGGCTTTGGCGCCGTTCCAGAGGCGCAAGCCGCCCCAAACCACGCCCATCTGAATGCTGGGGTCGAGAAGGCCCATTTGGCTTCAACTCCCGTCGAAAAAGGCCCACTGGAACCCGAAATAAGACGTCCTTCTGCTCCACCTCCTAAAACCAACAGCCTCGCCAAAGAGGTGGGCATCGTGGTGTTGAGACTCTGCCAGTCGTACCTCAAGGTGTTCGTGATGTTCTTGGCCGTGTTGTCCATCTACTGGGGCAGTGTCTACAAGAGAGAGACCCGGTTCAAGAACCTCAAGATGTTGGTGGTAAACGAGGACTCCGCCTTCACCAACTCCACCGGCGCCCAGATCACTCCCTATGTGGGCAACGCCGTCGTCGACATGTTTCTGCATGACACCAGGGTGGCACAATTGGGCAACTGGGACGTGGTGCCCATCTCAGACTTCCAGCAGTTGGCCAAGAAGCACAACAACACCGTCACCGCCGAGGTCATGCGCCAGGTGCATCACCAGAAGTACTGGGTCGCTGTACACGTCAGCGCCGGCGCCACCAAGGCCATCTACGACAGCATGGTTACCGGCAACTTCTCGTTGGCGGCCAATGGAGGCTTCTCCCAACTTGTCCAAGTCTACTACGAGTCCGGAAGGCACTACTCTGCATTGAATCAGTACATCACCAAGAACATTTTCATCTTGCAATCCCTCTGGATCAACTCGTACGTCTCGTCCCTGGTCACCAATGCTTTTCTCTTCGACAGTCTCAACTCCACCCAACGGTCCAACCTTCTCGCCAACAACAACACCTTGACCCTTCTCACCAACCCCGTGCGTTTCCTGACGGTCGACATGCGTCCTCCTCGAAACTCCGCCGTTTTGGGTCCCTCTGAATTGGGTTTGATCTACCTCATGCTCTTCTCGTTCCACCAATTCAACTTCTCCGTTGAAATTTACACTTACATGCGGACAAGACTCAAGTTCAGACAATTCTTAGTGTGGCGTGTGTTGGCCACCCAATTGAACTGTATGGTATTGGGATTGGTCTATTGCTTGACAACCATTGCTTTCAAGGTCCCTACCAACACTGCCTTTGGACGTTCGGGTTTCTTGGTGTTCTGGATGTTCATGTACCTCTTCTGCTCGGCCTGTGCTGCCATCAGTGAGCTTGTGGCTACCGTTTGTGTTGCATTCAATAGGAAGCTTCTCGTGGCCCCCTGGATGGTGTTCAATGTTGTCATCAATGTGGCCACCACCTTTGCACCATTGGAGCTTTGTCCCAAGTTTTACAGATATGGATATGCCATGCCCATGTACAATGCTTATGAAGCGTTGAAAATCGTCTTCTTTGATACATGGAAAGGCCATTTGGGACGTAACTTGGGTGTCTTGGTTATCTGGATTATCATTCCAAACGTGCTTATCTTCATCTTGCACAGAATGCGGGCAATAAATTTAAAAAAAGAGGCAGCTGCCAAAAAGTTGAAGGAAGCTGAACTGAACGAGAAAGATTCGGTAGAACATCAAACGGAAACCATCCCAAGAGGATCTTCTTCGACCAGCACAGGAAAAACCAGTTAAATCTCATATAATGATTCAATTCTTACACTGTTTCATCCATTAGATCCACCATCCCAATGTCACGAATTTTGCGGCCATATTTCATCGTTGATAAAGCTTCTTCGAGTTGATTCCTCCAGAACTCTAATCCTTCAACACTAGTGTCACTTAATAAGTTTTCCAAAGTATGCAGTTTTAATTTCCAAACATCATCGTTAATTAGATTTGTAGCTGTTTCGTCAATGAGAATATTTGTAATGATGTTAGGAAGGTGGTTGAAAAGATAAGATTTTGAAAATGAATGTGACGACATTTCAAGAAGAATTGTGAACAACCTATCAATTGACAACTTGCCCAATGTCGCATTATTCAAGTACACTGTTGTGAATTTCTCAAAAGTGGATGGATCTTTGATAAAATTGAGTAATATGTCGAAGTACTTGGCATTGTTGAGCAATGAAAGATCTGAAAGTACGTCCTCGTAAATGGAAGGGTTGACTTTGTTGATAACTTCTGGATTCAATTTACTCAATAATTTGATATCAAGCTCGTCATACTCATAAATCTTGATCAAATTGTAGGTCTTGAGGATTTTCGAATGGTCAAGAAGCCTAATAGCATCTTCGGGCTTGAAGTATGAAAGCTTTGCAAATACCGAAATAATCTCCGTCTTGACAAACTCAAACACATCTGGCAGCATGTACAATTTCAAGAGTTCGGGCAAAGTTGGGGTGATGTTTTGGTAAACGTGGGGTAAATTGTCTCTATCTGTTTCCTGAAGAGCATTCAAGAAGAATTGGACCAATAACACAGAAAATAAGGGATCGTCATCACTGTACTTGAGCAACTCCTTATCTGAGAAATTGTATAGTTGGGAATTTAATCCCGGAACATAAGGCAAAAGAATCAACAAGTAGTCAAGAAGCCTGGTCATCAAGGTGGTGTCGGTATCCTTAAAACGAAGCTCGGAGTAAAGTAAATCGAAATCTGGCTCCGCCAAAACCTCTCTGAGTGGCGAATCTTCCAACACGATTGATTGGACCAACGCTTCGGTCTGGCTGACAATGCCGATGTCCAAGTCTCTGTTGGTCAACAATTGCTTGACTAACAGGTACATGAGGTTATTTTTCACCATCAATTGGACAGTTTGGGGTTCTGTGAGCCTGAGAGAGACAATATCGAGACATAACCGTGCCACCTGGACGTTCTCTGATGACTTGACGCTTTGGACTATGAAGTCTTCGGGATAGTATGTCAAGACCTGTGAAAACGTCAAAAATGACAAAATTCGCTGGAGAAGCTTGAACACTAGACGTCCAGGGTCCATCTGGGGGTATTGGTCGCCATAAAGGACCTTGTTAATGACGGGAATCGCTGTTTCTAGATATTCGGGGGTGACGGTACTAGGAGAGATAGCAGGGATGTATGCATCAATGAGGTCGCCATTGATGGGTTTAAAGGTATCACCATGTTCGTCAAGGTGCAGGAAGACCGATTCTGACAACAGATCCATGGTTAGGGGTTGATTTGGCCTGGTAGTTGAGGAAGTAATGTTGTGTTCTAGAAGTGCAATAGTTTTTGGTGGCAAGAATACGCGATTGGAAAATTAGTTTTTGAGGAACCAGTACAAGAGCAATAGGAACGAATACGGAAGGAAGGGGCCAGATATGGACGAAGATAAAAGTACCACTGCGTTTGTTGAGTAGCAGAGATGCATCTGGCCCTTTTTCTGGACCAATTTGGCCATCTGGAAGCGACTTTTGCACCGACTTCGGAAATTTGCGGCAATAGCCCAATAGACGACCAAGGGCATCAACAAACCCATATCATGGCCTAGCAGGAGAAAAATCGACCCCACTGCGGTATTCCAAGTGTCAGATGCTAAAATTCTAGCGCCAGGGACGTTTTGGGGCTCTTGATGGGAGCAGAAGGTCTTGATTCAGAGACGCCGTTGACAATAAGGTCCAAGATCCCTTTGGCTTCCAATGCAACCGGGAGACGACCTGGTTACCGCATCACAGGAGCCGAGCACGAATCGGTGTTTTGATGGTCCATTTGGCGAGCTTTCGTGACCTTCATCTTGATTGGGGTCATAAGTCTTAGCCGAAGGATTTAGGTACGGAAACCTTCAAAAGACCCCGAATCCCGTGGCCCTATTCTAGAAATTTATCTTCTCAGAACACTACAACGCTCCTAGCAAGGGTTATATCCAAGAGAACCTCCCGTTAGCACCCTTAAATGCCTCTAACCCTTGAGGGGTCAGCATGCTAGGCATGCTATACTTTGCGCCCATTGCATTGTTCCTGTGCCCTTTCTCGATCTAGCCAGACCCCATGTCCGACCCAATGTCCGTTGTCGCTTGCTTGAACTTTGTCAGACCAACACATTAGTGCCTGTGAATGCACCCAACTGCCCCGAACGCCCGGTCCATTCTTTACCAACCTCATAAAGCACAGCGAACGCGCTTCACATGGAGCACTAGTCCTTCTTCATTGCCAGGGGCGTATCGCTATTGTTGCACGATAAAACACTATGCTAGGAAGCCGAACAATCCCCCCTACATCCTCCTCCAAAGCCCTATTTCCGCCTCTTTTTGACACCTGAATTTCATTGGCTCCGGCCTACATATGATTTGTGCATGGAGTGTGGAGGACGGACGGCTGCAAGACGGGAGAACACATGGAATCACCGAAGATGAATGAAATGAGAACACAGAATCCACCGAATCCAAAAGCACGCTATCAATGCACATTTTCAATCCACACGATCAAATGCACGCTATATCACAATCAGTTTATCGGCTGGTCACGAGCCGTGCCACCTGCATGGCGTAACAGATCGGGTTCCACAGAGGGTCCACGTCGCCAGTTCTGCCACGAGATCAGGAACCAGAGCCGACAATTTCAGCTACAATAGTCACCATGCGTTCCCAAGGATCCCAACCATGGCCCACCACGCCTTGTTGTACCTTCGCTGACCTCTACTGCTGCACCGTGGTGCTTCACGGCGGTGTGCTAGGTCCTCCACCGCCTTGGTCGCAAATAATAACCACCATGATAGACCCACAAGGTCTAAAGGTGCAAAAAAAGCACCAGCGAAGGGTGGAACGAACGGCATCGCTTCCGCCTCAATGTCATTGAAGTGCGTATAGTTCCAGACAGACCGACAGACAGAAAGCAGACAGACAGAAGGAAGTGAAGCTGGAACCGAGGTTGTTAGACGAGGCAAAGGCGACGCCATGGCCAGATCAGGTCAAAGTGAAGAAAGTTTAGGCGTCCGTCCAGCCAGACAGATCCCACGCAAAAAGTGAAATTTCGACAGGACGGTTGGCCCAAGAAATAGGCAAGAAATAGGCTGTTTTGGCTGATTTCAGCCGGAATGCTTAAGTGTACCGACACAGCAGCAGCAGCACCCACATGCACCGAACCAGACGCTTCCATCTAAGCGTTGCCCTTTGTGGCCACAGGGCGACGTGAGCAAACGCCATGCCTGGCACTAGCACCATGGGGACCCTGGCGTCGGCCTGCCCCAACTACTGCCACGGCCCGCCTCCACCAAAGAACCCAAAAGAATAACCAGATCAAAACCACCACCACCACCAACTACTGCTTCAAATATTCCAATTCTTCACTTGTTCATTTATTCATCACTCCACGTATAGTCCCACTCCTCGTCTAGTGGTCTCATCCTCCCCTCCTCAGCACCTCGCCAATCCTGTCCCCAGACTGCAACGTACAATCTAATTACAAAACGTTTGGGGGTTTAAGCGTGGCACGGCACCACTCCCAAGCAACGGCTATGTGGGCTGCTGCCCAGCCTAATGCCGGCTTCCCAAGTGGGACATATTGATGGTCAGATGACGCATTGTTGGTAGCACAATCCGGAAGCCAACAATACACAATCAGGGCGTAAAATATTATTGACGAGGATTCTCATGTGCTACACGCCAAAAACCGCCAGAGGCTGATTTCTTGACTACCACCGTCTTTCAAAAGCGACCTGTTGCCAACCACACTCTTTTCTCCACAGGTCTTTCTCCTGGAGTTCTTCACCCACTCTGTTCGTCCAGGCTGTTTGCCTTATCAGGAGCAAACTGCTACTACTACTACTACTAATCCTACCACTACCATAGTTCCCATTTCCGCTCCATTTCCTCCATCCCGTTACGCTGTTCGTCTCGTCCCTCAACCCTCCTCCATCTCCTGGCTCCACCATGTCGTCCGTGGGTACCGTTGACTCGTTGGTCACTGCCTCGTCCACCATCAAAGAAGACGACCAGGGCGCCCTCACGCCCCCCGACACCCCTCCGTCCACGTCGCCTGCCCCCAAGGACGCGGACCAGGCGGCCAAGGCCGCCGCCACGTTCCAGACCGAAGCAGAGTACGTGGAAATCGCCCACAAGCTCTTCCAGGAAGAGTTCGTGTCCATCAAGCCCGAGGAGTACACGCAGTTCTTGGCGGCCGGCGACGAGGAGAGCTCCAAGATCCGGTCCCACTACATGGACTTGTTCCAATGGGACGCCAACTTGTTGAAGTCCACCCGCATGTTGTGTGCCAAGTTGTACTTGAAGGGCGAGTCGCAAGAGATCGACCGCATCCTCTCGGCCTTCACCAAGTCCTACATCAAGCAGCACCCCCAGAACGTGTTCTGCACCAAGAACTTCGAGAAGATCTACATTGTGATCTACTCGTTGATCTTGTTGAACACCGCGTTGCACAACTCCGAGGTCAACAAGAAGTCCAAGATCTCCCAGGCCGACTACATCAAGAACACCTTCACCACGTTCATCCAGCAGAACCCCAAGAGCTCCAAGAAGTTGTCCATCAAGCAGCGCATTGTCATTGAACGTGAATTGAGCAACTTCTACGAGGACTTGTCCAAGAACGAGTTGCACTTGAAGCAGTCCGAGGACGAGGACGCCGTCAATCCCGATGGCATGTCCCAGGCCGCCGCCGGCGTCCGCCGTCTTTCTCGTCACTCGTCCACGGCAAAGCACAAGAACAGACACTCCACCTTCAGCGAGAAGTCTGCCGACGTTGAGCTTGAACACAAGGACACCAAGGACCACAATGGCTCCCACACCACCACCACCAACCTCGGAGTGTCCACGCCAGACGTGTCTGACGCAGGCTCGACCCCCATCCACGAAGACTTGCCCTCTTTGTCCAAGCAGGTGTCTAACTCGTCGATCTGGTCCTCCGACAGCACCAACAGAAGATCGTCGCTTGCCATGAAGCGCATGACGTCGGCCTCTTCAGTGTCCAACTTCGGTGGAAACAACAGCAATGGCAACAGATCCAACCGTGTGGGTTTCACCAGAGCGTTGGTTTCCGACCAGAACCAGAAATTCTACAAGAACGGCAACGCTTCCAGAGCGTCCTCCGTGTCGTCTGTTCCATTTACAATCAAGAACCGCCAGTCGTTGGACTACTTGAGAGGTGCTCCAGGTTCCACTTTGCAGAACCAGGCCCCTAAACCTCAAACCAGCAATGTGAATGTTCATGGAAATTTGAACAAGAGAGCCTCCAGATCGTCTGTTATTTCCAAAGACTCCACTGCCTCCGTGAACGGAGACGATGCGATGTCCGTTCTCTCGTTTGATACCGTCAACCTTAATAATTTGGAAATTGGAGATGAGCTCGAATTGCACGATATGAACCATCGCCAACTCTTGGACGACTTCAACGTAGACGATTACCAAGATCAGTACGATTTGACTTTGGAATTGCAAGGTTCTCCATACTTGAAGGAAGGTTTGTTAAAGTTGAAGATCTTGAACAACGACCAACAAGACTCTACTTCCAACGACTTGAATGGTGGAAATACCTCGTCTGCAGCCTCGACAACCTCCACTCAGAATTCTTCCAGCAACAGATTCTTCTCTTTCTTCAGCAGATCACACACCAACCAAAACAACCAAAGAAGCACCAGTTCTAATGTTGGAACAACCGGAGGCATGAACAAGTTCACAGAGAATTTTGTCGTTGTTTCTAAGGGTGAATTGGCTTTGTACTCGTTCGATCAGAAGGTTATCAAGAAGCATCAACAGAAAATGAAGAAGATCAAGCAAAAGCAATTTGTTGTTATCACTGAACATGATGAAGATGAAGATAACGAGGACCAAGACAATGTTGGTGACGGTAACTGGTTGAAGAATGCAGCCAAGATTGGAACTTACAACTTGTGTTCTACTTTTGCGCAATTGGAGAAGTCAAACACTACCCACAATGGCAAGAAAGTGGTGTTGTGGTCCTTGGGTTTCCCCAAGACTTCCAAGAAGGCTGCCAAGAAGTTCATTTTTGAAGCTGGTACCTTAGACATTGCATTGGAATTCGTCAACACCTGTAACTTCTGGGCAGCCAAAATTACAGCTATTCCAACTTTGGAGGAGAGTGTTTCCTCTATTGAATACGGATGGACTAATTTGGACGGTATTATTCAGAACAAGGATCAATTCAAGAAGATGAAGCACATTATGAAGTGGGAATCCCTCCCCAAGGGTATCTATCTCAGCAACTACATAGTGGCAAACAGCGAGAGTGACACTGAAGCTAACCACGAAGGTATGATGAAGCAATTTGTTAAGACCTTGAATTATTATAATCACTTGAAGAAGTTGTACCAGGAGTTCACCAGGTACAAGTTGAGATTCCTGAAGGATTTGCCAGTCAAGCAGTACAGTTGTTCTAACTACACCAAGATCACCTACAATTACAATACCAAGGTCCAAGAGTATAAGAGTGATTTGAGCAAGTACAAGAACTACTTGATTATCCTTGGATTCGGTTTGCAGTTGAGGTTTGATTTGGAAGACGAAGACAAATTGGCACAACTTGAAGAACAAGCCAGATCTGAAGAGCAGACCGAGAACAGCGATGACAGCCAAGTCAGCCCCAGAGCTCCAGTGGTCAATGATGATGACGAGTTGACCAGATTGGTCAAGGCTGAAATTAGAAAGTTGTTCTACAACATGAAAGACATTGGAAAGATCATTCCTACGTTCCAGGCATCTAAGTCTATCAATGATTTGAGCAGGTTACTTCAAGAGGAATCCGCCGACGCTCAGGTGAATTACCTTGTGAAGTCTCCCAAGACTTTCAAGCTCTCCAACTACCATGATACTGAAAGTCCGGTGAATCAGTTGTTGAACTCAACCAACTCTACTTCTGAGGATCCACAAGATGTCATGCACAGCTTCAGCACCAACACCATCAAGGAGGAAGAAGAGCCCGAAGAGAATGAAGATGCCGGTGGAAATGAGCTGGAAGTTGCCCCAAACATTGAAAATTCAGAGATAGAAATTGGAAATGCTGAACTTATTCAAATCAGTGAAGAAGTCGATTCTCAAGACAAGCATTCTGCCGAATTGGAACCAAACGTTGAGAATGTGAAGGAGAATTAAGTGTGATCGAAGAAGAACCATAAGACCTGGGTTACCCAGCCAACATGATACCCTTGGATTTTGTTTAATATTTATCTAACCTTGACGTGATAGACATTGAGTGTTTGTCAGTCTTTGCTTGGTCTATTTCTTTGTTAATAAATAAATGTGTGCCATGTGTAGGGGATTGGAATGGTACATCAAAACTAAAGAAGAGTCAAGTATGGAGATTCATTTTGTACGTTATAGTAATAATATAATTAATAGTAGTAAGTTCGTAGAAATCGGGTATTGTTTGCGAGTATAAAATAAACTAAATAAAGTTATTGTGTATTTTTACAACAAAGGTGTCTTAATTTAATTATTCAAGGAAGTTAAACAATTTGTTGGGGCGATGTAAAGTCAATTATAGTGTATGCTAAAAAAAGCCACGAATCTAATATTGAAAATTGGAGATGTCTCAAAACTTAAGAGGTTTTACTTGAATGGGAAATTATGATAACTATGCTTGATTTGGAAGTATGGAAGGATATTAAAGTGGTTATAATTAATAGTCACGTGACCAATAACATAGGGTGTCGAAGCAAGGCATGATAACTCCTCCATTATGTTGGAAGGGCAACTAATGTTGTTGTTGTTGGAAGGAGAAAGTGCCATTCTATCACTATATGTCAAATGGGCTCTACGGCTTTCCTGGTACCAGCATTTTCATATCAAGTCACGTGACCAGATGGTAAAAGTGCTAACTTTCTGAAGACTACCCCCGAGGTGTAATAATAAAGAACTATCCATTTTAATGTCCATTTCTCAAATCATAGCCACAACCATTCCTTTCCGTCTGTCCAGCCCATAGATCACCGTCACTAAACAATTTATAGGTCACGTGACCAATTATGCAACACCATAACTCTAAAGTCCGTGCCAAAAGAAGCAATATCCTAGAAACTAAACCTCCCTCACAAAAACGTTCCTATTCCTAAAGCTACAACGCCACAAAGCTACGATTTCCTCTTCCAGCAAGTCCAGGAAATACTTCGCTGTTACTGTTTGTAAACCACGTGACCAGACATCAATTACTATACTTTCTAAAGTCTACGCCCTGTGAAGAAATTACCAAGAACGGCCATGCGCCTTGGCAAAAGTTCCCCTCCCTGTCCCCCCAACGCTGTCCCTCCCATCCAGTCCACGCCATGCATCCATATCACTGTTTGTCTCCATTGGTCACGTGCGCCGTGTCACGTGACACGCAGACGCCACCAGATTAATCCATACTTTCACTACACTTTTACAACCAATCCACTCCTTCCTTACCGCCATGTCTGACCCTTCTTCCATCAACGGTGGTTCTGCCGTGGCAATGGTCGGAAAAGAATGCATAGCAATTGCATGTGACTTGCGTTTGGGAAACCAATCGTTGGGCTTGTCCAACAACTTCGAGAAGATCTTTGCCTTCGGCGACAAAACCTACTTGGGGTTGACCGGTTTGGCCACAGACGTCACCACGTTGTCGGAGGTGTTCCGTTTCAAGCACAACTTGTACAAATTGCGGGAAGAGAGACAAATTGAGCCCAAGACCTTGGCCAATTTGGTGAGTTCCACGTTGTACGAAAGACGGTTTGGCCCCTACTTCGTGGGGCCCATTGTGGCGGGCATCGACTCCAAGAACAGCCAGCCCTTCATCTGCGGCTTTGACTCCATCGGATGCATCGATTTCGCCAAGGATTTCATCGTGTCTGGCACGGCCAGCGACCAGTTGTACGGTATGTGTGAGTCGCTCTACGAGCCCAACTTGGAGCCGGAAGACTTGTTCGAGACCATTTCCCAGGCCTTGTTGAACGCCGTCGACAGAGACGCGTTGTCGGGCTGGGGTGCCGTGGTGTACGTGGTGACCAAGGACAAGGTGGTGAAGAAGGTTTTGAGAACCAGACAAGACTGAATAGAAATGCACGCTGACGAAGAGAGGTGTAGACGGATGGCTGTAGAGAAAAATAGAGAGACATTTAGCTTGAAGAAGAGATTGGAGTTAATTAGACTGAATGGAAGGACATTCAGTTTGAAGAAGAGATTGGAGTTAATTAGACTGAATGGAAAGACATTTAGTTTGAAGAAGAAATTGGAGTTGATTAGACTGAATGGTGTGAATTACGATATCAAAAGCATTAATGCACATGGGCCGTGTCAATCAAGATAGAAATGATAGTATTGAAAAGTATACAAGGGATAGAGATTCAGATCATCAGTTGTTAACTTCTCACTTTTGACCTTCTTTCCAGTAATAAGGAATTCATATAATTCTTGCTTGTATTACTAGTGGCAATTACGGCACAAAGAAGACGAGTATAGTGATCCTGACTAATTACAAGACGTGATCAAGGTTCTACATTCTATATTTCATGCTTTCATTCGTTCCTAGGTAATTATTATCCTGCTATATACATGTGGTTGAAACTGTAACATGAGAGTCAATCAGACACACAAAATGAAAGAAACAGGGTGGAAATAGAACAGAAAAAGAATGAACTTAGTGATCAATCAACTCCATAATCAACTCCATAGGCAAGATTAATGATTAAGACGTTAATACACCACATGGTGCTATTCTTAGTTGGACACCATTAATTCAAAAAACCACACTATTAATGTACCAAATCCACAATAACTGAGGTAAACTAATTTCCTAGTTTTCCTCATGCTATTCCCTTCTTTTTCCTGCTTTTGTTCTCATCTGAAGCTCTTATTCCTTGCCCTTCTTCTCCATCTCAATCACCTTCTTCAAGTACGAGTTCTTGCCGTACATCTCCTCCTCTCTCTGCTTGCTCTTCTCCTCAAGTCTCTTTTGTCTTTCACGACTTCTCTTGATACGTTCGTTGGCGTCGTTGACACGAGTGTGGTGCAAACACTTGGAAAGCTCGTTCTTCTCGAAATTGCACACACCCATGGCCTTCATCAAAAACTCATGTCTATGACACTCCTCAAGGGCGTCCATGAGCTTCTCACAGGTGTCGAATCTGTTTTTATCCAATTGGGGATGCATGATGGCTGGGTCTTCTTGCTTTGGTCAATAAATCTGGAAAGTAGGAAATGCTGGTGCAAAACTCGAATATGGAGCGTTTTTGCAAATTTGAAATAAATTGTAGACAATTATGGAGTGTTTCCGCAACTATGAAAGGAAAATTCACCTAATTATGAAGCTTTGGGGTCTCTGTAGACTATAAGACTAATTTTGATTGTTTGAACTGGGGACCTTCAAAATGCGCTTTTTTGGGTCCAGACAAAACCAAACGTGCTTTTTCCGACTGCACTAATGCTGTGAGGACAATGATACGATATTATAAGGATTCTAGACCGTGACTAGGACCCGTTTTGGTGACTGAAAGTGACTTTTCTCACTAACTAAAATCTACCTTTTCTCATTTTTCTCACTTTTTTCACCCCAAAAATAACGTGATCTAAAACGCTACAACAATTCCATATTAGACCTATCACTTTGACATGTCAAAAGCTGCCGACGACGTGTTGGATTTCATCAATTCGTTACCGGATCTGAGATCCGGTACACCCAAGCCCAAATCCGGGGCTGCCAAAGACGAAAAAGACGAGGATTTCTTGGAGTTTTTGGACGAGTTGGCACAACATGAGAAGAAGAAGCCAGCGACGCCCAAATCCACGCTGAAGTTCGAGCCCAAGAAGAAAGCCGATGCCGAAAAGGCAGCACCAGTGGAAAAGGTCCAGAATGCCCCAAAAACCAGCGAAAAAGGCCCAGAACTGACGGAGAACGCTCCAGTTGACCAAACACAACACCAAGAACAACAACAAGGGGGCAGTGCCTCGGAAGAGCTCGACATCGACCCAATTGGCTCCATTTCCAACTGGTGGAGCAACGAGGGCTCGTCCAAGGTGTCTTCTCTCTGGGGAACCATCGCTTCCAACGCCCAACAACTTGGAGAACAGACCTACAACTTGGCGTCTACAACCACCAACCAGATCAACCACCAGCGTCAAAAGTTCTTGGAGGAGCAGGAGCAGAACGGAATCAGTCCAGAACAGCACATCAACAACATTTCGGGCCGCCTCAACTCCATTCTCTTGACCATGTCCAACCAGATCAAGCAGGGCTTGATCTCGCAGGACGACGAGTTGTTGAACTTGTTGGTGATCTACGACATGTACAATATGTCCTACTTGGACCGCTTGGTGCACGACAACTTCAACCGGGTCATGACACAGGTGGAGGGCGGGATTCGGGTCAACGTGAGCAAGATCAACCACAACGATCACGCCGGCACCACGGAAGACTCTGGCGTCAATTTGAACATGTTCCACGGCAAAGTAATTGACGGCGAGAAGTTGTGCTTCGCCAACTTGGAGTCGTCCATCAAGGACTTCGAGAAATTGGAAAATGCCCAAAGCCAGGACGACTCGGAAGAGAAGAAGGAAATCGACCAGATCAACAAGTCCAACGTATTTATTTCGGTGCAGCCCATCACCAGCGGGGTGGAGAACGCCAAGGAGACGTCGGAGTCCGAGGATAAGCCCGTGTTGATTGAGAGCAACAACCTGGACTCGTTTTCCTTCACCATTATTCTCAAGGACATCACCAACGACATCACCATCATCTCCAAGTCGCAGCCCTTCCCACTCAAGTGGGCCAAGTGGTTGAACGGAGATGGCCAGAACATTCTTGGAGAGACTGAATCCGAGGGCATTGATGCCAGTGAATGGGTCAAAGATTGGATCAGAGGAGGTTTGGAGTTGAGTTTCGGTGTGGTTGCACAAGAATATGTCATCAAGAGAATGGGAATCAATTGAATTGTCTTTATAGTCGTCATAATCCATGTTATTAAGGGAAGAAAATGGAGTGGGTAGGGAAGTGTAGAAATGATCAGATTGGTTTGAAATGAACAATCAGGTTAATGGAATAAATTCATCTGGTGGGATTAGTATGACTAACAATCAGATTTGATTGAATAGTATTATCTGGTAGTAATCAGATTAAATTGATTGTATGAACTGCAGATTATATGGAATTATCTGGTACCGAACGATTTAAATTATTGATAGTCAGTTTAATTGAATATTCTTATGTGGTAGTATCAGATTGATTTGATAGTATGCAACAGTCAGGTTCAATGGAATAGTATATTCTGGCACTATTGAATTGAAAAGTATGAACAGTCATGTTAATGGAAAGGAATTATCTGGTCGAAATCAGTTGATTGAGATATTATGATCCATTAATTCCGGTAGTATTGCTGAATTTATCGATATGAACAGACAATTGGATTGACGTAGTTTTTCTGGTATTAATTGATTTGAATCGTATGATCAGTCAGATTTTATTGAATAGTATTATCAGTCAGATTTAATTGAATAGTATTATCAGTCAGATTTTATTGAATATTATGACCAGTGAGATTTAATTGACTAGTATGGTCATCTATTTGAATAGTATTATGCGGTATGATTAGCATTCTCAGTCAGATTTAATTGAATAGTAAATCTGGCATTCGATTTGATTGAAAAGCCAAGTCAGAATTTATAAGAGATTCATTATAATGATTTGAATAATATGACCAAATTGCATTGGTTTGAACTGTTTGAATATCAGCGTTCCATAAAATTACAGTCCATAGTATATTGTCCATAAAAGTACAGTCCATAGAATATTAGATTCCATTGAATACTGATGATTCCATTAGATGGATCAGTGGTACAAATCAAATTAATACTATTAACCCTGTGCTAATTCATGATTTTGTCAGTTGTAGATCTACATCTAATGGAGCTAGTTATCACTACGGGCCCGTGTTCATCATGTGAAAAGACTGCCGATTTTTCTCTATCCACTCTTTAACCATAGATAAACTCAAACTTCTTAGCCAGTAGACGAAAGCTAAAGCTGCAAAAAGTGGCACTTGTACCAAATAATAGAGGCGGACCTATTCAATCAAAATATTCCCTATCAAGGCAATACTCTATAAAGGCAACTCTTATCAGTTACTAATGTAAAAGACCTGATTTACTATGTACAATGTCCAAAGATCATGCGAACATTTACACAAGCATCCATCCTCTCCATTTGTCCAAGTATTATTCTTCTCTATTTATCCAACCCTTCCATCCCTGCAATTGTCACTCCAACTACATCTAAAGCCACCGATACATGCCACATTTCAGACTTTTCAGTACTTTTCAGTATCAGTAGATATTATTAGCACCCGAGTGTCTGTCCCCATAATGTCTGTCCTGTTCTGTCTGTTCCCATAATGTCTCTCCTGTTCTGTCTCCTGTTCTGTCTCCTGTTTCTGTGTTCGTTTCTCTTCGCCTCTGTTCAATTATCTACTCATGGTTGGAGCCCTGAAACCATGTCTATTTCTGCAGAAAGAACACACGGACTCTGCAACCTGCACCCCTGGACATCCTGGAAGAGGCAATGCCACACAGGAGTTGAAATCGACACTTGCAGGGCCTGGAACCGACGTGACTCCGTGACCACCGCCTGCAATTTGCCCCTTGTCAAGAGATGAGCTTAACCCAATCCACGTGAAAGAAGCCACAGAAGGCTCAAGTGAAAAATCACAGGAAAGACCTCGGAGTTCAAGGCGGGCCTGATGAGAGGCTGAAACAGGGACGATGGACTGATTCGGATGCACAAATAGGGATAGCACAATTAGAGATGGGCCGATGGCTCAGATGAAAACAGTGGGAAAATGTAAGGTTGAAGTGAATGTAATGGAAAGTGAATGTAATGGAAAGTGAATGTAATGGAAAGTGAATGTAATGGAAAGTGAATGTAATGGAAAGTGAATGTCGCAGATGTGGGTGATATTTTGACTGAGTATGAGTATGTATAGAGCCTTCTTCTGCGATGGGTGCAATTAGTGAAATTAGTCTCACCAAGTCGAATCTGTAATTGAAATGCATTCGGCCTGATTGAGTTGAAAGGGACTGATCTGGTCAGGGTCCTCGGGGTAAATGCTCCAATAGACAATAATATGAGAGTATCTATACTGTGTCATTCGATAGTTCAGTTTATTAATACTATTCATTCTATTAGTAGACTTCATTAATACTATCTATCTATTAGTTCACTTCATCAATACTATTCATTCTATTAGTTGACTTCATTAATACTATCCATCTATTAGTTCACTTCATCAATACTATTCATTCTATTAGTTGACTTCATTAATACTATCCATCTATTAGTTGACTTCATCAATACTATTAATTCACTTCATTTTGTCAATTCTCTCTATTCTATAATTCACTCTATTCCATTCATTCTAATTCTCTCCATTCCCCTCATTTTTGTCTTCTTATTTTCTACACTTTTCCCAAGCATTAGTTATTAGTATTATTCTATGAAATCCGCCTCATACTCTATAAGAGGCTAAAACAAGTCGGCAAACTCGGCCACGTGTGGGTGCACCAAGCTGGACTGGAGGGGCACGTCGCGGGCACGCGCGATGGGCTGGTGGCAGTTGACGCCGGCCATGGCGTTGGAGTTCTGGATCCCGCACAGCATGTAGTGCTGCAAAATGCGGTCGAACGAGGCCTCGTCGTTGGCCACCAACTTGTGGTCGTAGTCGATGATGACGGGGAACTCGGTGCGGGAGATCTTGTGGAAGTCGGCCACGTCGAGCGGCTCGTGCTTGGACACGTCGAGGAGCCGGCGCACCACGTACGTGTTGTGGGGGTGGATGTCGGCGCACTGGTTGACTATGAACTCGTAGTCGCTGAAGGTGAGCAGCTGGTTGGTCTTGAGCACAAACGAGAACTTGGAGGGGTCGAGGGCGTCGTAGCGCGAGCTGGTGCACGGCATGGCCAGGTACTTCGAGAGCTTGGACAAGAGCTGCGACGAGAGCGTAGACGCCGGGTTGTGGTAGATGGTCAAGGGCGACTTTGTGGCGGCAGCAGCACTGGTGCTGGAGGCGGCAAGGGAGGAGCCGGCGCCGGCGCCGGCGCCGGAACGGGCACCTGCCACGAATGATTTGGAGTATTGGTTGAACAAGCTTCTAAACATTGTAGTGGATGAGGAAGTGAAAGAAAGAACAGGACAGGCGCTGTTTTATATAAAGTTGCACCCAAAGGAGGGGAGATAACGTCGTATAGCTTCTCCTCTTTGGAGCACCTGCAGGCGGTTTTTCCGGACCAACAAACGGGCGCGACACGATATTTTTGGCATTGCGCGGAAAATCCCAACACGTTCCCCTCTATTCCCCTCTCATGGAGGCTGGGTGTCCTGCATGGGGCTGGAACGCAGGGAGGGGACGTCAGACAGTAAGGCGGGATCGGAGGCTGTGGCAACTCCGACAGGCAGACACAGAAAGAGAAAGGGACAGACACAGATAGACAGATAGGGACAGACACATACACGCAGACACATATACGCAGACACATACACACAGACACATATACGCAGACACATACACACAGACACCGAAAGATGCAGACACAGCCTACACCGCATACACCGCATACACCGCATACACCGAAGTGTCCACATGTTTCTATCCCTATCTATCACCATATCTATCTGCTTCTATGTGTTTCTCTCTTTGTCCTCTCTGTTTGTCATTACTGCCAATTACTGCGGCTGTGTCGGCTCAGTTGGCCTGGTACTCCTCCCGTCACGTGTTCCCCTCCCTGCCCCTAAATCTCTCCTCAGTAGATGTTGGCGACCCTCGTTTGTCTGGACTTTGCCAGTTCCTTTTTGGGCGTTTGTTTTGCATCGCATCGCAGGCGTGGCGCCAGTTGCTGCTTCCCCTCCCAGAACCAGCACTGGGTGGCAACAGACAGACACGTATCCCAAGACGGCAAGCGACCTACAGTGTGTATAGTGAATCCAGAGTGTACAGTGTCAGTGTACAGTGTCAGTGTACAGTGTATCCAATGTGGTCCATATGACAGAATAGGTCGTCCTCCAGGGTCTAGCCCATGAGGCTATGGCTTTCTTGATCAATGCAGGCTATGACCTGATGATTCCATTAGGCAAAGCCACTCACGGTAGTCAATGAGTCAAGTGAAGTTTTTTCTGCCAATCTGTCAAATTGGTCTCTTTGCGTACAGAGTTCTACGGAAAGTCTACTGATGATAAATGTCAATGGATGTTTCTATGCTCTCTTTTCTCTATAGTCTCTAGTCTCTTTTCTCTATAGTCTCTAGTCTCTAGTCTCTATAGTCTCTATAGTCTCTAGTCTTTATAGTCTCTAGTCTCTACAGTCTCTATAGTCTTTCTTTTCTCTATTCTCTTTTCTCTCTTTCATGTCTCCCTTAACTGTCTTGTCCTATCTATTTCCATCGCACTATATTTTTCACTCCATTTATGATCTGCCACGTTGAGACTCATCCACACTCTACACTATGATCTCTACAATTGACTCATCTTTATCTTCACCTTCATCATCTCTTCTTCTCATTCACCTACAATTGGCCTTGATCCTTACCCTCTCTTTTCACTTCCTCCTTTTCTCTTCCTCCTTTTCTCTTCCTCCCTTCGTCCCTTCTCTGCTCTTATCATTCATTTCTTACTCTTATCTAATTATCGCCAAACACGTCCGCCCGACGGTGCTCAAGCAACGGCATGTTGCGCCGAATCTCCTCCAACGCGTCCCGGTCAAGCTCGGCCACCCCAAGCTCCCAGTAGTCGCCGTCGCTGTCCGCTTCTGCCCGGGCCGTGTGCTTCGTCAACCGCGTAAGCACGTCGCCCCATGGCGACACGATGAGCGACTCGCCGTAGCTTACCCTGGCAAGAGGGAGCGTGGCAGTGGAAGTAGAAGTAGAAGTAGCACCAGATGTGTTTGGAATTGAGGCAGAAGTGGAATTGGATGTGGTGTCATTGGAATTGTCATTGGATGTAGACTTGTCATTGCAATTGTCATTGGATGTAGACTTGTCATTGCAATTGTCATTGGATGTAGACTTGTCATTGCAATTGTCATTGGAATTGTCATTGGCCATAGTGACATCCTCAATAGTAACAGCCTCAATAGTAACATCCTCAACAGTAACAGCCTCAATAGGAACAGCCTCCGTCTCTCCTGCACCCTCGGACCCTCCTTCCCCGTGCCCTGCCCTTGCTCTCCTCTCAATTCCACCTCTCTCCTCTTCCCCTGTGGCATTGCTCCCTGCACCCAGTCCAAGGGATGTGGTGGTGTTCGAAGGTGAGGCCACAATTGCCAGCGTGGCGTGGCGCTTTTCGTGTCCAATGTTGACTCCTCCGCTTCCCCTCCTGTCCAGTCCAACACCTTGCTCGTTTGGCTCCTCCTGGGACTCGCTATTGTCTGTCGTATCGTGTTCTCCGCACTGCGCTGCCATCACCACGTAGCTTTGGGTGTCGATGGCTCGTGCCCGAGCCAACACCTCCCAATGGGCCTCGCCTGTCTTGGTGGTGAAGGCCGAGGGGAACGTGATGATATCGGCCCCTAATTTGCGCAACCGAAGCGCAAGCTCGGGAAACCGTATGTCGTAACAGATGGCTAGACCCACCTGGAAAGGGTCGTTTCCACCGGTGGAAACGGGTGGCTCCACCCGTGATCCCGGCTCCACCGAGTTGCTCTCCTTCAACCGCGGCCCGTTCTTGATGTCCACGTCAAAAAGATGGAGCTTCTGGTACCGTGCCTCGATCTCGCCACTGGGACTGATCCAGAGGTGGTTATTGCGAACCCTCTTGCCCTCTGCCGTGGTCTCGTGCACTCCCACCGCCACAAAAAGCAGCCCAATGGCCTTGATCTCCTTCTGGATCTCCTCAATGAAGCGTTTCTGCGTGTGTTGGGCCAATTGGAGCGAGTGCCCGGCGTTGCTGGACATGTAGTCTGTGGCCTCGGGAAGAAACACCACTTGCACCTGTTTTGCTGCGGCCAGACGGAGGATCTTTTTGACAATCCGGGCATTGGCCGAGACGTTCAGCGAGGAGCACAACTGTCCTACGGCGATACGGAGCGTCATGGCGGTGTAGGGCCCAGCTGTGGAGTTGGAGTTGTATTGGTGTGATGTTAGATCACGTGATTTTGCGGCACGTGACCTATGATGGTTAGTGTCCACACTTCCTGTGCAGATCCGATAAGCATTAGTTACTGATAAGAGCGATCTACACAATGACCCAAAATGCATGGTGATCTTCCAAAAATCAGAAAGTGCACCCATCAAAATTGGCTTCCCCTCACAACTAGGACCCAATTGTTGGATACAAGTAGAAAAGAAGGGAAGTAGTGGAAGAGAAGGGAATTAGTAGAAGAGATATGAAGTAGTGTAGAAGTGAAAAGAATGTAGTGTAGAAGAGGGAAGTAGGAATGGTAGTGTAGAAGTGAAAAGAATGTAGTGGAGAAGAGGGAAGTATGTAGAAGAGAAAAGAATGGTAGTCTAGAAGAGAAGGTGCAGAATGAAGTTAGAAAAATTGGACTAATAATCATTACATCATCGGATGAACTAATCGCCTTTTTAGCAGATATGGCCAATATTCATGTCCAGCAAACGTTGAGCTAACAATCATGTCTAGCAAAAGATGCAATTTGGCTAGTAAAGGTGACATTATTCCAATGCTATTTCATCCACCCAACAACTCATCAAAACACTTCCACTATCTTCTTACAGGCAAGTAAATACAAGAAATATAGAATATGCAAGAATGCAAGAAATACAAGTAAGTGCAAAAAGTACAAGAAATACAAGAAATACAAGAAATACAAGAAATATACTACATACTAAAACTACAAGAAATGCAAGAATGCAAGAAATGCAAGAATGCAAGAAATACTAGTCCCCACAAATAATTACAAGTAACCACAGGTTAATAGTAGCAATTGATACAATCTGGACCAAGAAATCTGCTCCAATATTCCGCCTGACAGGCTGTGTAATTCTTGGGAAAGAAGCCTAGACTTCCAAAACAATAGACTTCACCGAATCTAGTCCCAAACAAATTTCCAGAACTTTTCATATCAGCTTCCAAACGATTCTTCCACACTGGCAATTTCCCAAAGTTTCACCGTCGTTTCACCCCACACCCCCACAGACCACACTTCCCCAATCTGTGCCATTCGCCATTTCCGAATCTCCAGTAGATCATCAAACCCTGTAGATTTTACAAGTTTGAACCACAAAAGATCATCACAATACACACCATGTTCAATTAATTCTATTGTCATCCAGTCTAAATGCTATGATCACATTTCCACTGGTCCATTGAATAGCAAACCCCAACTTTCTGGAGCTGCTTCCCCGATTCAGAGTCTCCGCTTTCCCCATCTCTGTAAATCAATCCTGATAAGGATATTATTAAAAGATTTGAAAAGCTTTGTCTAGTTTTGTTCTCCACTTTGGTTCTTTGTGTTTCCAAATCAGAGATTCCCCACTGAGGAGACAGATAAGAACACGTGAGACTATGTGAACGGGAAACGACTAGAACGGGAAGAAGTAAACGGGGAACGTAAACGGGGAAGGAAAACGGGGAAGGACCCATCTCACTAAATTTCCTGTGCTAAAGCCACGGACTAAAATGGAAAATGATAATTGGAAAAATGGCTAAATGGCCAGACAAGGTGTCAACGCCGTACAAAAATAGCAATACCTCCCAATTAAACAATTATTGTCCTGGTGATAGTCGAATTGGATCCGGGTGTATATCTCCAGCACTGCAATTGACTCGTAGTGGGCTTTTTCGTTCCTCGTTCCTAATCGGATCAGACTCGGATCAGTTTCACTTGATTAAAAACAGCCCCTGAACAACGGTGGCAAAAAACGTGGTGGTGGTGGTCACAATAACCGTCTTCTGCCACCCAGCCTGCAGGGAAGGAAGGAAGTAGTTATTGTTATTGTGGTGTGATATCCGACAGTGAAAAGTGTCTATTGTGAAAAATCATGGGATTGCTGAAATGAAAAGTTGGAGATGTAGGCAGCTAGAATCATATGTCACCGTTTAATTGCAATTGCTGGCCATTAATTATGAGTCCTTCACAATTGTGGTGTTGTTTTGGGGTAATTGCGTTGGAAGGTCGGTCGCTCAATTCGGAGAAACGGAACCACTATAATCCAGAATTTAATTACCCCTGGACCAAAGCCCACCACTAATACAGGGGGAGGATTAAGAGAATTGGAGCAAGGGAATTGCGGGTTTTTCTTGGACAGACCGGAAATTGCACACATTCAGGAAATTGCTCAAATTCACGAACTTGAGTGGCTGCTTTTTATGCTCAGTAGGAAGAATTGAATAATTCAACCCTTTAAATGTCTAGTTCCTCGGAAACTCGCGAGAAGTGGATTAGACACATCCACTAGACATCCACTAGACACATCCACTAGAAATATCCACTAGTAGAAATATCCACTAGACACATCCACTAGAAATATCCACTAGTAGAAATATCCACTAGACACATTCTCTTCACTACTAATTGTTCCTCATTCATCTAGTACTTTCTGCAATCTTGCTCATACTTATCTCTGTAATAATTTCAGCTCTACTTATTCCTACTATAGTAATTTTCTACATCTTTTCGTATCATGATTCATTATCCTATATCAAATAGTGTACGTTATTTACTGGTGTCTCTTGACTGGGCCGGCAGTGTGGACCTCCTCGCTAGAGAAGACGGTGGGCTCGAAGGTCTCGAAGTTGTACTCCTCGGCTCCAGAGCCAGTGGAGGCGGCGTGGGTGGCAGACGAGGCCAACACGTCGTCATTGGCAACCAAGTTGTGGCCGTTCAAGTTGTTGAAGTTGACGCACCTTTGCCTCGAGCTGAAGTTTCTGGCAATGTTGGACTTGATGGTCTGGTTGACCGGTATCCAGCATCTGGAGGCGGTCTTGTAGGTGGAGATAAGCTTAGCAACCATCGTGAGAGTGTGTGTAGATCAAGAAGGAGGATGTGTGGGAGAGAACGTGTGGAGTGTGCAACTATTTATCTAACAGAGAGTCTGACTGTATTATTGAAAGCTGTCTGTCTGTCTTGCTTGTTGTGCTTGCAGTTGAGAATGATACTCAAATCACCGACTTTCTTGTCCTTATATATTTTGCCAGCCGCAGATCCGGGGTTGAGTCATCTCGGAGTAACGGAGTCGCTAGTCGCACCCCATACCTCGGCTGGACGGGCCCATGTGGAAGGACCATGTGGAAAACAATAAAGCCACCACGTTCCGCTGATCCTAAGCCTGATGGCGTGAGGTGCAGGGGCACTATGCTTGCGGTTGTTTATGTCCGGGGTCACAAGACCCACATCCGTGGAAATGGAAGCAGCAGATATAGATGTAAGAGTGTTGGTATAATGTGGGTATAATGTCGGTATAGTGTCGGTATAATGTCGGTACAGTGCGAGGGTGACTTTCGGCACTATACCGGCAATACCGAGGGCCGAGTGAAATTGGACAGAGCGTTTCCGAGGGCACAATCTGGAGACATGAACCACCTCGAATCTGGAGACATGAACCACCTCAATCTGGAGATCCGGTCTCCTGACCTTTCACTTTTCACTGTGAATGGTGGGGTCATGATGAGTTGATCCAGGAGTTAAGCGCAGGCGGTAGCTCCGTGCGTCCGGAAAGGACGTCCTCGGGCCACCGGATGGTAGCGTCACCCCATCTGGCGTGTCTGCAGTACCAGCCTTATCTGATGGCGGCCCGACGGAACCGGTATGCGCACGACGATCACGTGACCCCAATCCTCACATGCCCCCTCTTCCAACTCCACAATCGACCTTTTCCACTCCTTCTTCCCTTTCCACCTCCATTCTTCTACTGCTTCCCCCCTTCTCACCATGGGAACTGCCTGGGAATTCACCTCCCACCTAAAAGACAAAATATACCGCTATGCCTCCTACAAACAGACCTCCATTTCCCTCCGTCAAATGGTCCAATTTGGCCCCAATCCCAGTCCAGGGTCCATCTTTTTGGCATCCCAGTTCATAGTCGAAGAGTTGCCCATCCGGTTGGCGCTCAAGGTCAAGGACCTTGAGAATGCGCCATTGGGCCTCAACGAACTGCCATCCACCATCAAGGTCAAGAGCTGGTATGCCCAGAGCTTCCAGGAGTTGACCGACTTGCCCAAGCCGGAGATCCTGGAACACCTCAAGAAGTTGCTCTATTCCAACCACGGCGGCAACAGCGCCTCCGGCGCCACCAAAGACATGCGCCAGTATCCCGAAGAAGTGGCCCAGGTGGTCGAGACGCCCAACGTGGCCACCACCGAGTCGTCCAACCCGGCGCTTAACAACGTGTTTTCCGACGACGGCATCGTGGTTCGCCACTCCACCACCAGACCGCCCGCAGGGACGTCTGGCGGTCCCAGCGGCGCCGCCAGCGCCATCCCCCGCAGCGACAGCCCCACGTTTGGCAAGTCCTATTTCCATCCCTGTGCCACCAACATCGTCTGGCCCAAAGAAGTCTACGACTACAACAAACAGGTGTTCGACGCATTGACCAAGATCAAGAAGCGCCACGACGCCACCGTGGCCACCATGGCCCAGGGGGTCCAGGAGTGGAAACAGGCCCACAAGACGGTCCGGGTCAACTCGCAGATCCAGACGTTTCTAGACCGGTTCTACATGTCTCGGATCGGCATCCGCATGTTGATTGGCCAGCAGGTGGCGCTCAACATGGCGCAGGCGTCGCCCACCAAGCAGCGCATCCTGCTGTTCTTGAACGGCTCCAATGGCTCTGCCACCGGTGCCGGAAAAGCGTCCAAGTCCAACTATGTTGGTGTGGTTTGTACCGACTGCAATGTGGGCGAAATCGCTGAGGACGCCATTGAGACGGCCCTGTACATATGCGAGGAGTTCTACGGCTTGTTTGAGGCGCCCCAGATCCAGTTGATAGCGCCCCAGAACGACATCAGCTTCATGTACGTGCCAGGCCACTTGATTCACATGTTGTTCGAGACGTTGAAAAATTCACTTCGGGCCACCATCGAGTTCCACATGCCCCGTTTGAAGGCCCAGATGATCAAGGAAAACCCCAACCTCAAGGAGGAGGACATTGATATCAACGACTTGAAATTTCCACCCATCAAGGTGATTATTTCCGAAGGAAGCGAAGACATAGCCATCAAAATCAGTGACGAGGGCGGAGGCATTGCCCGCAGTGAGGTGCCTTTGATCTGGACGTATCTCTACACCACCGTCAGCGAGACTCCCACGTTGGAGCCCGACTCGCAGAATTCTTTCAAGGCCCCAATGGCCGGTTTTGGCTACGGTTTGCCCATTTCCAGATTGTACGCCCAATACTTTGGAGGCGACTTGAAGTTGATCTCAATGGAAGGCTACGGAACCGACGTGTATCTTCACTTGAATAGATTGAGCAGTTCTTCCGAGCCCTTGCCCTAGATGAAACGTCGTGCCATTTCGATAGTGGCATGCTGATGAGGAATGATATAAAAGTCTGATGACCCAATAAAATAGTCTGGTATGACAAAAGTACATAAAAGTCTGGTATGACAAAAATACCAATAAAAGTCTGGTTATGAATAATGTAGAGCAAGTCATGGTTAAGCATTACTAATCTGAAATGACAAAAACAGTTAAATGAGTAGATTATAGTTTGGGTTACCTAAAAGTATAATCTAGTCATTTAGGATAAGTAGATTTTACATCTACCCTGATAATCTAGTCATTTAGGACAATAGTAGATTTTGCATTTACCTTGATAAACTAGCCATTTAGGATAATTAGATTTTGCATTTACCTTGATAATCTAGCCATTTAGGATAAGTAGATATTGCAATTACCTTGATAATCTAGCCATGTAGGACAATAGTAGATATTGCATTTACCTTGATAATCTAGCCACTTAGGATAAGTAGATTTTGTATTTACCTTGATAATGTAGCAATTTAGGATAGGTAGATTTTGCAATTACCTTGATATTCTAGCCATTTAGGACAATAGTAGATATTGCATTTACCTTGGGAAATTGTAAATGTATAACTGGGCAGTCACAAAATGTTCAATTAATCAAGTAGGACCAAGGAGGATCTCATGGCAATTGAAAGCGTGGGCTAGAACTAATGCTAAAAGCTAGGGAAAATGTATCTATCTGTATTTACTGAAAAGAAGCAAAAGTTAACGCTGTATATAATTTATTGTATTTATTAAACGAATCGATTTCTGTTATTCTCATTTGATTGTCTATTGTAATGAAATGCATGATGAGAATAATAGAAAGATTTCCAAATCTCAGTCACAAATACATGCAAATGAACAAAAGCTTGATCTGAATAGAAAGGACCCTGAAGATTATACCAAAACAGCAGGAAAACGCATAAGGTGTAGCTACATTGAATACCATGATCAACACACTGTATTGTAATTTATTGTAATTTATTGTAATTTATTGTAATTTATTGTAATTTCACTTGTTATTGAATTGATTTCCACACAATTCATAGTATCCAATGACATCACCATTCATCCGCATTCACCTGATTCATCGGCATTGCCCCATTCTACCCCAGACTCTTCGTATGTCAAATCATGCGACTATTGGACCAATCAGCTCCTTGGCATAATTAGTATAATTACTGTAATTAAAATGGCGGAGGACCCTCCCTGGGTGTCTTTGTGGCTCCAGGGCTTGAATCGGCTGCTTTGGGAACACCGACATGCAACCCTTGGGTGGAATTGTTCGTGGCCATTTCGGCCTTTGCTCGGTTCTTATTGGTCCAAATTTGACGGGTCTATTTGCGTTCTTCGACGCAGATGCGGGGCATTCTGGGGAGGGGCCGCGGCGGCCATAGCCGGCGTACGTTATCGGCGCCTTAGTCAGCACTGGCGCTGTGTTGAAGGCCACCCCATAGCGGGGCTGCTTACGTAAGCACTACCTCGGCATCTCGCCCATCACATTCCGAGGCCCTCCTCCATGCTTCGCTTTCAGGTCCCGTGACCTCAGTCCCGTGTTGATCCCCGCCTCGTGACCCCGCCCATCTCTCTCCAACAACACCGCCATAGTAGGCTGGACAGGTACCCCACCGGTCACGTGACCCCGCCCTCTTTTTCAGCTTCACTTTTAATTCCAAATTCCTTCTACATACTCCTTCAATGTCTGCTCCAAGAACGAAACCCTGGGAAGTCGCCTCCGGAACGTCCTCGGCCACGGCTGCAGGCGGCGACCCGATGTCCAGCATCAACAACATTGCCAGTTCCAGCTCGCTAGGTGCTTCTACGGCCCCTATGGCGGACGTGAGTCATGGCGCTACTGTGCCAGAAAGACCCAGCTCCTTGTCGTCTGACTTCTCCAACATGGCCGCTAGCACGCCGTACGGGGCCGGCAACTCATATGGAAGCGGTTACGGGTCGCGTATGGGCGGTGGCTACGGCCTGTCGATGTACGGAGGTGGCCTTGGATCATCAATGTACGGAGGCGGTTATGGCAGCACAGGCTACGGCGGCTACGGTGGTTACGGATCGTCCATGTACGGCGGCGGGTTGGGCTCGTCGATGTACGGCATGGGCGGTGGCTACGGCGGCTACGGCGGCTACGGTGGCGGCATGTACGGGCAGCCAGGCATGATGGGGGGCCCCGGCGGATTGGGCGAAGGGACCCAGGCCACGTTCCAACTCATTGAATCCATCATCGGCGCCGTCGGCGGCTTTGCGCAGATGCTCGAAGCAACGTACATGGCCACACACTCGTCGTTCTTCACGATGGTGTCGCTCGCCGAGCAGTTCGGCAACCTCAAGAACGCGTTGGGGTCGCTCCTCGGCATCTTTGCATTGATCAAGTTCGTCAAGAAGATCTTCTACAAGGTCACGGGCCGCACATACAACTACGGGCTCAACCTCAAGGAGTTCTCCAAGTTCGAGAAGGGCCAGAAGAAGTTGGAGGAAAACATCAAGAGACAACAAGGCGGACTTGCTGGTACAACTAAGCCACGGATCTCGTTCAAGCCCTTGCTCTTGTTCTTGGCCGCGTCCATCGGCTTCCCGTACCTCTTGAGCAAGGCCATTCTGAAGCTCAACGAGCAGAACCAGCGCAAGCAGCAGCAGCAGCTCATGGGCGGCGCGGCCGGCCCCATGGGCCCCAACGGCCAGATCGACCCGGCAAACTTGCAGTTTGCCAAAGCATTGTACGAGTTCAACCCCGAAAACCCCAACATGGAGATCGAGTTGAAGCCCAACGAGTTGGTGGCCATCTTGTCCAAGTTGGACCCCTTGGGCAACGAGAGCAAGTGGTGGAAGGTCAGATCCAGACTGGGCAAGATGGGCTACGTGCCTCTGAACTATCTTTCTGTGATTGAGAGAAAGGCCCAGCCTCAGAAACAAGTGGAGCCTTCTGTGGCTGTTCCCATGCCCCAGACTGAGGACTTGAAGGGCTCCATAGAAAAGGGCATCAATGCAGGAGAGTTCCAGAACTTCTCCAAGTAGTATATAGATTTTGGAGGTGCTGCTAGCCAGCAAATATGTTAATGTGTGAAAGGAGGTACTGGAAAATCGAGCTATAAGAGAGGTTTATAGTATTGTAATTTATCATTATGAAAGTGTAAAAATCTATGACAGTAGTAGGAATGATGATCCAATCCATTAATTAGTACTAAAGATGATTAAATCCATATAGTATGAAGATGATTTAGTATGAATGATCCAATCCATTAATGTACTAAAGGTGATTAAATCCATATAGTATGAAGATGATTTAGTATGAATGATCCAATCCATTAATGTACTAAAGGTGATTAAATCCATTAGTTTAGTATGAAGATGTCTAATCCATTAGTTTAGTATGAATATGATCTAATCCATTCATTAGTATGAAGATGATCTAATCCATTCATTAGTATAAAGGAAGTTCCAATCAATTCTTGAGTATGATCATAATAATAAAGAATGATTTTAGAGACAGTCTGGAATTATTTAGGAAATCAGAGGTGGTCTAACAAATAGCCGGGTGCAATATGGTCATTGAGTTCAAATAGCCAAGTAATGTGAAAATATGTGCCAATATGTGACTAAATCGATGGTATGTACCTACATAATTATATCTATTCAGTTAATCTGATATACACATACTGCCATCTTCTATCTATTCAGTTAATCTGATATTCACATACTGCCATCTTCTATCTATTCAGTTAATCTGATATACACAAACTGCCATTTTCTACCTATTCAGTTAATCTGAATTACACTTATTGCCATCTTCTACCCTCTCATTATAATCTGATATTCACTTATATCAATTCAGTTAATCTGAATTACACTTACTGCCATCTTCTACCTCTCATTATAATCTGATATTCACTTATATCTATTCAGTTCATCTGAATTCAATTATTGCCATCTTCTACCTCTCAGTCTTCTCTGATATTCACACACTTCTTAACTTCTTCAATGCCATACTTCTTGATGTCTCACATCTACGACATTGGTCAAATGACGTCACACCAAGTCCGTGATCTCAATTCTACCTATTGTGTAAGTGCTCATACTTTGCTTGCTCCTACAAATAAATGAACTACATGCACCTTATCACTACACCTTATCAATATGACGGTGCTACCTTCTCTAATGAGTACCTAGAGACTTGTAGGTGTATTTTCTTCCCTAATTTCATCAAATAATTCAAATTGTACTACACCTACAATTTCAGTCCATTTTCTCTATTTTCTACATTTTATCGTCATTTCGTTCATTGATAAATAACTAGACAGCATCATCGGGACGGTTCTGCTCGGTCTCCGCCTTGGATCCCTTGTCCTGGAGATCCTTGTAGCCCTTGTGGTTGTTCAAGACCTTTTTCTGGGCCTCGGTGTGGCCAGGAACCACCTTTTCCACCTTTTCCATGCCATCTGCTAACACCTTACCAGTGTCTTTATTCACTTTCTTGGCTGTTTCCACCACTGTCTCCTTGGTAGGGGCGTGGTCTTCGGCCTTTTGCATGCCTTCGGCTGCTACCTGGCCAATCTTCTTGTTGGCGGTCTTCAATGCGTCTTTTGCTGCATCTATCACGCCGTAGTTGGTGGCTGTAGAGCTCAATGGTCTCACTGAGGTAGATACAAGGAAGGACTGTTTGGATGCAATTTGACGGAACATTATGAGGTTGTTTTGTGGGTGTATTGTCCTTGAAGTGGAGGTGACAGGTGGTCTTTATATATTGGGGGGTGGAACGTGATTTCGGGGTCTTGGAGCAATGGTTGCTCAATGGGTGCAAACTTGCTGCGATGATAGAGAGACAGCAAAGTGTTCAAACCAGGAGGGAAAATAGGTGGAAATACATGGAAACTGGTGGAAATTGATGAGAAATGACATTGCTGTTGGGGTATGTTGCGTGATGGTGCCGTTGGATATTGCTATAATTTATTAAGTTCAGGAATGTGACGTTATACTGCGTAGGTGTAGTAGACGACCATGACGTTATAAGGCTCCATATTAAAAAGGTAGGAGGCTAGGGTTAATGGCAATGGCAAAGTAATGAAGCTAAATTTGGCTGTGACAATTTGGCAATTTTGATGCTAGCTCAAAGAGTATTAGGGAAAATTAGCATTTTGAATATGCTAGCTCAAACAGATACTAGGCCAGAATGGCAATGGCAATTCGGCTATGATAATTTGGCAATAGTGGTATTTTAGCTCAAAAGTGCATAGCAATATTGAACTGACTTATTGAGCTGTATCTGACTTATTGAACTATGTCTGACGTGTTGAACTGTATATGGCATATTGAACTGTATTTGACAGTAGAACTGTACATGACAGTTGAACTGTATACTGACCTATTGAACTGTACATGACAGTTGAACTGTATACTGACCTATTGAACTGTATATGGCATATTGAACTGTACATGACATATTGAACTGTATTTCACACGTTGAACTGTATACTTGACAATATTAATGTCTGTACTTGTAATAAGATGCAATCTATGGCGATTGATGATAATAATTGAATAATATTGCAATTGATAATAATAATTGAATAATATTGGTGCAATTGATGTTATTAATTGAATAATATTGAACCTGTGATATATTTTACCATCTATGGCACTTTCACTATACTTGTAATGCTATCAATCTAGTTCTATTCCATTGCACTTCTTCATAATTGTCGTTAATTAATTAAATATCTATTCTGAGTAGTCAGTACATTCACGGCTGCTCGGGTCTGACGTATGGATGCGTTCTGTCGGTAGTTCTTCTTCTTTCGGGGCCTCCCGAACGTGCAGTATTGTTCACAGAAGGCAGAGAAGGCCGAGCTGGCGAATTGGACGTATCTTGTTGGTCAGAGCTGGATGATTCGGACACCGGAGTTTCAGCAGCAGACGCTGCTGGAGTGGTCCGACCTGGACCAGAGGATGTAACGGGGACTGTAGGAGCAGCACGGGCCGGAGTCGGAGTCGGAGGACCTCCGAAACGGACTCGGGTCACACGGGGACCTCGATGGGGAATAGGCACCGAATCTCGGTGCAGAGCATCGCCCATGTTGGGCATAGGGATTGCTCGTGGAAGCACGAGGTGCGGCTCGCGTGTGGAGGGCCTGGAGCCGCCCAAATTGTAGGGCGTGGCCCAGTCTTGGTGCATGAACAGGTCGGTCAATGGAGTGATGGAAGGATTGAAAGGACGGCGAAATGGGTTGAACACGTCGGTCGACAGGTTGGCGAGGTACGTGGTGACCTCGTGCTCGTCGTTGTAGCGGTGGAACACCGAGTGGCGGATGCTGTCCATGCGTTTCAGCCGCGGATCGGTGTCCTTGGACTCCACCTCCTCCCGGCACAACGGGCAGCTGACATGGCTCTTGAGCCACTCCACGATGCACGGCTTGCCGAAGACGTGGTCACACGACGGCATTTGGACCGGCACATGGGGGATATTGGGGTCTTCTGGGGCCGCAGGCTCCTGGTAGCCGGGAAACGCTTCCTCGAGAGAAGGCGGCTTCCTGGTGGCCAAATTGCGCATGGGGAAGCGGGAATAGTGGCACACCTCGTCGGTGGGCATGAAGAGGGCCGGGTCGTTGAATTCGGCGCAGGGCCCGTGGATGGGAGCCGCAGGAGACGGCGTTGTAGTGGGACTGGACCTGCTCTCATTGCCGTCACAGTACGCCTCGTAGCAGATGGGACACTCCTGGTCGTCGAGGCCGGTCCGGGGGACCTCCTTCAAGCTGTCGATGGCGTCTTGGGATGCCAGCTTGGCACGGTGGCGGACCTGGGTGATGCCAGAGGCGCCTAGGGCTCGTTCGAGAACATCTCGAAGCCACATGGGGAGCTCTCCGGCGGTGGTGTCGCCGTTTAATTGGGCAAACGTGTTTCGGAAGAGCGTCTCTGCATCTAGGGACTCCATTGGGGGCGAAACGGGGTGAATTGGGGGCCTGGGAGGCGATTTGGTGGAATTGAGGGAGGTGAAGGGGATGAAAGAAGGACGGTAAAACGACGGTTTTTGGGGCTGGAACGACGGGGAAAGGGGTGTAATGGGTAATTCTGGGCCGACGAAGACGACGGAAACGGTCAGAAGTGGCAAAAGTGCAAAGGAACAGGAGAAGGATGCAGATGATGCGAAAGAGAATGGACAGCGAAGGTGTATTGGGGTCGCGTGATGGGTCACGTGATACACTAATATAGAGAGAGCCTAAGTATGAGACTATTGACTAGTGCCAGGCCTCGGCCTGGCTCTTGGATTGGGGCTACTTATACACTGGGTCGGGCGCCGGATATGCGGCGGTGCCATAGGCGGCGTCATTTGCGGAATTGCGCCGCTCCAGACCCATATTTTCTCGGGTCTTGTTTTTGGAAAATTAATGGATAATGTGCCCGGTCCAAGGAAAGTCCGGCGAAATGCTTTTCGGGGATGACGTGAGGCCAAGAAAATCGCCCTGCAATGGGAGTCGAAGGTCTGGACTCGGGATCTCGGGTTTTGAGTTCGGGCCGGATGGCAGTATGCAGTGTAAGGTGGATGAACAGGTTCCATGCATAGAGACTGGCTTTTCATGCACATAACTTCCATGCACATACCTGGCTTTTCAGAAATGGATGAATATGGCACTGTGGTAATGCTTCCATGTACATTCCATGCACATACCTGGCTTTTCAGAAATGGATGAATATGGCACTGTGGCAATGCTTCCATGTACATTCCATGCACATACCTGGCTTTTCAGAAATGGATGAATATGGCACTGTGGCAATGCTTCCATGTACATAGGTTCCATGCACATAGCCTGGCTTTCGGGTAGAATGGTTCCACAAGAGCACTTTCCATGCAGATTACTTAGACTCTTATGCACTGTGGCCACTATTCTGACCATGCACATAGAGTTGAAAAGGACTCATTGTTCTGACAGGTGAAGACTTGGACCACGGCACGTAGCAATGTAGACTCCTTATCCTCGGTGTGTAATGGTTCTGTGGCCCTTCCATGCATACGGGTGTGGCCTCTTTCCATGCAGAGCACTGTGTCCATTTGCATGCATAGCTGTGTGGGTTTATTCCATGCATAGCTGTGGGTTCATTCCATATAGCTGTGTGGGTTCATTCCATGCATAGCTGTGAGTTCTTTCAGGTCAGGGCTCTTTCATCTGTCTTTTGCCATAGCACTGTGAAGGGCTCATTCGTTCGGATCAGGTGAAGAGAGCCATGGGCTCTGTAGCACAATACCACTGTGTAATCGATCTTTTCCGTGCGTGTGCACGAAGTATTCTCTTCTGTGGTACGCTGCCTGTCAGATGAATGGCTGTGGTCTCGTTTTGTCAGTCAGAACAATTGGTTCTTTGAATATGGGCGTCTTTCGGCATATCACAAGTACTGGGCTCGCAAGTCGGTGACCATGCGCTGCTTGTCGGCCGGCAACGAGGAGATCTGGTCTCCAGGCAACGATAACACCTGTACGATCAATTCGGCCTGGTCTGGAGCCATGGCCGCAAGCTTGGTCTGGGTGCTGGGCGGAAGGTGGGACCATTTCAGCTGGGGCTGGCTGAACGGCTGGCCGTAACCCTGCTGGAACTGCTGTTGTTGCTGCTGCTGCTGCTGCTGCTGTGGAGGGGCTGCTGGTACGGGAGGAGCTGCCGAGGCCGTTTTCATGGCGTCTGCAATGACCTCCTCGTCGATGAAGCCCATGAGAAGCAACGCCTGGGCGGCAGTGGACGCCAAGTGCGGCGACAACAGGAACACTTCGAACGCCCGTGCAGCCTCGGGTCCGGAAACGATGTTTTTGAGGGTGGAGATGAACTCGATGAGCTGTGCTGGAGGAATTTTGCTGAGTGTCTCGTTGATCTTGTCCGGCACGGCAAACGGGAGCTGTGCAGGGGCGGGAGGGAACTTCAACGGAACAAGAGGGGCGATTGTAGGGGCGCTTTTGCCGCCAGGAGCCATGGATGGGTGCCCCATTGCCATGGCATTGTGGCCGCTCTGGCCGGGGCCCATGGCGTTGAAGCCGCCCTGGTTGAAGCCGGAGGGGCCCGAGGGGGCACCTCCGGTCATTTCGGGCGGCAAAACCACGTAACTGGGGAGTTTGCTCCAGTCCAACTGAAGGACTGGTTTCTGCTCCAGAGGAGCACTCAGCTTGAGAAAGCCCTCTTTAGACGACTCGATCCGCAAGCGCTTGACCTGGCCTCCATTTACCAACTTGACCTGGTTCAAAAGCATCATTGCCCGCTGGGCATCGGGCTTGGTTTGGTACTCCACGAAACAGAAGCCTTTGTTTTTGCCGGCGTAATCATATCCAAGACGGACCTCCACCACGTTTCCTGATCCACACACGACGGCCTTGACTGCCGCCTCGTCCCAGTCATAAGGAATTTGCCCAATGTAGAGCACACTTGAAGCTACACCTGGACCTTTCTTTGCCATAGTGATGGTGTAGATTTTTGATGATAATTTTATTTTGAAAAGTCGCGACTAATGAATAAAGAGAAAGAAGAGATGAAGGCATAGAGGAAGAGGTAATTTGAGATGAGTGCGTGAGAGAGATGCAGTACGTGAAGTGTGCAGTTATAGGCTTGTATGGTGTTTATTTAGTTTTGAAAAGGGTCGTCTAGATCGGTATTATAGTACTGAGATAGGTAGTAATTAATTATGATTGTGAGAGTGAATGTAGGATTTATTGGTGTAGATTGAATGGTTTTTATTCATATAGATTTATGATGGTTTTCATATAGATTTATGATGGTTTTCATAAAGCTTTATGATGGTTTTCGTTTCATATAGATTTATGATGGTTTTCATATAGCTTTATGATGGTTTTTGATTCATATAGATTTATGAAGGTTTTTGATTCATATAGATTTATGAAGGTTTTTGTTTCATATAGATTTATGATGGTTTTTGATTTATTGATCAATTGTATCTCCTCGCTATTATTATTGTTCTATGTGTACTTTGCTGACTTCTTGATCAATTTAATGGCTTCAGGTAAGCTTTTCTTGCAATTATCAGTTTAATCAAGTGCGGTGACATTGCAATTATCAGCTGAATCAATTGCCGTGACATTACAATGTATTATCTTAAAGTTGTCCTTTCTAATCTGCCAAAAGCAAAAATTGACCCTACCAAAAGTGTAAATATTAACTACTATTGCATTGTTCAACTGAATTAATTTTGGGTTTTTGCTTATTACTAGACTCCAATCACTCTTCACTGAAAATTTCCAATTCGATAGTTTTGAGCTATGAAGGTCCTGGTCATTCGAAGCACAATATTACACTAATTCTACGTTCAAGTTGAAATCTAGTAACATTATTTGTGTCTAAATTTGGGAGTATTTCAGATATAATTATGAAAGTACAAATTAAAATCTACAGGGTCTGAATAGGCAATCTATGAATTTTATTCATTCCAATAATTGAAATATTCCTATACAATAGTAGTTCTTATTGTATAATTCGATCTATTTCAACAATGCTTCCTGATCATATTGGAACTAGACCTACCATTGCAAAAGGCGCTGCAATGGAAAGGTATCTTTCTTAATTGAACAATTCGACAAACATTCACTAAAAAAAATGTTTAACCATATCTTTTTTTATGTTTAACCATATCACGTAGTTCGTTGCTTCCTCGCTTCTACACTTGTCATTATCATCGGTGCATTATTCTAATTATGCCACTCTTTCAGCTCCACTCAACTTGACGGCTGCTCCGTACTTCTGCAACTTGGTCAACAAATTGTCTCCCTGCTTGATCAAAAGATGGTACTGGCTATTCTTGTTGTCGGGTCTGTTGGTTTCTATGATGCCGTTCACCTTGTCGATGGTGCAGTTCAACTTCTTGTTGGGAATGAACTTGCACAAGTCCTGGTCCAAGAACTCCTCGCTGATGTTGAAGTTGTGGGCCATGGACTTCAAGCTCAAGGACTTGTAGCTCTCCAACAACTGGCCGTACGCCTTGCAGCGCATCTCGCGCAAGAAGTAGTTGGCATGCTGGCTCAAGTACTTTTTGGGGAGCAAGAGGGCGTCGGTGGACTCCAACAAGTACTGGAAGAAGTATTGGTACTCGCAAGTGTACAAGGAGTTGGTGAGGTTCAACAAGGGCTCCAACGATGGGGCTGATGAGTAGATCGACAAGATTTCGGGGGATTCGATGATCTTCAACCGCAAGTCGACTCTTCCGAGCGTCAAAACACCACACACAATGGCGTAGTACGCCACCTGCTCGTAGGTGCAGAGCTCGGTGGAAGTAAAAGTGGCCAACGAGTCGATCAACAACTTGGCCGCCTCGCCGAAGTTGCGTGTGGCCATCAAGTAGATTCCGTTGTATGTCTTGTATCTGTTTCTGCGCTCCCAGTCGCCGCCCTTGTCGATCAACACCTTGGTCTGTTCCAAGTACTTGGCCACAGCAGTGTAGTCGTTGAAGAAGAACTCGATCCGGGTCAACGTCAACAAGATGTCGATCTTGCTGCCGGTGCTCTGGGGCAATTCGAGCGCCTTCTTGTATGTTTCCACTGCCTGTTTGCGTTCAGTGATCCGCGTGTAGTGTTCGGCAAGTCTTAAAGTAGTGGACAACACGTCCAACTCGGTTTCGTCCTCACCTTCGGCTTCTTTGACCCGTTGTTTGAGCACAGTCTCTTCCTCCTCGTTCTTCTTGGCAAGTTTCTGGTACAATGCGTCGTCGTAGGGAAAGTCGGCCACTTCTTCATGGATGTATTTGTAGAAAGGAGCAGCGGCGTCGGCCTCAATTAGGGCGATAATCGAGGTAAAAACGCCGGCTCTTTTGGCCTGGTCGATGCCTGTGCCGAGGAGGAACTGTTGTTCCGATAATGCCTGGTTGGGGATCTTGGGGGTGTCTGTTTCGTACTCCATTTGGTGGACTAGAAGGAAAGGTGGAATTGGTTTGAAGGCAAATGTGGTCATGTGATAGTGGTCATGTGACCTTTATCACGTGAGTAAATATTGTGCAGCGCACGCTTGGCTAGTTGCATGCAATTGGGCAATAATCAAATACACTAGCACAAGCAAGTGTGTTGGCAAGTGCACTTGCTTAGATAAGCTTCAGTTGTAACTTTTACTCAGCTTCTCTCAACTCATCTAGCTTCAATTGTATTATAGTGGTATTATTTATTGCGCTATTCACTTTATACTACAGTCCATTAATTATCATTAATTATTATTAATTCTTAATTCAACTAGACTCACTACTAATTTCGGGCTACAAACACACATTGTCTCTACCCATCGATCTAACCCAGCAGCTAGATCTGGCTAGTTGGGGCATTCGTCAGAAGCACCGGTAGGCGCACGACCAGCAATATGGGTCACGTGATCTCTCCATTCCCCACCTCCCCTCCCCTTCCTATTGGCCAGTTCCCCGCCCCCGCCCCCATCGGTACGACCCCGAAAAGTCCGTCCTCGGCATATGCACCTCGTGCCGCTGCAGGGGCTCGGTTATTGCAACTTTTCCTTCCCCTCCCCCACATCCCGGGCTATATGCAGGGCCCGAAGTGGGGAATGCAGACACTATATAAGAAGGTGATTCCAACCCCAATGGCCCTGAAAAGTCCACAACCGTCAACATGAGCGTAAAAGACGATATTCCCGCCGTTTTCCTCGACAAAATCTCCCCTAGGGGCCTCGAACACATCCAGAAAACCAAGGACTTCGTCGACGAGTGGTGCATTCCAGCAGATGAGGTGTACCTCCAACAGCTCCAGAGTCACGGGGCCCAACGTTGGGAACGCATTCCTGCCGTGGTAGAGAAGCTCAAGGCCAAGGCCAAGCAATTGGGCCTTTGGAACATGTTTTTGTCCAAGCACTACGTCGAAGGACCCCAGTTCACCAACTTGGAGTACGGCCTCATGGCCGGCTACTTGGGCAGATCGTTGGTTGCGCCTGAAGCAACCAACACCGCAGCTCCAGACACCGGCAACATGGAGCTTCTTGCCAAATACGGCACCCAGTGGCACAAGGACACCTATCTCAAGCCGTTGTTGGACGGAGAGATACGGTCGGCCTTCTTGATGACCGAGAGAGGAGTGTCGTCTTCGAACGCCTTGAACATCTCGTGTTCGGCCAAAAAGAACGCCAGGGGCAACTACGTGCTCAATGGCCTCAAATGGTTTGCCTCCGGTGCCGGAGACCCCAGAACTTCCGTCTGGTTGGTCATGTGCCAAACTGACGACAACAAACTGAGTCCCTACACCAACCACACGGTGTTGGTTTTGGATGCCAAAAAGGCCTTGGCCTCCGGCAAGGCCCGGAACGTGCGTCCCTTGCACGTTTTCGGGTACGACGACGCTCCCCACGGCCATTGTGAGATCGAGTTCAAGGACTACGAGGTGTCTGCACAAGAGATGCAGCATGCGGTGTTGGCCGGAGTGGGCCGTGGTTTCGAGTTGATCCAGTCCCGTTTGGGTCCAGGCAGAATCCACCACTGCATGCGTCTTCTTGGGGCAGGAGAGTATGCCTTGATGCGGACCCAACTCAGAGCCAACACCAGACAGATCTTCGGCAAGCCCATGGCCAAATGGGAGTCGTACATCACGCAATTTGCCCAGTTCAAGATCGACCTCCATCGGACCCGTTTGTTGGTGTTGAACGCCGCCCATAAGATCGACATTTCCGACGCCAAAGCCGCCCAAAAGGACATTGCCATGGCCAAGATCGAGACTCCAAGAACCGTATTGAAGTTGCTCGATTGGGGCATCCAGATGTACGGAGCCGAGGGTGTTTCCCAGGACACCGAGCTTTCCCGTATGTATGCCCATGCCAGAACTTTGAGAATTGCCGATGGTCCAGACGAGGCCCATTTGTTCCAATTGGCCAGACAGGAGCAGAAGAACGCCAAGCAGATCGACGAGTACTTTGCCAGGCATGAGGGCCAGCGGGACAAGCTCGTGAAGCTTGCCAAGTTGTAATCCAAGAGAGTTGTCGGTAAATTGGAGACTAAAATGATATGAAGAAATTAATAAATGTAGAATTAATTCTAAGTAGAAGTCAGCTAGATGTAGAGATTATTGCTGGCATTGAGTCAAGTACAATTAGGGAATTGGTCCAGTTTAGATTTTTGACTATATTAGTCGTAGTCAGTATAAGAGGTACTTTACTCGAGTTATTTAATTATTGACAGAAGTGCATTTGCAATGGTCGGAACATTACGATGATCTCTGGTCGTTAGAGTGATGTAGATTATCATAAAGTCTTAAAATTAAGATATTATCCGATCAATTGCAATTGATAATCTAAATTATTCAATTCGGATTAATTGCAATTGATTAAATTATTCAATTAATATCGCTTCAATTTCAATTGATTAAATCTATTCAATTGTCTGAAATAACAATATTTTCATTTGGTAGGATTGATTAAATCTAAATTATTCAATAGTCAATAAAATTAAGATATTCTCAATTGGCAGCAATTGATTAGACCAGACTATTCAATTACTATCTGTTCAATTGCAGTGGATAAACATCTAGATTATTTAAGTGATGTGCAATCGAAATATTATCGGTAGCAATTGATTAGTTCAAATTATTCAATGTCTTCCAAGTTAAGCAATAATATCCTATTAATCAGATCCTAATAGATAATTGCAAGTATCTCGTTGAATGTTTCAATTGTGTTCCTACTCTACACTTCGGAGAACGTGAGCTCGTTAATATTATACAAGTAGCACCAGCCTGGCTAGTACAAGTCCGCCTTGGTGAAGTCGCTGATGAGGCCCTTGGCAAGCAACTTCTTTCCTCTCTGCGTCTCGGTGGCAATGGTCTGGGCATGCACCTGCTTCAACTCGGCCTCGGCCACCTCGAACGGGATCTGCTCCAATTGCTCGAGATGGTCGTCCTCTCTGTCGATGTCGAGTTCTCCCATCATCACCACGTTCTCTCCTCTGACCATGAACACGCCACGGTATGCTTCAGCAAAGCGGGCTGGGCCCTTGCTTCCGTTGTGGTCCTTCAAGTAAATCCGCTCCACGGCATCCTGAAACACCAAGTTGGCAAATTGATCGAATGTTCTCAATATTCCGAAGATATTCCTGCCGTCTTTCAACAACACGAATGTTTTCCTGTCGACAGATCCCACGATGGCTGCAGCGGTTGTGAAGGTGTAGGATTCTAAATACAAGTCCTCGACATTGGGGCCTATGGAATCTTGCGTTCCGGATGTTTGAGCAGCCGGCTGCTGTTGTGGTTGTGGAGGGGAAGCAGACATGATGTAGTAGGTAAGGCGTTGGTTTATGATAAAAGTTTTCGATATTGGTGACGTGCGCACGACCTGGAATGGAAAGGTGGATGGATGGAAGGGGAGGAAGGGAGGTGAAGGGGAGGTGAAGGGGAGGTGGAGTGGGGAAGACGTGAAAGGAGTGGCTTTATTGGGAATTGTTTTTGGGTGACGTGGTAATTTTCACGATTTTCTGGTGGTTCTGAATATTATAAATTGTGCTAATATAACATGAGTGTAATTAATTGAGTCCATTAAATTGGGGTTATTTGACTGTTTCGTCCAGTTACGAGGATCAGTATATTCAGATATGAATTGTGTGGAAATGTGTGGGTTTTATAATTTTCTGTTAATTTTTTTTTTTTTGGTAAACCGATTGATTCAATAATATGCATTGCTTCCAAGCATAGACAAGTAAATAAACAAATGCAAAAGGTATCAAATTTACAATGCCTTCCAATCATTGATAGTAACATCTGGTGTCTGATACTTGCAAGAGGTGACAAGAAGTGTCATAATATTACACATGCCAAAAATTCCCGTCACTTCATCATTTCATCAATTCTTGGGCTAAAATTCTGGAACAAAGCTCAAAATACTCATAACACCCCTCCAACTCTACATGAACCACTCCTTTCCATCCCACAATGCCCCATCACCCATTTTTCACTCTCTTCAAATTTCCACCAATCTCATCCCACTCCACAATCTGATTGGCCAAATCGCCCGTTTTTTGCACCCCAAAACCGCCGCCGCAGTCTCCTGCATGCCACCGCATCTCCTGCAGTCCCGTGACACACCGCCACCCATTCTTTCCCCTCCCCACAATGTCCTCCATCACCACTGGCATCTCATCTTATCTATATGCACGCATCTGAGAAATCTTCATCTCCATGTCTTTCTTCAAGTACAAGGACGTGATCGAAGAGGGCGACTTGGTGCTTGCCTTCATCAGCAGAGGCAACATCAAGCCCGTGACCGTGACCAAAGGAGCCCAGTTGAACACCAGATACGGCCATTATGAGCACGACAAGATGATCGGCCTTCGCTATGGAGAACAGATGGCAGGCATCAACGACCACGGTTTCATCCATTTGTTGCATCCAACTCCGGAAATGTGGACTCTTTCGTTGCCCCACCGGACTCAGATCGTTTATACGCCCGACTCCTCCTACATTATGCAAAGATTGAAGGTGACTTCTGGATCCAGAGTCATCGAGGCCGGTACCGGTTCGGCGTCCTTCTCCCACTCGTTTGCCCGTGCTATTGGCTTGGACGGCCGCCTTTTCACCTACGAATTCCACGAGCCCCGTTACTTGGAGGCCAAGAAGGAGTTGGACGGCCATGGCTTGGTCAATACTCACATCACCCATCGCGATGTGTGCAACGACGGCTTCGAGATAGACGTTCCCCGGGACTTCGGCCCGGCCATTGACGGCGAGGTGGTGTTTCTCGACCTTCCGGCCCCGTGGTCGGCCATCCCCCACCTCCCCAAGGTCATAAGTTCTACGCAAGTGGTAGGCATCTGTTGCTTCTCGCCGTGCATCGAGCAGGTGACCAAGACGGTCCAGGCTTTGGAGGCGCATGGCTGGATCAATATCGAAATGGTCGAGGTCGCCGGCCGCCGCTGGGAGGCCCGCAAAGATATGGTCAGAGACATCAAGGACGTGGTCAAGAGATTGAAAGATATTCAGTCGAGAAAAAATCAGGGCATCGAAAACCGCCGCCACGCCAAGGTCGTGGGCGAAAAGCGGGACCATGCAGAGGTGCTGCCGGAGCCAGCAGAGGCGCCAGAGCCTTCCAAGTTCCAGAATCTCGGTAAGGGCTTCAATCCGTTTGGAAAAGGCATCCGGATTAGAGAGGGAGACGAGCAATTCGTGTGGAGAAACGTGACCAAAATCGAGTCCGAGGTCAAGAGTCACACCTCGTACCTTACCTTTGCATCCAAGCTTCCGCCTGCCCCACAATAGACACTGCCAGTAGTACCTGCTTCTTCTTGTAGTCCGGGTCGTGCGCGCCCCAACTTCACCATGTAAAGTGAGCGTCTGTACAACTCCAATCGCACCTATTCCACATCAATCAAACATGAGTGGCCAACCAATTGGTATGTTGACACCTGCATCGGGATCCTCTGGACGAGACGCTTCCGCCAGTACCAAAAACGGCCGTTTTAGCACCAATATTGGCAGACTTCTCGCACTTCAAAGTTCACATCTACTCCATCGACACCCAACACTTACGGCAAGCTGGAGGACCCAGAAGTCCCAAATCAGCTCAATTCGGCCCATGAAGGTGCCAAGGTAACGATAGAGTAGTTGATTTTCCGCTTTTTCCCGTCTGTTCCCGTCATTCTACCCATACTAACCGCAGTTCTCGACCAAGGTACGGGATTCGTAAAGATCGGAAGGGCAGGAACGAATTTCCCTGACTACACCTTCCCTTCCATCGTCGGAAGACCCATTTTGCGGGCCGAAGAAAGAAATATCCTCCTTCCCTCCGACATCCAGATCAAGGACATCATGTGTGGCAGTGAGGCCAGTGAGGTCAGATCGTTGCTCCAGATCAGCTACCCCATGGAAAACGGTATCATCAAGAACTGGGAGGACATGGAGCATTTGTGGGACTACGCTTTCTACGAGAAGTTGAAGCAGCCCACCCAGGGCGAGAAGGTGTTGTTGACCGAGCCTCCCATGAACCCGTTGAAGAACAGAGAGACCATGTGCAACGTCATGTTCGAAAAGTACCAGTTTGGCGGCGTGTACGTGGCCATCCAGGCCGTGTTGGCGTTGTACGCCCAGGGTTTGAGTTCCGGTGTCGTGGTCGACTCCGGAGATGGTGTGACCCACATTGTTCCCGTGTACGAGTCGGTGGTGTTGAACCACTTGACCCGCAGATTGGACGTCGCCGGAAGAGACGTCACCAGAAACTTGATCAACCTCTTGTTGCGTCGTGGCTATGCATTCAACAGAACCGCCGACTTCGAAACCGTGCGCCAAATCAAGGAGAAGTTATGTTACGTGTCATACGACTTGGACTTGGACACCAAGTTGGCCCAAGAAACCACCACGTTGGTCGAGTCGTACGAGTTGCCTGACGGCAGAGTCATCAAGGTGGGCTCCGAGAGATTCGAAGCTCCAGAGTGTTTATTCCAGCCTCATTTAGTGGATGTTGAACAACCCGGTGTTGGCGAGACATTATTCAATACTATCCAAAGTGCTGATGTGGACATCAGATCGTCTTTGTTCAAGGCCATCGTCTTGTCCGGTGGTTCCTCCATGTACCCCGGTTTGCCTTCCAGATTAGAAAAGGAATTGAAGCAGCAATGGTTGACCAAGGTGTTGAAGGGCGACGCCTCCAGATTGGACAAGTTCAAGGTCAGAATCGAGGATCCTCCCAGAAGAAGACACATGGTCTTCATTGGTGGTGCTGTTTTGGCCAACATCATGGCGGACAAGGAACACATGTGGATTTCCAAGCAAGAGTGGGAAGAACAAGGACCAAGAGTGTTAGAAAAGTTGGGCCCCCGTTAGAGCCAAGTACATGCAAATATGACGTAAAAGTTCACGATAAACAAAACAAATTACCAATGTAGGATCTGTATGAGGAACTCGTTGAGAATTACATATTTGGTTAATTTCTATAAAGACATTACCAAAGATAAATGGATCTTTTTTTTAAATAATTGGACAAAAGCCTTTTTTTATATATATAATTATATGGTTTCTCTCTATTAGATCAATTACACTGTGTATTACTCTAATTCACTTTGTGCTCTTCCTCTGGGTGCTCAAATATATTATCTATTTACCCATAATTCAAGTTTTCTATTTGCTTTAAAACGGAATCAACCAATGTGTCGTAAACATCTGTACTCATAGGTCCACCGCCATTGATTCTCTTGTTGTAACCATAATTCACTGCCAGGTGGACCAAGTCTCTAATGAAGCTTTCACTCACGATCTTGGGCTTCAAGAAGTCACTATTAATGCATTGATCGATGGTCCACCTTTCATTGGGATTTCTTGCCAAGCAGTTTTGCATTAAATCAACGGCACTCTGTGGCACTTGAATACCCCCAATACCTTTCGAAGGAAACGTGATTTTGACTTGTGGGTTCATGATTGCCATTATTCTTTGGTTTCCCGAATATCCTCCGTATGGAGGCTTCCCATAAATCATTTGGTAGACAATACAACCACAAGACCACACATCGGACGGTTTTCCAACTTTCCAGGTATTTCTTTGGGAACTCTGATTGTTACCATCTGCAATTGGTAATCCAGGGAATGTTTGGTTAACTTCCACCAATGCTTCGGGTGCCATGTAATTGGGAGTTCCTATCTGTGATTCTCTGTAAATATTGGCGGTGTGATCGGGAACTGCATTTGCGATTCCAAAATCGATGATTTTCAAGATTCCTCTGACAAATAAGAAATTGGCAGGTTTCAAGTCACTGTGGACAATTCCTGCCTCATGCACTGCTTTCACACACTTAAGAATTTCAATGGAATAATACTTAACGAAATGCAAATCCATTGGGTTGTTCATGCTCAATTTAGTTTGGAATACGTGGGCCAAATCAATATCACCACATTCCATCACCAAATAGATCGATCCATCGCCTATGGCGTGATCAACAAGTTTGACAACTCTATCTGCGTGCTTGAGTTTAAGCAACAAATCGATCTCACCTTTGAAACCACGCACGCAAGCATCATCAAACTGGTCAAAAGTTACTTTCTTGATTGCATATAGTCTATTATTGGCGTGTGCCTTTACCTTGTAAACTTTTGACGTCCCACCTCTACCGAGAAGTTCAAGCTTTTCGTATTGGTTTCCGTTGATGATGATGCATTTCTTTTTGGCTTCTTCTGATCTGGGTGGTGGATGACTTGGTTCAACCACAAAAGGTCTTGCTTGAGGAAATTCCTGACTTCCCACTGCATTGTTTCCATTCTTATTCGTGTTGAGGTTGTCATCAACTTCAGTTCTGGATTTGAAACCATTGTGGGCACTTTCTTTCCTTATTTTGGGGATCTTGGGTTTTCTAAAGCTTTCAAGCTCGCTTGAATTGAAAGAATTAACTGGTATGTCATGCAATGGGACTCTATCCTGTTGTTTTGGTGAATGTACTAGATTCATGTCGTTGTCCGGGTCTTTCATGACGGAAAATGTCTTGGCCCCTGCCTCTGCAAAATTCTCTGGTTCGAATGGCACTGGTGAATCCTTGGTTTTTGAGTCCAACTGAAGCTGAAGCTCGTTCAAGCTTTTCTGCTCTTCGATTCGTCTTCTAATTTCGATCTCTTTGCTCCTTGCTATAAAGTCAAGTTCTTTGACGAAGGAGTTGCTGGACTTGGCGTCCTCTTCTACAGGGAAGCTGTGGTTGTGGCTTCCTGTAGTAATGGCTTCGGGTTGTTTTGGAGAGAATTTTTCAAGTGAAAACACCGGAGGGGCGGTCTCTGTTGGAAAGACTTCAGCGGAGGAAACAACTGAGCCTTTGAAATCGATTTCTGAGTCTGCTCTGCCATAGTTTTCGCTTAAACGCGATGCCCGCTTGGGAGGACCCAACATCTTGCCGAACCGGCGTGTTCCACGTATCCGCTTGATAGTGTGGACGTTAGACGAGGGCGTGGGCCCCTCTTCACTGGAGACTATGGCACTACCGGGGGTGGTGGCTGGGGTCTTGTATGCTATGTTGTGGGGAGACGACACGCCGTCCATCAAGTCGTCTTCGGAATGGGTATTTTGGGTGTAGATGCTGTGATTAAAGGAGTTGTGTGAATTGTGGTGGTTTTGCGTCTCCTGGAATGACGAATGGAACGACGATGCTGAAGTGTTGGCCTCTTGGGGCTGAGGGTCTCGAGGGTTTTCCTTGGTCTCTTTGACCTGGAACGGCGAATCTCGTTCCGACTCCTTGAAATGGACCGAGAGGCGGCTCTTCAATGCACTGGACCGCAGTTGGGGGAAGTCCAACTCATAGATGCCTGTGACGTTGTTGCTGAGGTCGCTGTTTTTGGTGTTTCCAGGCGATGCCTTGGTTCTGTCGTTGAGTAATGCAATGCTGTAGGAGCTGAGGGCCGGGGGAAGAAACGTGTTGTCGTCTTCATTGGCAAAATGTCGCTTGTGACTACCAGAATCTTGCAATGGCTCCATTGGAGACCTGGTTAACTTATATGACATTGCTCATGAATGGGACTTTCCGGAGGGCTAGAACGACAGGAATTGAAGGAAACGGAAGCCTGGGGTGTCGCGAAGACGATTAGATGCAAAGGGAGAGTTGGTATGGGGAAATAAAGGAATGGAGGAACGATGAAGGGTGGTTGTGTATCGCGTCTTGTTTAAGTTGTTTACAAAAGAGTATGTGTGGCCTGCATATAATCTATGCGCGACAAAAAGGAAAGGTGCAAAAAGTAAATGCTCCACGGCAGGTTCGAACTGTCGACCTTCAGATGACACAACAGATTGCTATGAGACTGACGCTCTGCCAACTGAGCTAGTGAAGCGATTTACATGTTGTTAAAGAAAGAGCAGAATGAGTAGGAGACAATCAAGTGAATAGAAGAGTTGAGAAATAGAAGAGAAAGGAGTAGAAATAGTAGAGAAAGAAGTAGAAAGAGTAATTGAAAAAAAATAATGGTAAAGGTATGGAATTGATTTGAAGTTAGGACAATCTTGTGTCTTCTGTTCTCGGTCAACTATAATAAACCGTGAGTTAATAAATTTTCAGAATTAATGCAAAATGGTGAAAATAAGACAGTCGAGAAAAACTACAGAAAAAGAGAAAGATGAGAGAAGAAGAGGGAAGAGACTGAATACCATGTATACAGTACAGTATTCCATCAGGACCCATAAAGGAAGATTGCTCGTAGAGCTCTGTCCAATAGTAGACCAATTACGTGAATGATTACGTAATCAACATCGTAACTACAGAGGCAGCCTCTATGACCGCAGATACAGACGAGACTTCCACTATTCAGCGACAGACCTCATTCAATGAAGCCCCACGTGCAACGAGCCTGTATATGCTTCACTTCTAGATATGCACATCTTAATTGTGGCCATTTCACTTTCGTCCATTTCTGAATATTCACTCTGACCATTTCTATCACCTCTATTCATTCCATGGCCTCTGCCTAATACGGCTGATTAACCCCGACATGCACCCTGCATGTAGCGTGCATTTGACGAAAGCGGCCATCTAATACGCTGAAAACCACGATGTAAAAGCACCAAAAGTGGCGGCACGGACCTGAAAAACAAACCGTTGGAACCGCAAGATCCTTCTGTACATTCCCATATGCTCAAAATCCCCAAATTCCTGTTCTTTGCCTCTTTTCCATCGCCCTGGTGCATCACTTCGAGCGGAATTATTAGTGCGATATGGGCAATTCCAGCTCCAGAAAAGGCCCTACCAAAAGGCACAACCAGTGGGCCGATTGCCCCCAAACTTGACACACTACAAGCCCCGAGCACAGGCTACACGGCAATGTACTCATTTCCCCATTTACTTTCCCCAAACACCCCCAATCCTCATATCTCTCTTCCTGTCCACCACCACCTTCCTCATCGGTCCTGCACCCACACCCCCACGTGTAGCCCCCAATCTAATCCGCCCTACTAACTTCTCCAGTTATATTCCCCTACTTCGGCCCTTTCTCAAAGCGCCTTCCACTCCATCTTCATGTCTTCCAACACCAAAAGAATTGCATTACCTGCTCGTGTCGAGCCCAAGGTGTTCTTTGCCAATGAGAGAACGTTCCTTTCGTGGTTGAACTTCACCGTCATCTTGGGGTCTTTGGGTGTGGGTTTGTTGAACTTTGGAGACTCCGTGGGCAGAATCTCGGCTGGTTTGTTCACGTTTATTGCCATGTTGACGATGGTGTATGCATTGATCACGTACCACTGGAGAGCCAAGGCCATCAGATTGAGAGGATCTGGACCATATGACGACAGATTCGGCCCCACCATGTTGTGTGTGTTTTTGTTGGTGGCTGTGGTGGTGAACTTTGTGTTGCGGGTGAGAGCTTAGTGTATTAATAAATGACCAGAGACAACGTGTAGGGAATGAGGGAAGAGGGGAAGATTCAACGACTGGTAAAAATAGACCAAATGAGACTGTCAGTTTCAATAAGACTTCATTAAATGAGACTAGTCAATTTCAATGATGAGACTTCATTAAATGAGACTAGTCAATAATAATATTCAGATGAAATTCAATAAACAAATCTGGAGACTACTGATCTGGACACTCCTAATCTGGAGAATATTCAATTATCTGGAGAATATTCAATTAATCTGGAGTATATTCAATTAATCTGAAGACATTCAATTAATCTGGAGACTACTAATCTGGAGACATTCAATTAATTTGGAGATTATTCAATTTTATTAGTCTACTCAATTAATCCTACTCAATTAATCTACTAATGAATGATTCTATCTGGAATTGTATGCATTGTGTTACTTTATGTGGAGAGAAGTGACCAGTTCCATTTTCTCTGGAATCCACACATTCGTCCAATGAGTACCCTCGGTTCCATTCTTTCAGTCTATTCTGTTAGTCTCATCGGTGTAATTGACTGCAGATTGCTTGACTATTAGCAAATTGCGATTAAATAATAGAATAAACGTTATATTTTATTAATTGGACCCGTTATTGCGAGAACTGCTTTGGTGGTTCACAGGATGTTTTAATTTGGACGAAATTGAAATATCGCAGCTCTTGCCAAAGTGATTATGTCAAAAAATGCAACGAACATGAAAATGGAGGATTGTTGCTTCATTAAGATTGCGGATTTGAAACAATAAGGCCCTAAAGAATGTTAATTTGAATATTGACCTGACAATTCAAAGGAAAGTTGTAATTTTTCAGTAATCTTTTCTCACTGCTAGTTCATTCAATTGAAGAATAAACCTGCTAATAGTTGACCAGCTTGCACTCCTTTATTGAACAAAGAATTGCCACCTGCTGCTTTCAGAGAAGCCAATGTATATAGTTTTATCTCTTCTCAATAATATACCCCCCTACTTGTATCTCAATTATCATTTCAATTATAATAACTCTCTTCATCTCTTCATATCTTTCCATATTTAATTCCTCTCATCTCATCTCATCCCCTCTATCCATAACGTCTCCGCATCTCGCGGTACCGCAGAAGGTAGTACAACGCCTCCAACTCCTTGACCACATATTCGCCTTTTTCCATCGCTTTCTCCATGTCTTCTTCACTATCCACCACCGTGTTCTGGAAGCTCCGCTTTAACTGTTTTCGAAACTTGGCGTATCCCCCCGATTGGGCCGGGTACTCCCGGCCCATGTACAACAAGTTCCGGTACAAGTGCCGGATTCTGGGGTCCATTGGCCTGGATAACGTGCACTTATAATTATTAGTCTCACATATTGTAATTCTACATATTATTTTTCTACATATTATAATTCTACATATTATACTTCTCCATTTATTCAGACTGCGAATTCATTTACAACAACTTACTGTTCTTTATCATTTGCTTGATGCCCGAAAGATACCTCCCTTCAAGGCCCGTGGCCTTGTTTGTTGCCCAGTTCGACGTGCGGACTGGATACAAGCTTGTGTGGTCCAAAACGCTGGTTCCAGACCTCTCTCTAGACGGTTTGGACTACAAGTCCTTACCGTCAGGTATCCACGATCACAGGAAGGCCACAGTGTTATTGAGCCATTTTCACGGCTCCAAACTCTACTACGGTACCAGCCAGTTCCGCCAGCACATCTCTGGCGACGGTTCGGGCGAAAACGGCGGCGCTGGCGATGCCATTGACCGCTCTACTGTCCACATGTACACCGTGGGTGTACTCTGTGACGCCGGCACCAGGGGCGCCGACTGGAAGCCCAACGAGTTTGTCAACACCGGTTGGGAGTATGCTGACGACATGGACAAGACGCTTGTGCGGTTTCTCCGCCAGGAACAGTACCAGGACTTCCAGGGGTTCGAGGCCCTCTACAACAAGATCACCAGCGCCACCGACTTCTTGGGCGTGGCGCCGCCACAGCCCAACATCAACCACCATCTTTTGACCAAGTTGCCCAACTTCATCGACTTGTTTGGCCCGTTGGTGCTCGTGCTCTTCAAGCAGACGCTCTTGCGCAAGCGCATCTTGTTCTTCAACAGAAACCACGCCACCAGCCCCGACTTCGGCACCGTCAACGCCTTCTCGTACGTGCTTGCGCTTTTGACGGTCATTCCACAGAACTTGGACACCGTTTCCAGGGACGAGAAGAAGACGTCGTTCTCCCAGCCCATCTACAACGTGGGATTGCCCGACTTGGAAGGCCCGCTCTTGGACACCAAGGCCTTCGTCGGTTCCACCAACGACGACATCCTCCTCTACCAGAAGAACGTGTTCGACATCGCCGTGGTGGTTAACGACGAGGACCACGAACACCCGGCCGCGTACCGTGTTGGCGACGTTTCTGTGCCTTTGGACACCAGAAAGGGCCTCAGGGCCACCGTGCGGGACTACCACAAGTTCAAGGCCATCCACAACGAGCTCCACAAGCTCGGAACCGCGTCGTCCAACGAGTTGTCCCGCCAATTCACCAATTTCTCCAACATTTCCACCGACGACCTCAACTCGGTGCACACCAAGATCTCGTCGTCCTCGTTGGACAATTACGACGAGGAAGTGCTCGACGAGCCTCCGTGGTGGCTCAGCGATGCCACCCAGGCCGTGTCGTGGCGTGAATCCATATGGTCTGCTTTCTCGTGGTTTGCCAGTGCTGGACAGGTGGTGAACAACTCGCATAACAAGGCAGTGACCAGCAATGAGCACCACGGCAGTGTGGACTTCTTGCAGTTGGTCAATATCGTGGGGTATTTCCACAGTCTCACCAAGAAATGGATCGTGTTGATCAACGAGATCGTGGTGGAACAGTTGGAGGACCAGAAACAGGACAATTCCATTTTAATGGATACTTCTCGGGACGACGATGCGTCTCTCTTTTCATCATTGACTTCCAACCACAAGATCAACTTGGAGCTCACCTACGAGGACGTGGTGGATATGGAGCTCGACCCATATTATGAGCAGGACATTGAGTTTGTCAAGGAGTTTGTGATGTTGTACTGGGGCTCGGTGGTGGAGAGCGTTGATATCGGATTAGGATTTACGGGCATTTGCTGCTAGTGACAAATAAAGGACCAATAATGTTCTAGAAGGAACCAATACCGTTAATCATCTACTACCTGTTTACCAATCTATTTCTGGAAGTGTCACCATGGGATTCTAGAGAAGGACGAATAGATCAATACTAATTGACCCCAACTAGTTCGATGGACCAGTATGAATAGATTTGATGGAATATTAAGAACTAGTTCGGAAAATGACTACAACTTACTAATATCAACTTCAATGGATTCATTGGACTAAAATGGCTGGAACCAAAGGAGTAGAACTAGAGTCAATACAGAATCAGCGGACCGAAGGAATACAATTAAAATAGAATGAACGCAATCCAACAGTCCAATTAATGGATGTGAACCAACAGTTAAATATCAACCTAATTTAACAATGGAATAACGTCCCAATTCTCCAATTAACGTCCCCATTCACTATTAACGTCCCCATTCACTATTGATGTCCCACTTCACCATTAACGTCCCCATTCACTATTAACACCCCCATTCACCATTAACGTCCCAATTCTTCAATTAACACTCCCATTCCCATTCACCCTTTCCGTCTTACTTCCAAATCCCAATGCACCTATTAATCCAGATCACCCACGGAAATCAACCCCCCACTTTCCCTGGTTCCAAACCACCCAACTTCATGCACCAGGTCTTATTGGCGACTGTTGGTCTCGATCCAGACGGAATGATCTCTGAGTTCTGAGCCACGTTTGGCGATGTGAGACACACCGTTGAGAGCAATGGAGTATGCGCAATTCAGGTGCAGACATCGAGATATGAGGCAATATTTATTTCAGTAGAACGAGGCCAATGACAATACATGCTTAATTAATACGCGTCTGATAGAATAGAGAAGAATAGAGAAAGGAGTAGAATATAGAGACAATGGGGGTGGAATGATTAGTGGAGTCCAGTAGTGGCAGTGTATGAATAGAGTGAGAATGTGAAACATGGTGAGAGCATACATAGTGAGAACATTTGTCAATACATTCTAATACATTCTAAATATTCTAATACATTCTATATATTCTAATATATTGTCACTGAGATTAGAATAGTGACAATACGATGACAGGATAGAGATGCTCGAAGATAATAACAATAATAAACCTCTGCTGCTAAGACTACACTTTCAAAGAATCAATCTCCACTTTACAACACTCCTGTAGCTATCCATTATCATTTACAACACTCTACTCCTGTAGTTATTGATATACACTCTACTCCTGTAGCTATCCATTACATTGCCATTACTCTTCATTGACTAATTCTTGCCTTTACACTTTATTGACTAATTATAAGCCATTTCCAACCAAAGCCCTGCACACCGCAATCCCATTCCAATTTATTCCAATTTATTCCAATCTATTCCAATCTATTCCGATCCCATTAGTTGCAGCGCCACATTGCACGGTACTGTTCTACCGCGAGACCGCGTCAAAACAAGCAACCCAGCCTAGAATCTAGATTAAATCGAACAGGAGACATGGGAGTAGACCAAGTGACTAATGTACATATCTATACAGATATGATTATAGATATATATAGATATGGTTATAGGTATCTATATAGTTATAGATGTAGATATAGTTATAGCATTAATCCCCATTAGTATCCCTCTCATCTCTTTCTCCCTTCTCTCTAACTTCTTCCCTTATTCTCTCCTTACCACCCTCACTATAAACTACCACCACACCACTACACGACTGAGACAGCCATCAGTTCTAGGGCTACAAGGCCGCAAAAAACGCCAAAACAAGCCGAGATCAAACCAAACCCTTCCACTATTACATCCCATCCACCAAATCCACCCATCTCCTCCCTATTCTCCCCTTATCTACCCCTACCCCTACTACCGCCTCCTTCGCACTTCTCCACGTAGTACGTGGAGAAATCAATTTGGCGAAAATCAATCCATTTACAACACCCTCCTCTCGCCCTCCCCATCATTGGACGTTGGCCACAGTGTCTGGAGGTAACAAACAGCGCAGACTTCCCCTAGTTCCTGTGTGATTGATCGAATACGGGTCCTGGCCAGCTTTCCCCGTCTCTCCAGCACCCTCCGTTCCCTCCCTACCAGGCGGCGTTTGACAACAACACCCGCCCGTCAAAAGCCCATTGGCCCCCGCCGGAGACCACATGAAGGGCCAGAATCTCCCCCGTGGCAATGGCGCCGGCAAGAACGGCCACCGCCGCTCCAACTCCCGCTACGGAGGCGCCAGCGCTGCAGCCGCCGACGAGGGCACCGACCGCTTGGTGTATCTCGTGGCCAAGTCCGTCGGAAAACGCGTCATTGCCAAGATCGCCAACGGCTCCCGCTACCAGGGTCTCCTCGTGGCCGGCGACTTGGCCGCCTCCGGCAATGCGCCGTTGTCGGTGGTGCTCCAGAACCCCCGCCTCTTGACCCGCGGCTTGATTGCGGAAAAGAGCAACGTGGACGACGACAAGGACCTTCCCTCCAAGCTCGTCATCAAGGCCAAGGACTTGATCGACTTGGAGGTGGCCGACGTCGACTTGAACGACAAGTCCGCCGCGGTGCACGCCGCCGCTGCCACCGCTGCCACCGCGGCCCCGGCTCCGCCCCCCCAGGACTTCAAGACCGACGCCGACATCTCGGGCCGCTTCCAGATGCGAGAACGCGAGTTGCAGCGGTGGGTCCCCGACGAGGACTCGGCCAGAAACCCGGCATTGGCCTTGGACGACTTTGGCTCCGCCTCGGCGTCCGCCGGCGGCCTGTGGGACCAGTTCAAGGTCAACGAGGAGAAGTTCGGCGTGGAGGCCTCCTACGACGAGCATCTTTACACCACACGCATCAACAAGCAGGCCCCCGACTACCACGAGAAATTGGCCCGTGCCGACCGCTTGGCCAAGGAGATCGAGGGCCTGGCCACCTCCGACCGCCACATCATGGAAGAAAGAGGCTTGGCTGTTGATGACAGTGGCATGGACGAGGAGGACAAGTACTCGGGCGTCGACAGAAGAGGCGACGAGTTGATGGCCGCTTTGAGAAGCGCCACCCTCTCCAGCGACGCCAGCAGCACCATCCGCGCCGCTTCTCCCGGAACTTATTTACCCCCAAGACAAAGAGCTGCGCAGTACCACGATGATCCCGCCATCATTTCCAGCTCCGCCACCTCCTACACCAAGTCTGGCACCAGTACTTCCCCCGTGCCCCAAGTCGCCGCCGCAGAAGGCGCTTCCGACCCCTCCAAGGAGAGCGTGGAGCCCAATTCGACTTCCAAAAACTCCGTGTCTACGGCTGCTGCAAAGCAGCCACTTCCAAAGCCCGATTCGATTCCTGCGAAGCCCCAAGTTTCTCAGCACAACGAATCGTTCAGATTGAATGCCCAGAGTGAGATCAACTCTTTGCGCGAGTTCAGTGCTAACTTCAAAATCCCCCACAAGATGCCAACCGACTTGTTGCCAATTCTTTCCAAGGATAAATTGAAGCAAGACGAAATCTTGAAGAAGCAACAAGAAACTCAACGCAATAAACAGAAAAAGGAACAGGCCGCACAACAAGCTGCCCAAGCGATCTCTCAACAAGTGCAGGGCCAAATGAAGAAGATTGAGCCCACCAAGCCGGCCTTCAAGTTGAATCCTAAGGCGGTGGCATTTACTCCTTCGAACAAGCACGTGCAAATGTCTCCTAATCCCCCCAAAGCAAACTTCCACAGACCTTCCAACAATCCTTCACCACGAATGAACAATTCGAGACCGTACTCTGGTTCGGGCTCGAACGGCCCAAGCAACGGACCCTCAAGACGACACCACCAAATCTCGCCAGCCGAGTTCTTTGGAGGTGCTGACAAGATTCCAACCAAGGAAAGTCAAGAGAAGAAGGCAGCTGAGTTTAAGTTTGCTTTCAATTTGTTCATCACATGCAAGAAGACAAACGAAGCTAAGGGTGCCAAGGGACCTGTTATTTTTGAGAAGACATTCAAGACTCCTCCAACCTGGGATTCAAACTTTGATGACACACATGATAAATTGTTCCCATCCATTCAGTCATTAAACAAGGGTGGACCTGGTGTTATAATACCCTCGTCTCAGTTTATGGCTAGTCCTTTGATGGGCAACCCAGCAATACTGGCAGGGTATCCAGCACCAAACGGCAAATACCCAATGTCTAACCAACAGCAACAACAAGCTGTTGCTGCAGCGATCCACTTCCAACAGCAGCAACAGTTCCATGCTGCTATGATGTACCAACAGCAATTTTCTGGAGGAGTTCCACCAGGCCAGCCACCGGTTCCAATGTACCCAGGAGGTGACCAACAGTTTTTGCCACCTGGGGGATTTATGCCCCCACCAGGGGGATTTGTTCCAGGCGGCAGCCCGGTCAATGGAAACATGATGATGGGAGGAGGTAATCCATATTCTGGAGGAAACCACCACAATTACAATCATCATCATCATGGAAATGGGAGAAGGTTTAACAACCAGGGTTCTTCGAAGCGCGGAGGTCACAATTGATGTAAGAGGAAGCAGAAGCAAAGCAGATGCTGGAAAAGAAATAAGCAAGCCTAAAGAAATTGAAGTAGGTTGCAAGAGGATACGTGTCGATGGAATGCAAGTTTGCATTGAGCTGAATGAAGCGACACGTCACAGACATCGATCTAGGAAACTAGACTCGGTTTGTGAATATACGAATACTTTAGAGGCAGGATGTAGAGTATTGTAGATTCTCGTAACACGAAGGAAAAGTTGTGAAAGAGGGACAAGCAGATAATTGTTATGGAAGATCATGAAACGAGACAGACAGATAATTGCTATGGAAGTCAGATTAATTGTGGGACTATTCCTAAATTATCGACTGTGACAAAATCTATAGAAACATATGTACCTAAAATTGTAACCCAAAAGCACAGGTTGAATAAATAAATAGTAGAAGAAATTGACAATGCTCGCTTAAGTTGTGAAGAATTCATTGAAAGTAGTTACCAAAATCATAAGGTCCATGCTTATTATGTAGGAGTTCTGATTTCGAATGCTCTAGAATCACCAGTTCCCAAGACTCTCCTACTAATTAAATAAACTCTCTCTTGTATTTCTTCTACATGTTCCATTCCTTTCTCTTTTCTTGAAGACACTCTATTAATTCGCAAGTATACACTTTGGTCTTTTCAGGTCCAGATCCACCAAAATAAACAAAAATCACGCCAAAAAGCACCATTGTAACCCAATTTACCAACAAAACAAGCACAATCCTATTAAACCCAGTTTACCAACAAAACAGGCCCAATCCTATCAATTCTCCCTTTTCTTCCCTTTATCCTTCCGTTATCCTTCTCTTTCCCTTACTCCAATCTCTCCATTCCTGATGTGCGCACTAACAAATCAAATATCTATTTTACCAATTACCACCACATCAACCATGTCGGACATTGCCCTCTCCAAGATCGCCAACCTCATCAAGGTGGAGGACGACTTGGTCAAGGTGGCCGCCCTCCGGCAGCAGTTCATCAAGGAAAAAGCGTCAATTGACTTGAAGCTCTCGTCCACCACGCAGATCCACATCGACTCCATCATGGCCAACTTGACTCGTCTCAACAACGCGTCGCTCAAGCTCAATTCCATCAAGCTGAACATCAGCAGCATCAACCAGATCTACGACGACTCCATCACCCACATCAAGGACTACGCCACCATCAAGAAAATGACCCAGGTCAACCAGTTCTTGGCCTTGGTCATGAACCTCTACCACGACATTGCTCGGTTCAAGGGCTTTTTGGACTCGATTAATCAGTTGATCGAGGCCGAGACCCAAGCAATCCAAGAGAGTTTGGTGTATCCGCTCACCAACTTCTTCAATATCCACTATCTCTTGACCCAGGCGCGTAATTTCCAGGACTACTTGGAGCTCGACATGGCCAAGGCGTCAGACGACTTGAAGTCGATCATCCAGCGCATCGTGGCGCCCATTCGCAAGTCCGTCAAGCTCTTCGACGAGCTTTTGGTCGAGATCATCACCTCGTTGACCGAGTCGGTCAAGGACGGCAATCTCGAGCTCATCTTCAAGTTGATCAAGGTGCTCGAATTCGAGACCAACGAGGACACCAAGTTCTCCTTGATGGAGAACCTCGGCATCAACTCGTCCAAGGAGCTCCGCAGCGCCAACTACTCCAACTTCCGGGGCAGCCGCAGAAACTACAAGAAGTTCTTCTACGACAAGTTGCAAGAAAGTCTCGACGAGACGTTCCGGGGCTGTGTGGACCACTTTTCCCACGACCGCATGGCGGTGTACGACAACTTGGAGTGGTTGGAGGACGAGTTGTTGTTTGTCAACGAGAAGTTGGGCCCGTTGTTTCCCCAGACGTGGGAGGTGTCCACGTTTATCCAGAACGTCTACTACAACAAGTTGCACCGGTTCACGATGGACGTGATCAAGACGGACCCGCCGGCCGAGGATTTGATGCGGATCTTGGCCTACGACTCGCATTACGGCAAGTTCATCTCGCAATTGCAGGGTGACGAAGAGGAGAGAAGAAAGTCGATGAAGAAGGGCGGCGTGGCCTCCAAGCGCAAGTCGCTCATCAAGAAGGACCAGAAGTCCATTATTGGCGAGGACTTGAAGAACATGGTGTTGGAGGACTACCTCAAGGTCATCACTATCAAGATGGAGGAGTGGAACAAGAACTTGGTGAAACAAGAGACCTCCACGTTCCAGGAAAGAGAGTCGCCTCCCGACATCTACAACTACCACCAGGTCATCGAGGACTACGATGTCAACGACCACGTCATCCAGCTCGAGGTCGACACCGACGTGTATGTGTTGCCAGACTTCAAGACCCCATTGACCATGCTCAAGGAGCAGTCGGACGTGGCTGCAGACTCGGGCTACTCCAAGATCTTAGTTGGAGTGATCGAAAACTGGTCCAAGGGCTACAATATCCGCATTGACAACTACAGAACCATCATTGAAGAGGAGTTTTTGAGATACATGGCCGTGTACAACAACGACAAGTACTTGGTGACCGAGACCAAGCTCAGGCGAATGTTCAAGAAGAAGCCACAGGAGAATAACATCGACGTGGAGAACATGACGCCAGAAGAGGCGGCGGCCATTTCCCAGCCTGGTTTCATTGAATATTTGGCCGCTCTAGGTAACACCTACGAGCTCAACACCGACAGATTGCAGGACAAGTTCTTGCCCTTTTACAAAGACAAGGTGCATGCCAACTACCACGACCGCATCATGAAGTCGTTCGAGGACACGTTGAACCCCAGTACCGAGTTAATTTCCCAGATCATCAGATACATCGTGGACATCACCGTCAACGACACCTACCCGGCATTGTCGCTGGTTTTCACCAAGTCGTGGTACGAGGACGGCAGCGCCGCTCCCCAAAACGACACGGTGTTCATGGTGACGCAGATCGTGGAGTCCATCAGCGAGGTCATGGAGGAGCTTCGGAGCTACACCTCGTACGACATTTACCAGGTGACATTCAACATCTTGTTGGACACGTTCATCTCGTCGTATATCCGGTTTGGATACGCCAACATTCTCAAGGGAAGCGGCAAGAAGATCGACCCCAATGCTACCAAGAAGTACAAGTCGTTTGCCGAGGCCATTTCTCGGGACACCACCATTCTTTACGGAAGCTTCGAGCCGTTGTTGACCAGAAAGGACAGAGAGTACTTGTTCAGCAGCTTGAGTGCCATTGAGTTCTTGAGCGACTTGGCCACATGTGCCGAGCCCATGAAGGTGATTCCGCAGATCTGGGAGAACGACATCCTCAATGTGTTCTATTACTGTTCGGTGGACTATGTCAAGGGCATTTGCTTGTGTCGGAAGGACATGGATAAGGCGCAGGTGAACCAGTTGATTCCGATATTGGAGGAGATCAAGAAAAACCACCACTTGAGCGTCGAGCCCCCCAGTTTCCCTGTGGGCACCTTGACCGAATTCCAGTATGAATGATGAATGCTAATAATGACAGTAATATATCACTCTTCGTCCGAAGAGTAATTGCCTAGAGCAGAAGACAATGTAGAAGGTAATGTAGAAGAAGAAGTTGCTGTAGCGAGAGTGTTTGACATGGAAGTGATAGTCGTGACAGGATTGGTAGGATTGGTGATAATTGTTGGATTGGTGATTGTAGGATTGGTGATAATTGGATCGGTGATAATTGTAGTTTTTTTGATTGTGTTAGTTTTCTTGGGGTTTATGATACTTGTAGGGTTTGTGGTTTTAGGCTTTTTGATAGTAAACTTCCTTTCCACGCTCTTTCGAACTATCTCCTTTTCCAGAGGCTCCATATCCCTGGAACTCTCACTATGCTGTGTGTCATCTCCAGTCTCATTATCTATTTTATCCATTTCACCCTTTTCGCTTCTATTAATTTCACCTCTATCACTTCTATTATTCTCCCTCTTCCTTTCAATAATTTCACTCTTATCACTTCTATTATTCTCCCTCTTCCTTTCAATAATTTCACTCTTATCACTTCTAGTATTCTCCCTCTTCCTTTCAAATGCCTTTCGCGTCCTCTCCTCGTCCTCCTCGGCATGAAGGTCCTGCTTCATGGCCTCCAACCGGGCGATGTCCTGCTCCACCTTGGCCCTGGCCTCAGCCGCCAACACGCCGTCGCCACCCTTGGCCTGCAATTGCACGTTTCGATAGTGGAGCTCCTCCAACTGGTCATTTATGATGTGCTGCCGCTGCTGCTCCTGCAATTTCTTCTCCAAGTTCTCCATGAGGTCGCCGTCGGCCGTCTTCAACGACTCGGACTTCTGCCAGAACGGGTTCTTTTTCCGTTGTTCTTGCAACGTTTTGAACGACTGGTTGTCGAGCTCTTCCTTCTCGAGACGCTGGAGGAGCTCCTCCTCCGTCTCCTCGGCCTTGGGTGCCTTTGTCTTGGGCTCGTAGTTCCGTACCGCACCTTCTTCTGGCGTGTAACCGGCCACCTGTGGATTGGTCTTGAAGGTGATCTTGTTGTTGCAACGAGGACACGAGATATGGAACCGGACGATCTTGGTACTGAGATACTTCTCGTTGGTGACTTCTTTGCGGGCATTGAAGGAACGGCGTTGTGCAATGTACTCATTGCACTTGAGACATCTCATGGAATAGGGCGCCATCATGCGGATCTTGATATCTGGAGTGCCTCCAGTGGTCTTACGACGTTTCTTGACCTGGCTAGGGTCATAGTCAGGTGGATAGTACTTGTTGATGGCCTTTCTTTCCGACATGTAGAGAAGAAGAGGTATGTAGATATGGATTTATGGGTGCGAATAAATGAGATGAGACATAGAGAGAATAATGTGGAGGATGGTGAAGTAATATGAAATGTGGAGGATAATGAAGTAATATGTAATGTGGAGGATGGTGAAGTAGTATATAATGTATAGGGAAAGAGGAAGTATGATATAATGTGATTATGGTTAGAGAGACGTAAGAATTGGAATTAAAGTATTCATTGGATTTAGTTGTAATGAAGAGATGCAATTTGGTTTAGATGGTGGAAGTAATATATAATGTGATTATGGTTAGAGACATGTGAGAATTGAAATTAAAGTATTTATTGGATTTAATTGTATGACAAGATACAACTAGGTTTAGATGGTGGAAGTAATATATAATGTGATTATGGTTAGAGAGACGTAAGAATTGGAATTAAAGTATTTATTGGATTTAGTTGTAATGAAGAGATGCAATTAGGTTTAGATGTATATGAACCAACTAGTTAATAGCATTGAGATTAATTTAGATGAAGGGTGAGATAGTGTCAAACAGCAGTACTAGATTATAACAGAGTGTGACATTGGGATGTGAGAGATACAATATTATTGTAAATAATTAGGAATTTAATTGTCATTAGGGATGTACTCGACAAGCAACACCATGCATTTTAATTATGAACTCGAAACTTAGTATCATCACAGTAAAGAGGCAATATGCGAGAACCACAAAGGGTATTTTCAGTCAAGCAAACCTCATGGAAAAGCCAATTATATAAAGATGACAAGAAAAGAACGTAAATAAATAGAATAATATCAACTTACATATTTAATAGTAACATAGTAGTAACATTAACGACACTTAAAACAAATGGACTTAATATTTCACTTACAACAAATGGACTTTATATTTCACTTAAAACAAAATGGACTTAATATTTAAGACAGCTAATACAGAATGGACCCAATATTAGTATAGCTAAAGCCAGTGCCAGAACTATTGACCATATTCATCTTTAATTTCTTCTTCATTATTCGCTGCAAGGCCCTGGAACAAGTCCCAGTCCTAGCACTACAGGTCCCATAATACACATAATTTATTAAGATGCATCCCAACAATAGCTAACTACTACACTCCACGGACTATTAGACACCAGGAAATGAATAGAACATAGTAGAAATCACGTTGTTTAATCGGCGTTTCTCTTGGCAGCTCTCTTAGCAGCACGCTTTTGGGTACCGAAGATCTTCTTGTCTCTGTTCTTCTTTTGCTTTCTTTGTTGTCTGGCAGCCTTCTCGACCTTGGTAGCAAGACCGTATCTAACCAATCTGTAGTTTGGCTCGAATCTCTTGGCGTCGGCAACGGATTGGTAGATCAAACCGAAACCAGTAGACTTACCTCCACCGAATTGGGTTCTGAAGTCGAAGACAGAAACGGCGTCCTTGTCGGCCTTGTAGATCTCGGCCAACTTTTCACGCAACTCATCCTTGGAGACGTTGGCTCTGTTTGGGTGCAAGACGTCGATGACGAATTGTCTTCTGGCCAACAATGGGTTGGAAATAACCTTACGAGTTCTGATGGTAATGGCGTCACTCTAGATTGTTAGTAGTGTTTTGGAGAGGGGGCAAAGTTCACTGCAGACTCCATCTAGTCGTCTCCTTATGTTGTGGGATGCACAACATGACATGGCCAATGAGTATTCTGGGATATTTGGGCCTGGCACTGGGGGTTTTCTCCTTCTTCTGATCCACCTGGGGAGGAAAGGACGGTAAATGGTTGGCTTCAATGTCACATCTAGTGGGACGGATTTCGATCTGTTTGATTGCTGGGGACTCTCTTGACGACGAAGTGTGGACTGTGAACTCAATACGGATGGGATTCCATCCTGGTCTAACATACCATTTTGCTGATATCAGTATGGTCTTGTAACTGAAAAACTGTATGAAAACTTTTTTGAAAAACTTTTAGTGGTGAGGTGCTGAGTGCAGGTCGTGAAAGGGGAGGCTCTGTGCAGTACCGAGAATAGGGCAAATCCAGGTCGTGGACAGGAAATGGGAGTGTGTAGAGCGCGACCAGGGTGCCGAATTGAGGGCTGGAGCCCTAGGATTGGAACGGGCACGTGATTGAATATATCTCTACCACGGCCCTGGGAAATGGATGAAACGGGCATTTTGTGCTAAGTGCTGCCCACGATGTCACGGGATTCATCTGGACTCAAGAGGAGGATGTAGGGATCCAGCGGAATTATGCACAAGGGCGGAATTCATCAAGCAGTATTGGATTCTACCTAAGTGTAGTGTTTCTAGACATGAAGCTATTGGCTGTTTGGAGCTGCCATATTGGGCTGCAGAAGATGACAGTTACCTCTTTGGGTCACGTCAGATAGACTTCCCCACTGCACATAGACTCTCCCCTTCAAAGAGTGCAAATAACTGCAAAAAAATGTCTGGAGTACTAGTAGAAAATATATTCTCCCAGTCTTTTCTCAATATGCACCATTGACGTTTGGAAGAAAGGAAGTCCACCTGATAGAATTCCTAATGTTATTCTGTAAATTAAACTTTGCTATAAATGCCACATTTGGAAATTAAATTCAGAACAAGAGCGTGGTGGCTTTTTCGGTGACAGACCAATTGGTAGATCAAAAGCAGAATATCCGGTCTCTAACTCCATATCCGCAAATCGATGGATTTACGTATTTAGTTGACAGGCAATCGATGTTTTCCGTATTCACTTGACAGGAAATTGGCGAGATCTTCGAATGTGACACAAACCACCTAGATATAAATTTCTGGAAAGCCAGTATATGCCAAAGCTTTCAGTACAATGTATTAGAGGGCAATCTTTCAATACAATGTATTGTAGTGCAATTTTAAGCCATGTTAGACTATCGGTTTTTGCACCCAAACTGAATTGAACACGACATACATTGCAAAATCAATACTGACAATGTCATGCACGTAGAATCTACTATACCGTCTCTATAGTTCAATATACCGGTTCAATGTTGTGGTTTAATGCTGGCATTACAATTTGTCAGTCAATCAGAATATATTTTTAAATACTAGGCATTTACAAACCACCGATTCTCACGGCCTTGGTTTGGGTGTAGTTGTCCAAAGCCTCGATACCCAACTCTCTACCGATACCGGAAGTGTTGAAACCACCGAATGGCAACATGTGGTGGAAGTCGTTGTAGGTGTTGACCCAGATGGTACCGGCGTTGATTCTCTTGGAGACGTTCAAAGCAGTGTTAAGGTCAGTGGTGTGGACACCGGCAGCCAAACCGAAGTCAGAGTCGTTGGCAGCCTCAACAACCTCGTCGATGGTCTTGAACTTGGAGAAGGTGACAACAGGACCGAAGATCTCTTCTCTGTGAATGGTCATGTCTGGTCTAACGTTGGAGAAGATGGTTGGTCTGATGAAGAAACCCTTCTCACCGTGTCTGACACCACCGGTGACAAGAGTGGCACCCTCGTCCTTTCCGATCTCAATGTATCTCAAGATCTTGTCGAATTGGGACTTGGAGACTTGAGCACCCATGAATTGGCCCTCGGCGAATGGGTCACCGATCTTGACCTCCTCAGCAACTTCCTTGAACTTGGCAATGACCTTGTCGAAGACCTCCTCTTGGACATAGACTCTGGAACCGGCACAGCAGACCTCACCGGTGTTGTAGAAAATACCGGCGGTCAAAGAACCGATGGCACGGTCAAGGTCGGCGTCGTTGAAGACAATGTTGGCGGACTTACCACCCAATTCCAAGGTGACCTTCTTCAAGTTGGACTCGGCGGCGACCTTCATGATGTGTCTACCGACTGGGGTGGAACCGGTGAAGGCGACCTTCTTGATCTTGGGGTGGGAAGCGATGGCCTCACCAGCAGTCTTACCGAAACCGGAGACGATGTTGATGACACCGGCGGGAATACCAGCCTCCTTGACGAAGGAAGCCAAGTACAAGGCGGAGAGAGGGGTGGACTCAGCAGTCTTCAAGACGGTGGTACATCCGGTGGCCAAGACGGGGCCCAACTTCCAGGAAGCCATCAAGAGAGGGAAGTTCCATGGGATGATCTGACCGCAGACACCGACGGGCTCTCTGCGGGTGTATTGGAAGTGCAGGGCACCGCCTTCGACGACATTGCCCGTGATCTTGTCGGTCCAGCCGGCACACGAGCGCAAGTAGTTCACGGCAAGGGCCACGTCACCTCTGGAGTTGGCCAAGGACTTACCGTTGTCGAGGGACTCGATGTGGGCGAAGGTCTCGGCGTTCTCCTCCAACAAGTCGGCCAAGCGGTTGATGGCCTTGGTACGGTTGATGGGGTCGCCCTGGGACCACTCGGTGGCGAAGGCCTTGGTGGCGGCGTCGACGGCGACGTCGACGTCCTCCTTGTCACCCTCGAAGACGCTGGCGATCTCCTCCTCGGAGGAGGGCGAGATCACGGCGAACTTCTTGCCGGACTTGGAGGTGACGAACTCGTTGTTGATGAACAAACCGGTGGGCTGGTCGTAGGAGGTGCCATTGGGGAGCTTGATGGACACGGCGGGGGCGGTGGACAACAATCTCAATGTTTGGGCAGAACGCGCGATGGATCTGACGGAGGCTATTCTGAACATGGCGACGGTGATGGGAGGAGGATTGAAGTCTGGACTTTGGAGACCCGATCAGAGCAGAACAGAAAACTTGATGAGGAGGAAAAGCCAACAGCAGGGGAAATCGGGGCCTCTTTATAGTGGGGAGAGGGCGGAGTGGTGCATCATCTCTGTAGGGGAGGGGTTAGGAAGGCATTGAGGGGAAGAATGGGAATTGGTCGTTTTTGCACCCTGCCACATCTGACGCTAAAGTCCGGCGCGCCTAAGCCTGGGTGACTCTGCAACGTGTAGAAGTTCGGTTAGGGTCGTAACCCCGCGGACGCGCGTCAGGGTGCAGCTAAATCCCGGGGAACTCGGCGTTACGATCACCCCATGCACAAAACGGGCCTCCTATAGCCGGCATGTAGACGCCGGAGTCAGGCGAAGGAAGGAGAAGACGATGACAAATGGAGAATGTCTCCAACACCCATGCAAAAACAGGAAATAAACGGTGGTGTTACCAATGGCACGGTGTGTTTGTGTTTGGTTCAAACTCCGGGCACGAGTGGTCCACTAGTCATCCAGACTGAACTCGTCCTCGGAGCTGCCCATAGCAATATCACTATTATCAAGATCGTCTTCATCCTCATCAACGTCTTCATGATCATGATCTTCGTCTTCATCCTCATCAACATCTTCATCCTCTGTATTATCTTCATTATTATCATCATCCTCTGCATCTCCTTCTTCATTATCTTCTTCCTCATTTTCATCTCCTTCATTTTCATCTCCTTCATTCTCTTCCCCCACACCGGCCCCTTTTCTCAACATCCGCACAAAAGCCCGGTGGGTCTCGTTATAACTCCGGATCAACATCGCCTCCTTCACTCCCAACGCCTCACTTAGCACCGAGACCATCTGGGGGTCCGACTCCGCATTGTCGCATGGCTCGTTCCGTTGGTCTGGTGTGGCAGATCCTATCTCCGATGCCGTGTTTCCATCTTGGGCCTTTTTCTGGGGTACCTCGCCCAACATGGCCTGGTATATAGCCCGCAAAGAGTCAGGCTCGTGGGATGCAGTAGCGTGGGATGCATTAGCGTGGGATGCATTAGAATGGGAAAGGTCGGTGTCGATGGAAAGGTCCTTATTGGTGGAAAGTTCCCTATTGGTGGAATGTTCCCTATTGGTGGAATGTTCCCTATCGGTGAAAAGGTCCTTATTGGTGGAATGTTCCCTATTGGTGGAATGTTCCCTATCAATGAAGAGTTCCCTCTCGGTGGAGAGTCCATTATCCACTGAAAACACCTGGTGGAGCCTCTTTTCCAGCACCGACAACCCCTCGCCCGTCCGCCGCTTTTCCGAAATGATGTTGTTGAAAAGCCAGTGGCAGTAGCTGTCGATCTTGTGGTCGGACCACTCGATGAGCTCCGTCGCATCGTGCACGCGATACGACGCCTCCTCGTGCACTTTGGCCAACGCAGCCACCCACGAACGGGGTCTGCCCAACGCCCTCACCACACACATCACCACCGCAGCCCAATGGAGCTCGGGGAACGAGATGCGCCGGGCGCTGTAGTGAAACGACAACTCGGTGCCGGGCCCAAGACGCCGGTTGAGGTCCACCGCCACACAGAACACATGGAGGGCGTTGGGCAACATGAGCGTTTCGGCCACCAAGTCGAACACGTAGGGGTAGTAGAAGTTGGCCGGCATGGAGAACGTCCTGTGCATGCCCAAGCGGTGGAGGTTGGAGCACACCCGCATGTAGAACTCGCCGTGGGTCGGGAGAATGGTGGGCTGGAGCACCCGGTGGTACGCCATGGGGAGGTTGTCGAGCATGGCCTGCGGCACAAGGTGCAAGCACTTGAGGTACGGAAGGGCATTGGACACGATGGCGCCGACGATGTCGTCGGCATACACGGGGTGGTGTCGGAGCTGGAGGCTCAGGATGTACACGAGGGCAATGGCGTCGAGGGCGCCCAAGGTCCGCCGACTGAAGTGGGCCATGGTCTTGGACAGTGACGGTCTGTGGCCGACATCGTCGTTTTCACCCTCTTCTGGCGCCTTTGGCGCCATCTGCGAATGGGGGTCCTCGAGCTCCTGCAAGTACGGCGTCACCGCCGTGATCCAGTTGGTTTTGACCAAGTAAACAAGGTCCTGCTCCATGTCGGGCGCAAAGAACATCGCGGTCATGGTCTCCAACTGGCTCTTGAGAAGGATCTGGAGGCATTGGAAGTACAACCGCCGGCCCTCCACTCCGTACAACCGCGTCTTGTGCTTCTGATCCACGTTCTGGGACGGCGCTGCACTCCTAAGGCCACCTCTTTCGTCGATGGCCACCGCGTTTAACCTTCTGGTTGGCACCACCACTGCGTCTGCATCGTCGTCGATTTCGATGTTTCCTTCCATGATATGGCCGTACTGGCAGATGGTGAGTCCATCTGCCTTTCTATACCGTCGACAGGTGCAGTTGTCGACCCCACAAACGGGGCCTTTGAACCAGGTAGAGGGCATCTGAAGATGATTTGAGATGAGATCGCGACATTGAAGAGAGAGGCGGAAGGGTTACAGAAAAGGGAAATAAATGGGGGTCAAGAGAGGAGGGGGGATGGATGGTGGAGTGGGGTATTGGAATTGAGTAGTTTGGGAACGGTTGAAGGCATTGGAGGGCTATTGGGTGTATGGTGTGGGTGTAGATGTCGCATGGAACCCCAAATGTCGCAATGATCCTTTTGTTCATAATATATGGTTGTGGTTATGGATAAGTGGGCATATTATCCTCGGAGTTGAGGATGGACTGCAATTGATATCAGCCGTAATATCACAGTGTATTGACTGTTGGAGATTTGACTTTTTTTGATATTATTCAAAAAAAGTAAATGTTCAATAAAAAGTAAATATTCAATAGTAAATATTCAATAATGAAGTAAATGTACTGTCGAGTCTTTCTAAAACGACTAGTGTAACAAGAATTGCACACTTCCTGTTTTCGGAGCGTGTTTGGAGAAATAATGCAGTTTTAAGTTTCAATGTGAATTGCGGTCATTGATATCCGTTATATACTTCTCTATTTTACAATGATTTTACCACAACTACAACTATTAAATAATTATTTATAATTAGGAATAAATATATTGAACACAACTATATACGTCCAAATAAGCAGGGAAACATTATTATAATCCATATGCATTAGTTCAGTCAGGACAGAATTTAATTCTAACTATTAGTATCTTCTTCGTATTAATTCCATCTGAATTCAGTCAATTCTACCATTCTCCCAATTGACCCCAATGCACCCCATTGACCGAAATACAATAGTCCTCCATACTCCAGACCTTCAAATCTCTATGTACTTGTCGCATTATCTTCCCCTTTCACATTCATCTTTCCTTCTCAACTCTTTCTTTAATATCAGATCAAAAGGTGCGAATTATAAACATCTCAGTACTAGTTATATGAGTTCCACATCCGCGTCAAAACCGAATTCTCCAGGCCCAGGAAGCCCAAATGTCAACTCAGACACTTCCTCCAATTACAACAAAGAGCTTCTGCCCGTTTTGGCCCAAAATCCGACGGAAAACGCCCAGAATCTTGCCCTAAAACCCACTTCAGATGTTTCCAAAACCAACAAACGCCAACATGATACGGACTCTGCAGACGAAGACGACCCACTAGAGGCGTCAATGCACACCACCAAGCGAAGAGTTCCAGGAAAGATCATCGACCGCCTTTGGGAGCCCTTGGATAAGCAGAGCATCGAGTCCATTGACCGCATTCTCGACATCTGCTTGTCCAAAGCCACGGAAAAGTACCAAGGAAAGAAGTTGGACATGGCACAGAAGATTCTCAGCCAAGCCTGGACCAACCGCAACTCCAAGTCGTTCAAATCGCGTCTCAATGTCACCAAAATGCCTCTACCAACATCGCTATCTACTGCAACAAGCAAAGTGGAAGATCCTCTCAATTTGGACCAGGTGCTCCGGCGCAAAACGTACCTCGAAACATACTTGCTGGCAGAATTGAAGCAGCTACAGGAGTTGAAAACCCACTACACCAAACAAGAGCACATTTACAAGCTGGACTTGAAATATTTGCAGGAGTTCAAAAAGACCACCGCCGTCCACAGAACGAAAATGGACAAAGAAACCGTGGCGTTAGACATAGGAGCCGATAAAATCGACGTGAAATTGACTAATAAGAAGAGATTCAAGGAGTTCGACCCGGACACCGACGAGGATACGCTTGAAATATTGGGCACATTGAGCAAACATCTTCACAGCATTAACGAAAATACCAGGCAAATGTCTGCATTCAACGATAAATTGGAGGTGGTGTACAATATCCTTGACATATTGTGATCAGCTAACGTATAACCAGTAAACGGAAAGCATGGTGATGGACAAAGGGATCTTGGAAGGAGGAGACACAGGAGAAACAGATAATGGAGCAGATTCATCAGGAGAAACAGAATTATCAGCAGAAACAGACTTATCAGGAGAAACAGACTTATCAGGAGACACGTCAGACTTTTCAGACACTTCAGACTTTTCAGACACCTCCGACTTTTCAGAGGTCTCTTGCTTGTCGATTTGCTGCTTGATTTCGGATTCAAGCTGCTCAAGAGACAGAATGGCGTCTGAAGCATTGATATCAATGGATTCAGACGTTTTGGATTGTGATTCACCTTCGTTTTGACTGTGTGTCTCGTCCTGACTGTGGCTGTCATTAGCCTTTGACTCATGGGAGTCGTCATTGGCCTTTAAAATATGGGAGTCATCATTGACCTTATTATGGGAGTCATCATTGGCCTTAACATCTGTCTCCACCTCTGCTTTCTTATCCAATTCCGCCCTTTGCACCGCTTTCTTGTCCAATTCCGCCTGTTGCACCTCATTCTCCCCTTCCTCATATTCCGTGATGGAAACACTCACATACCCGTCCTTTTCGCCGTCCCAGATGGCCCCGAACTTGGTGGAGATGTCGATGCCCTCGGCCCGGCGGATCTGGCTCGATTGGACCAAGAACTTGTGCTTGGACGACTTGGTCTGGAGCTTGTGAAGCACCTGCTTGTTGCGCGATTCGGGGTCAATGGGGCCCAATTGGCGGACCAAGGCCACCAACCAGGCAGCGTCAAAGGGGGCCTCTTTGGAGATTCTGGACGAAGCCACGGAAACCGTCATGATGCAACGTTACACCGATGTCACTGTGAAAAAGAGAGTGAGAGAGTGAGAGAGTGAGATTCCACTGCACTATTGCATCTCTTTTCCTCCCTTTTGGGTGCTCGCTTTTCGGGTCGGAAACGCCTGGAATGGGGCTCCCGAAAACGCGCGTTTTGTTAGCCTCTGCCTTCCTGTCCTGGTGTCTGTTTTAGGCAAGGTTACAGAGACTGAACCGAGACTAGAACTGGGACTTGAACCGAGACTTTTCACCACCACTTCCTTCCACTTTCCCAGCTTTTGGCCTGTTTTTGCCGTGCACTCCACATCTGCAACATCATGGGTCTTTTTGGCAGAAAGGACACGTCCCTGGACTCGCTTGCTACCCCAGACACTGCCCTGATAGGCTCCAAGACCACCTCGGTCAGTCTGCAGAGTACGGGCAAAAAGGGCCTTATTCCGTGTCACGAGCCGTTCGACCAGCCCGTCAAGCCCATCAAGGCACCGCAGTTCGACCTTACGCCCGAACAGCAGGACAAGTACGACGAGGTGAAGGCCCACTTTGAAAAATACGTCAAAAGTGACATCCCCGTCAACGAGCTGGACCAGGCGGAAAAGCACGCCGTTTTGGACGAGGAGTTGGCGTGGCTCACCAAGGAGTGTTTCTTGCGGTACTTGCGGGCCACCAAGTGGAAACAGCACGATGCCATTGCCCGAATCGAACAGTCCATCGTGTGGAGACGGACCTTCGGAGTGGTCGAGGTGCCTGGCCACACCGACCCGGCCAAGCTCATCACGCCCGAGATGGTGGAGGCCGAGAACTTGACGGGAAAGCACCTCATTGTGGGCTACGACAACGACAACCGGCCTTGTCTCTACTTGAGAAACGGGTACCAGAACACGGCGGCCTCCATCAAGCAGGTGCAATTCTTGGTGTTCATGTTGGAGCGGGTGATCCAGTTCATGCCTCCGGGCCAGGACACGCTAGCGTTGTTGATCGACTTCAAGGCCGCCCCTGCCCATTTGAACTTGTCATCGCGGTTTCCTTCGCTTTCCATCTCCAAGAACGTGTTGCACATTCTCCAGCACCACTATCCCGAAAGACTCGGCCGGGGACTATTCACCAATATTCCCTGGATCGGCTACACCTTCTTCAAGGTGGTGGGTCCGTTCATCGACCCCTACACCCGGCTGAAGACCATCTACGACCAGCCGTTCGAGAACTTCGTGCCCAAGGAGCAGTTGGACAAAGAATTTAATGGCTTGTTGGACTTCGAGTACATCCACGACGTGTACTGGAAGTCCATGAACGAGATGGCCGACCGCAAGCACGCCCAGTACATGGAGAACTTCCGCAAGCTTGGAGGCAAGATCGGGTTGAGCGAGTATGATATCAGGAGAGGCATTGCGGCGGAGTGAAGGAAGTAATTAGAATATGGTAGAATTAATTAGAATATATGAATAGAGAGAAGTAGTAGATGGAGAGTGGAATAAAAATGAGATATTGAGAATATCTTGAGAAATTCGAAGAGGCATGAGATATCGAGAATATTATAATGGAGAAATTCGAAGAGTCATGATCCATGAGATGTTGAGAATATCTTGAGAAATTCGAAGAGTCATGAGATGTTGTGAATATTATAATGGAGAAATTCGAAGAGTCATGATCCATGAGATGTTGAGAATATCTTGAGAAATTCGAAGAGTCATGATCCATGAGATGTTGAGAATATCATTAACGTAAATTTATGATCCATGAGATGAATATCATATTGGAGAAATTCGAAGAGTCATGATCCATGAGATATTGAGAATATCTTGAGAAATTCGAAGAGGCATGAGATATCGAGAATATTATAATGGAGAAATTCGAAGAGTCATGATCCATGCGATGTTGAGAATATCTTGAGAAATTCGAAGAGTCATGAGATGTTGTGAATATTATAATGGAGAAATTCGAAGAGTCATGATCCATGAGATATATTGAGAGAATATTGAGAGTATCATTTGAATTAGAAGATTTATGATCAACGAATACATTAATTCGAACAATTTAGAGAATAGCGGAAACATCGATTAAATTATCCACTGATTATTCGCTTAATTCTATTGGAAATTACAGAATTGTTTAATACCTTCGTTCGGACTTCAATTAAAAAAGCTCCATTTCAGACCAATGCTTCTGGTAGGTTATGACTTTCTATTTCTCTATCCACAACCCTCTCTTCGCCATAGAACGAATAAGTATTATAACCATAATTTCCTTTCAGATAGAAGGTGGAACCATCAAATTTAGTGAGCTCATGCCCTTCCTTTAACCTGGTCACCAAGTCGGGATTGGCTATGAAATGCTTGCCAAATCCAGCAATGGTGCGGTCGTCTTCACCGACTTCCTTTACTACCCGTTTCCAGGTGCCACAGTCGCCAGTATATGCTCCAGCTCTTATCACCTTACCTTTCCAGATCTGAGTTGCAAAATCCAATTTGGACTTAACTTCCAGAATCGGCTGGTTTTTGGGAAGGTCCTGCTCAACAAGACTCAAGTACGCGAGCTGGTGGCCCTGGTTGGCTCTTTTTTGCAATTCCGAGATCAAATACCCGTATGTAGCGATTGGGTGCTCCAAATCGTCTTCTCCAGGCATGCCACAAGAAACGTTGTATGGGGACAAGCGGAGGCCGATTTTGCTGGCTTGAGTGAAGGAGAGCAATTCGTCTATAATTTCTAAAACAATCCGGGCTCTGTTCTCGATGGAACCTCCGTACTTGTCGGTTCTCTTGTTGGTCGCAGGATGCAAGAACTGTTCAAGCAAATAGCCATTGGCGGCGTGGATCTCGACAATATCGAAGCCTGCCTGAAGTGACCGTTTCACCGCTCCTGGAAACATTACTTTGACTAGATTGGTGACTTCTTCCGTGCTCAATTCGTGCAATGGCACTTGGAGCTTATTGAAGTGAATCTCGTTCTCTTCACTCATAAATTCTCTGGAGGGGGCCAAAGCTGCAAGATCGCATTGCTTGAGGTAGTCTGGGTCCGCCGTGCGTCCCAAGGTCCACAATTGGATCGACATGAACGACTGGTTGGCGTGGACAGCATCGGTAATCATTTTCCACGCTCGTACATGTTTCTCATTGAAAACTCCAGGAACGTTGAAGTAACCCCCAGTTTCCTTCGAGGGAAACACACCTTCGGTGATCAAGAGTGTCCCAGGCACCTTGGAGCGGTCTTTGTAGTACTGTAGCTGCAAGTTGGATGGAGTATGGTCGTCACAGGCTCTATATCTGGTGGTTGGAAGATGTACGATTCTTTGATTCAAGACGATATCACCGACGGATATTGGCTCGAATACCACGGTTGCTTTGAGTTGAGGTGCCATTGTGACCAACTGCTACTACCTAGGACCATGAAGCGGCACGATTCTACCAGGTTATATAGTTTCTGGGGAAGTGAATAATTTGGCCCAAAACGGAAGTGGTTCCGCAAAGGAATGGAACCATCCAATATTCAGGAAATAGTGGGGAGAGAAGAGATAGATGTAGCAGTATTGTGAGGAGATCCGAGATTCGAGGAATTGAAGTATTGAAGAATTGAGGAAATAGAGTGGAAATTGAAGATTGACGAATCGAGAAAATGTAGAGTGGAAATAGAGTGGAAATTGAAGATTGACGAATCGAGAAAATGTAGAGTGGAAATAGAGTGGAAATTGAAGATTGAACATTTGAGATTAAACAATTCTTATGAAAGATTTAAGATTGAAGATTGTCGAATCTGCAAGGAATCTGTAATGTTACAGATGTGAGCACCATATGGTACTAGTGGCATAATTTCGTTGGAATTAGTAATTAGTCAGTATGTGAAATTAGCCAGTACATCGAGTTAGTTGGAACCGGCAATAGCGAAGGAGAGTTTGCATGAACAATTAACTACAGAGAAAAGCACTGTAGCTAATTTGGAATCGAAAGTCACAAAGTGCAATACTACGATCAGATCAACCATAAAGCACAACTTATAGCTACAGCAACAACCTCAAATGGTATTATTTCTCATATAATGTATTGAGCTGGAATTGGTCCAAACTACAAGAAAAAACCAGAGACTATCCATAAGAGACTATCCCGAACCAGAGACTATCCCGAAAATTATATCAGATATGACCCATATTCCAAACAGAACAGCTTGTCAACCCATGAATAAAGACCCTGTGTTGGAAACTCTTCATTTCATTCCTATTATGGAAATCGCGCTGATAACACTCGAGTCAAGTAAAGGGAACTGGGACCAGACAATTGGGCCCTTTTCAAGCCCGAAAAAGACAAAAACAGCACCAAATCGACCATTAAAGCCACAGCTTCAACTCCATGTCCAATTCTACACGAAATCCCCCACTTCCAGCCTCCATTCTTTCCCATTCTTCGCCAATTCCATCCCATCCAGAGTCAAGTCACGTGGCCCAATATAAAACTGTTGATACTAGTTCACTTTCTTCAACCCCCACCATGTCGGACTACGTCATCACAGTGATCGCCCATGGGGCGGAATTGACCCAAAATGAGGTGAAAGACTTCGAGGCCAACTTTCTCGGCGAAATCAGCGACTTTTCCTCCAAAGAACTCTCTTCCAGAGCCATAGACTACTATGTCAGTCCACTGGACCCTGTGGCGGTATCTGCGTCCATTAAGAGCCAGGTGTTGGCTCTTCTGCCCAAGTACGACGTGATCTTCCAGCGCTCCGACTCCAGAAAGGACAAGAAGCTCTTCATATTCGACATGGACTCCACGTTGATCTACCAAGAGGTGATCGAGTTGATAGCAGCATACGCTCAGATCGAGGACAAAGTGGCCGATATCACGGAACGGGCCATGAACGGCGAGTTGGACTTCAACGAATCGCTTTCCCAACGTGTTCTTCTTCTCAAAGGCATCGATGCCTCATCGATATGGGACGAGTTGAAGCACAAGATCGTCATCACCAAAGGGGCCCGTGAGTTGTGCAAGGCACTTGCTCGGTTAGGTGTGGTGATGGGCGTGTGTTCAGGCGGGTTCATTCCGTTGGCAGAACACGTCAAGTCCGAGTTGGGCTTGCACTATGCCTATGCCAACCAGTTGGGAGTGGATTCCCACTCCAAATTGGACGGCACTACGATTGGACCCATTGTCAATGGTGACAAGAAGGCGGAATTGTTGCTTGAGATTGCCGCAAATCACGGCATTGACCCCAAAAATGCGGTGGCTGTGGGAGACGGTGCCAATGATTTGAAGATGATGAGTGTTGGAGGATTCGGAGTGGCATGGAACGCAAAGCCCACCGTGCAAAAGCAGGCTCCTTGTTGTTTGAACTCGGACTCCTTGCAGGATATCTTATATATAATGGGGTACGACGACCGGGAGATCCACCTGTTGATTCAATAGGAGCCAAATAGAGACAGATAGAAGAGTGTAGAATTATGGGATTAATTAATTGGAGACAATGACGAGAGAATATATTTCAAGATTAATTAATATTGGAGTCTATGAAATACTTCAAGATTAATTAATATTGGAGTCAATGAAATACTTCAAGATTAATTAATATTGGAGTCAATGAAATACTTCAAAATTAATTAATATTGGAGTCAATGAAATACTTCAAGATTAATTAATATTGGAGTCAATGAAATACTTCAAGATTAATTAATATTGGAGTCAAACAAGAGAAATTATCAGATACTTCAAGATTAGCTATTATTGGAGTCAATTATAAGAGAGTAATTTGACCAGATGGACCTAGATGTTCTGGTTTAATGATGAAATTTTCTTCTTCATCCATGGATCTAATAAATTTCTAGCAGGTGTGAATTATACTCTGGTTAAATTATATACTTCCTGGGAACCTGGAATGATTATTTCTACTCCATTGGTAGAAAGGATGGATATTCCATCCACTTTCAGTCAATCAAAGTAGATGAAATCTAGATCTGGACTCAATGAGAATGTCTCGGTTTTTTATATCTATATTTCTTCTTCCGCTGAGAATGATCTGGATTAAATTTTTTGCTACTTCCGATAGATCTGAACTTTCACTTTCACTTTCGATGGAAGACGGAGTTGTCCAATTTCATCTTTCAGTGCTGAATAAAATATTCTTCTTCCTCAAGATACATCTGGAATATTCTTCTTCCTCAAGACACATCTGGAATATTCTTCTTCTTCTCTCCATTCTTAACCTATGCCATGTTTCCATGTTCTCCTTTAGTTGTCTCTTAAGGATTTTGTTCCTTCAACCCGGGCCCTTATCACCCCCATTATCCCATTAAATAAAAGCACTTCTGTCCCTTCTTCGACTTCATTCATGAATATCGATTCTTCTTGAATGAAATTCTTCCGAAGCAAAAAGTGCCTGGTAACACCACACAAACACCCCGAGCTGAGCTGTGGCGTCACCCACACGTTGTCAGACTTTCTCTTGATGGCCACGTTGGTGATGGACCCTTCCATCAAATGGTCATGGCTGTTTCTCAAGAGCACCTCTTCCTTTCCGGGATTCAAGCCGGGCAAGAGCGTTCTTGCTTCCGTATATGCCTTTCTGTTGGTGGTCTTGAACGACGTGAATGGAGACACGAGAGTGGCCTCCTTCATTAAGTACACAGTCCATGACGGAGGATCGTCCGATTCGATTAAACCATCGAGCAAGTTGTCTCGAACGGGCGTGTCGTGGACCTCAATGACCATGGAGAAGTCAAGTTTGGCCAAAAGGCGGATCTTGTAGGGCAGTGACGTGGGTTTGCCTGAAGTTGTAATGGCTTCAGTCAATTTGGAAAGCAAGAGTTGTGCACTAAGCTCGAACTCAAAGTCCGTAGACCCGTAGAACTGGAGATGGAAGTACCGAAGGGTAAAGATGAGCCTATTGTAATGTTCTTCGAAGAGAAAGAAGTGCTTTTTGGTAATGGTTTCCAGGCTGGAAAGGCTGGGGTCGTATCTGATGGTAGACAAGATTTCAAAGCTGAGAGGATCGCTGGGAAACGCCTGTTTGGCGTACTTTTCCTCGAAATAGCCCAAGAGCTCCTGGTAGTGGGCGTCGTTGCTTTCAGAATGTGCTTCTTTGCTATCAGAATGTGCTTGTTTGCTGGCCATGATGTAAGAGATGGTTGAGATGATGGAGATGGAAAATGAACGGAAAAGCGCAGGAAAAAGGTCAATTGAGACTTCACAGTACAGATCTAGAAGTTGGAAGGGTATATGTGGTGAAAACGCTTCACTATCTGCTCCAATATGGATAAAAGGCGAAGAAATGGAATGGTACTGAATATTTAGATAGTGCGATTCAAATGTGGAGTTACCCAAAGAGAGCAATAATAATGTGGGAGTAAACCACAGATACTATTAAGAAGGTGAATTATGATGACGTATGATGAGTTAGAATTATTATACTATTAAGAAGGTGAATTATGATGACGTATGATGAGTTAGAATTATGATACTATTAAGAGGGTAGAATTATAATGAAGTATGATGAAGGTAGAATTATGATGAGCTATTATAAAGGTAGAATTATAATGAAGTATGATGAAGGTAGAATTATGATGAAGTATGATGAAAGTATAATTATGAAGAATTATGACGAATTATGATGAATGTAGAATTATGACGAATTATAATGAAGGTAGAATTATGATGAACTATTATAAAGGTAGAATATTGTCACAATTATATGACGCTTTACAATTAATTAATGTATAATTACACCAAGAGTAGTGGCATGATCCTTTAGTGGTATAGACAATAATCATTTGCCCGAGAAAGACGAATTGTAGACTTAAAGCATTTAGATTTATTAGCATTTGCACTTATTGCATTTGTAGAATGCTGAATGGTGGTTATATACAATGTAGATTTATATTATATAATGATAATTTAAATAATGTGCCAATAATAGACACACCTAAAGGTCAGCTGTATTGACCTATTGGTCAACAAATTCCACGTGTAGGCCTCGTCTGCCTCTCTAAGTATCATTCTGGTCATCCACGGCACCAGAATCCACCATCTCGTAGTTTCCACTGTTCTCTATAATTCCATTCCATGATGGTCGGTCGGTCTCTATAATACACTAGTAGGGACGGAATCTCTTCTTTTCCTTCATCAAGCGCACCTTCTCCTGGTCGGACTTGAACTTCTGTAACAACTCGTTCATTTCCTCCTTCTTCTTTTGTCTCAACTGGAAACGGTAGAAGTCCTCCTTTTCCTTCTTCTTCTGCTTGGTTTGGATCTTTTCCAAGCGGGCGGCGTTGGTCAACTGCTGCGTGCCCGTAATACCCGCCTTGGTCTTGCGGTGGGACCCCACCACCAAGGTGAAGCCGTCTTCGTCCACCATCTGGGTCTGCAGTTGGAGAGCCTCGTACGACTCCTGTTCGGCCCGGTCGAAGTCCTCCATGGACTGGGCCACCATTTGGGCCAATTCCACGGGATCCACGATCTGCTGGCGGTACTTGGCGGCGTAATGCTTCGATCCAGACGAGGCTAACGGACCCCATGTAGACGTCTTATTGGACGACGCAAGCTTCTTCAACGCCGTGTATGCCAACAGGAATGCTGCCTTGTCGACGAAGGTCACGATACCGCAGTTCTTGGGCAACTTGGCGGCACCAGACTCCTCATGAACGAGTTGTTCTGGATTCACCTCCAAGTCCGACGTGAGACGGGTCAAATTGACCCAAATGTCCTCGGGATAGTCAGTTAACAAGCTTGACACGTACTCCTCGACAGTGGCTCCAATGGCCACTGCCTGGAAGTACTTTCTGACCGCGGTGATGTCGGTTTCTATGGGCACGTTGCAGATGAAGAGAGAACGGTTCTCTGACGTGCTTTTGGAGTCGTGCTTTTTGACATATAGAAAATGGAGGGGGGAATCGGCTTCAGCACCTACCACAATAGGCACCACGGTGAACCCTTTGATGTCTTTGGGCATGGGAGGTGGAAAAACGGGGAGTTGTAGGAAAAGGAATGAGATAAAAGGAAGATAAAAAGAGTTGATAATTTCGCGATGGGTAAAGACAGATGCGATAGTGCGGGCAGAAAGTGGGGCGTAGACGGCGCAGAAAAAGGGTTTATGTGTATATGAGAGTTTCAGATTGTAGAGGCCGGCTCGGGCATGCTGCCGGTGAAATTGGCGCCTCAAACGGACATATTTGGGGCACTTTAGCTTAGACTCTTGCGCAGACACAGGATCAGATGATACCAGAGAAGACCAGAAAAGAGGTGGATGTCGGCAGAAATGGAGAGATATAGAGACATTTTATGAGAGCGACGGGCTTGGAGATGGAATTGGCCCGTCTTCTGGGCCCCTCTGACTAGCACAGCAATGAAAGACGAATTTAGTATCCATTTTGACTTATGGTGCTGTGGAACAGTGAACTACAGGCCCCTGTAGCCTCAAAATCAATATGAACAGGGACCAACTACTGAAATGAGACCGAGGTGGTCCAAATATATAAATAAGAGGCACAAATGCAGCCTTAAGGGACATTAAATTGTGGCCATTTCTAGAGGTGCAAAATTGCCGAGCTAACCAGGAGGGGCGTGAAAAATGCCCGTTCTGCCCGCCAATTTCTCTAAATGCCCGCCTAATCTGTCCTCTCCAATCCCATGCTCCGCCACTAGCCGTTTCTGCCGTTTCCGTCCACTCTAGCCAATTTTTTCAACCAATACTTGAAGGCCAGAGATTTAAAAAATTCACCAAAGCTCCAAATGGCGTCCCGACATTCCCAAAATCACCACACAGAACAAAAGCTGCCATAGAAGTGTCCTGGATCATTTTTCGAAGCAGTAGAGGCTATTATAGTGGCACATTAACTCTGTAAATAAACAACGATCGTTTGATCTCCAATTAAACCAACACGCCAAAAAGCGCCAAAAAGCGCCAAAAAGCGCCCGATTACGCCAGAACAAAGGCCCGTTGCATCCACCGTCCCATTTAGTCCATGTAGCGTCTCTCGGCTCCTCTCCACTGCATCTGGCCCCATACTTTCTTCGTGTCCCATGTCACCTGCATACTATACGGAGCTATATATAAAAATTTTCATACTTACGACCCACACTTCTTCCATCAACATGGACAAGGAAACGCTTCTTAAATCGTTAGCCGGGACGCTTGACCTGAACCAACAGGTTCGAAAACAAAGCGAGCAGCAATTGCGTGTTTTCGAGGAGCAAGCGGGCTTCACGGCCTACTTGCTTGACTTGATCATCGAAGACCACGTTACCCTTGGAATCCAGATTTCTGCCGCCATTTTGTTCAAAAACAGAGTTGCCAACTACTGGGTGCCTCTCGAGAACAGACAGCCATCGCCAATTGCCATCAAAGATGCCGAAAAGCCCGCCATCAAGGAGAAACTTATCCAGACCTTGATCAAGACATACAAGAACAACCAGATCAAGGCCCAGTTATCCAACGCACTCTACGACATTTTGGAGGGCGACAAGTGGGAGGGCCTCGTACCCTTGATCAAGAACCTCTTGAACGACACCGCCAACGTGGACCACGTCTACACGGCGTTGATCTGCTTGTACCAGTACACCAAGAACTATACCTGGGCCGGCATCACCAAGTCGCAGGCCAACCCCGTACTTGACGAGGTGGCCGACGAGTTGTACCCGTCATTGGAAGCTTTGGCCAAGAACTTGATCGAAAACGACTCCACGCTCAGTGATAGCATGCTCTACTTGATTGTGAAGATCTTCAAGTTCACCACGTTCTCGTACTTGCCCGGCTACTTCAAGAACCCCGCCAATCTCGGCAACTGGTGCCAGATGCACCTCGTCATCATCAACAAGCCATTGCCCCAGGAGGTGTTGGCCGAGGAGTCGCCAGAGCAGAGAGCGCAGCTTCCTCGTATCAAGACCATCAAGTGGTGTTTTGCCAACTTGAACCGTCTCTTGAGCCGCCACGGTGGCGGCATCACCAGCAAGAAGAACGAAAACACCGAATTCACCAACCTTTTCGTGCAAAACTTCGTTCCCGAGATCCTCCGTGCTTACTGGAAAATCATCGAAGACTGGTCTGCAAAGAAAATCTGGCTTCTGGAAAGCTCTCTTTACCACTTGATCTCGTTCTTGGAGGACAACATCGAGACCCCGGCCTGGCCGTTGATTAGCGAGCAGTTGGACGCCATTATCAGACACCTTATCTTGCCCACGTTGAGTGCCAGTGACGACACGGTCGAATTGTACGAGGACGAGCCGGATGAGTACATTAGACGTTTCTTCGACATCAACAGAGAGGCCAACACCTCCGACGTGGCCTCCATCAACTTCATTTTCCGCTTGGTGTCGTCCAAGTTCAAGGTGACCATTAACCAGTTGTTGAACGTGGTGAATGAAATCTTCAACAGAAGGGCCGCAAACCGGGCCGATATTGCCACGGCCAAGGAGACCGAGGGTGCCTTGAGAGTCTTGTCCACCATTTCGCACAGATTGAACAACTCTTCGTCGCCTGTTCACGGCCAAGTCGACAAGGTGTTGCACACCTTTGTCTATCCGGAATTGTCGGCTGAGACCGTTGCTTCCACTCCCTGGTTGACTGCACGGGCCTGTGACACCTTGGCCATGTTCAGACACAACTACACCGACCCCCAGGTGTTGCAGGACATTTTCCAGGGCGTGGTGGCCTGTTTCCAGAACCAACAGCATTTGCCCATCCAGTTGACCGCCGTGGATGCCTTGAGTACCTTGGTGGACGAGGACACCGTGGCGGACCACATTTCAGAGCAGGCGCCTCAATTGATGGGAACGTTGATGGAAATGTCCAAGACCTGTGAAAGTGACATTTTGACCACCGTCATGGAGAAGTTTGTGGAGAAATTCGCCAAGAACTTGGAGCCCTATGCCAACGAGTTGGCCAGCAAGTTGGCCGAACAGTTCCTCGTGCTTGCGTCGGAGTTGTTGGAACAACAGTCCGGTTCTTCGGCCAATAATGTCGATACCGACAAAGAGTATCAGGCTGCCGGTGTTTTGAGCACCTTGACGACGTTGGTGATCGCCATGACGTCGTCTCCCGAGGTCGCTGGGTCGATGGAGTCGATATTCGAGCACATGATCCTGTTCATTCTCGACAATGCCATGATTTCGTACTTGTCGGAAGCCATCGAGATTTTGGAGTCCATCTTGTTCAGCACCAGAAGTGTCAGCCCGGTGATGTGGAACATGTACCAGTGCTGCATCAACTCGTTCGACACCTATGCATACGAATACTTCGACTCGTTCCAGCCCTTCTTCGAGAGCATCATCAACCACGGTTTCACCAACCCCGAGTTGACCGTGGAAACGCCCCACGTGCAGTCGTTGATCAAGGTGTGTTTCAGCGTGTTGAAGAGCGAGTCCATGGACCCCATTTTCGCCGACTCCGCCTTCGAGCTTCTTGAGTTGGCCTTGACTGCATTGAACGTGAGATTCGTGTCGATTTTGCCAGCCTTTTTGCCCGAAATCTTCGAGATCTTCATCAAGTTGGATACCGAGGAGGCTTTTGACGACTATATGCTCCACCACTTGTCGGTGTTGAAAGTGTTCTTCGCTGCCTTGTACGTTGATCCAGTCACCACCATCCAATTCCTCAACGAGAAGCAGTTCACTGCCAACTTCTTCAAGTTGTGGATCAAGAACTCGGCCGATTTCCAGAGTGTCTATGGGTGCAAGCTCCAGATCTTGGCTTCCAGTGCGTTGGTGAAGACCCACGCCATCACTCTCATTCCTGAAGACTTGGTAGGCGAGGCGGTGGACTTGTTAGTGTCCAATGTGTCTGCCTTGCCTGGAGCCATCAGAACCAGAGAAGAGATTTTGACCAAGGAAAAGAGCCAGAAAGAATTCGTCAATGCTGACGGTGACGAAGGAGACGAATATGACAACGCATACTGGGACGAAAACGACTTGGAGGACGAAGAGGCCGAGATGGAGGCCATGAAACAAACTCCTATTGACAGTATCAACGTTTTCCAAGAGTTTACCCAGATTGTTGTGGGCTTGCAGCACCACGACAATGCCAAATACCAGGCACTTTTCGGTGGTCTCGACCAAGAACAGAAGGAATTGATAGAACAAATGGTCAAGATCACTGAGCAGCAAAAGGCTGCCCATAACCAATAGATTTGAAGGAAGGATTGAAGCACGTATATAGATATTAGAAGTCGGGAATTGTTCGTCCCAACTGAAATGATGTAGGAGGCACTGAAATATGAGGTAAGTCAATTGGTTTGTTGGAAGGAGCTTGGAAATTGATGGAGAAAGTCGACGATTATGGAAGAAAACGCCATTATTGAACCGTGTAAAAGGAATGCGGAAGAGGTTCTGAACAATAAGCATAGCTGAAGTCAAAGTCTAGTGCAATTGATTCCACTTTGTTGATTACTTTCTTCAATCTCATTCCATCTCAATCAAATGACCATATAAATTGAACTCACTGCAATAACAAAGAACACATACACTCTTCAATTCCATAACTCCGTATCTCTATTATAGTCTTAACTCATTTCAAATTAATCCTGCACTTCCTCTCTCCTCTTCTCTTTCATCTCTTTTACCTCCTTCCCTTCTCTTTCTTCTCTTTCTTCTCTTTCACTTTCTTCTCTTTCTTCTCTTTCTCACTTTCTCTTTTTTGCCACCTAAATTCTACAACCATCAACACCAACACCACAACCAAGCTCCAACAGCTCCAAATTGCACATATCCTTACCCGTCATTCTCACTACCACTCCATTATCTCCAATATCCATTTTCCCCTTCTTTCCTCCTCTATTATCACCCTCCTTCCTCTTAGTCGTGCCTTTATAATTGCAGCCTAATCCGCACTAGAATCAAATCTACTAGATCCTTCTTTTACAACATCCTCCTTCTTCCATCCCCTTCATCTTCCCTTCATGTTTTCCTCCTTTGGATCGTCCATGTTTGGAGGAGGCGCCTTTGCGCCTCCCATCAACAACAAGTTCGAGGACTACTTCAGATGCTACCCAGTGACAATGATGCCTGACAACATCCGTAAAGACGACGCCAACTACGGCGGCAAAATCTTCCTTCCTTCATCGGCATTGAACAAGTTGACCATGCTCCACATCCGGTATCCCATGTTGTTCGAATTGACCAACGAGGCCGCCGCCATCAGCACCCATAGCGGAGTGTTGGAGTTCGTGGCCGAAGAGGGCCGGGTGTACATTCCCCAGTGGATGATGAACACGTTGAAGTTGAACCCCGGCGGCTTGTTGAAAATCGGCAACTGTGACTTGCCTTTGGGTAGCTTCGTCAAGATCGAGCCGCAATCGGTGGACTTCTTGGAGATCAGCGACCCCAAGGCCGTGTTGGAGAACGCCTTGCGCAAGTTCTCCACCTTGACCGTCAACGACATCATCGAAATCAACTACAACGACACCATCTACGGCATCCGCGTGTTGGATGCCAAGCCCGAGTCGCTGAACCAAGGCATCTGTGTGGTGGAGACCGACTTGGAGACGGACTTTGCTCCGCCCGTGGGCTACGTGGAGCCCGAGTACAAGCCGGAAGCCAGCAAGCCAGCGACATCCATAGACCCCTCCAAGTACAACCGTGGCGCCGGGGCCGCCACCATGGCCAGATCCATCAACTACGCCAACATTGTGGCAGAAGCATCTAATCCAGACACATTCAAGGGCTCGGGCCAGAAGCTCTCGGGAAAGCCCACCGAAACCGTCAGCAAGACCTACAGCATCGAGGAGTTGGACCCCAACGCCCCTCCAGCACCACTCTATTTGCCTGCGAACCAGCTCTTCTTCGGGTTTCCTGTGGTGCCCCCTAAGGCAGAGGAGGGACAGGAGGAGCAGAAGGAGCAGACATCGGCATTTGGAGGCAGCGGCCAATCGTTGAGACAGAGCAGAAAGAGAAAGGACAACAATACTGCCCATCCGTCGTTGAAGAACCACTCGCGGAGTCCGGACTATATTGAGATTGACTAGTAGGGTGAATACACGGCTGTGCATATTCAAGTGACTCCATACTATGCTTACAAAGAACTGATGAAGGTATACCAATACTAATGAATAAATTTGGCGTCAAAGCCATATGTGTCGATGTCGATGGTGTTAATGTCGATGGTGTTAATGTCCATGGTGTCGATGACAATGGTGTCAATGACAATAGTGTCAATGTCAATGGTGTCAATGCCATTTGGTATCATGGGAGAACTTAAAGACCTTACCCAGGGTACAATTTCTAGTAACTGTCGAACCCATTCTAATGTCTAGTCCGGTTACAAATTAATACCAATCTACTAGTTCTTGCCCCATAATTGATGGAGCGTTTTCCATACAAGCTGAGTCTTCCATATGATGGAGTCTTCCATATGATGGAGTCTTCCATATGATGGAGTCTTCCATATGATGGAGCTGACGCTCATCATGGCTCCATCATATATCTACAGTCCATAGTCTTTGATTCATTAATGCTGCTACGCAGCTCTATAATACACTTGCTTACTCAGTGGTGGAAGGCAAGAACACGTCGTTGCCCTGCTCGATGGCCATCTTGGTGTGGTACACAATGTCGGTGGACTCCCAGGGGTAGGCGATCCAGGTGTCAGGGACGGTTCTGGCGGCAAAGTAGTTGCCGGTCTTCATGATCTCGTCTGGCAAGGACGCCTTCTTGGGCTTGTCCTTGTCGTGCAACACGAAGATACCGAACTTGGTGTCCTTGGGGTCGGCGTTCAACACGCGGGCCTGGTCCTCCACGTCCTTCTTCAACTCGGACACCGCGTAGTGCAACGTGGTTCTGGTGTCATCGACTTCGTCGATGATCAACACGTTCTTGCCCACCAAGTTGATCTTGGACTGGGCGTAGTCGATCCATTGGGTACGCACCACCTGGGTTCCGAGCTGCTCGTCACCGGAGGTGCCGATCTCCTCGTAAAGCGAAAGGATGATGGCCATGATGCGGACGTTGGGGTGTCCTGGTTCCTTGAGGAAGGTTCTCAACATTCTGGCAGGAATGAAGCCTCCACCACCAATGGCAATGATCATGTCGGGCTTGAACGCCTTGATCTTGTCAGCAGACTCTTGGCACAACTGGTGCACGTTGTTGTAGGAGATGTATGTCTTCTCGACTTCAGCCATGTTGAAGATAATGGAATGAGGGATGAGGAAGTGGGTCGAATAACCAGAGAAACTGCGATGGGAAATGCTCGCTATTTATACTGTGAAAAAAAATTAGTTCGGGGTGAGAAATGGCACTACAAAAAGAGCAGCGAAAAGGGGCGCTTTGGGGGCGCTTTTGGGGGCGCAACTTGGCGGGGGTGGGGCAGTGGGGGCGACAAGGAGGCAGGACGGGCGTGAAGCGATAGGCGGCCGGGCCGGAGCTCCGCGGAGGCTCCAGGGGCAACAGTGGCACGGCGATGAGCAGTCACGTGACCGCACGGAAAACATGCCAGAAGGGTTTTGTGGATGCAACACCACGTGAGGTCCATGAGGACGTGGAAATGGACTAATGTGGATAGAGATCACTGGAATGGATATTGAGCTCTTATCAAATATATTTGGACCATAATAGGACTTATTTGTGATTTTCATTCGGCGAATTATGGAGTGAAATTGTGGAAAGTTGAAACTGTGTCTAAGTACGTCCGTAGTAGTTCCTTATTCTGACTCACTTCCAATTAGAGGTTGCTAATAGATACTGAGAAAATAGATACTGAGAAGCTAATTTTCATGTCGCTAACTATGAAGCTTTGAAACTGTCTCTAACTACGTAGTAATTTTCTCTACTCTGACTCACTTCCTGGACTTAATTAGAGATTGCTAATAGATACCGAGAAGCTATTAGATACTGAGAAGCTGATAGATACCTAGAAGCTAATTTCCAATTTACTATGATGTTACTGAGTCGAAATACATGGAGTTGCCTTGGGAATTGTAAATTCGTACTTCTCGGGCCAATTGACAATTAATTATTTTTGGCAAGATTCGTGGTGAAGTAGAGAGAAAGCTATCCTTGGGAATTGTAAATTTGTACTTCTCGGGCCAATTGACAATTAATTATTTTTGGCAAGATTCGTGGTGAAGTAGAGAGAAAGCTATGAAGGTCAGAGGGTAAAGATAGTGAGACGTAAAGATATGGAAATAAGCGCATGGCTTTATTTAGAGTACACATTGGCACCATTCATAAAAATAATGTACTAGTAAGGCTGTTCGGCTCCATAATTATGAAAAATACTGTAAGACAATTTCTACCGGAGCAGACTCCAAAAGTTGACTACCATCGCATTTATTCACATGGATTCTCGAACTGTATCTCGTCAATTCTAAATTTTGTGACTCGGCCTTGGTTGTTTAAAATTGAGAATCTGTGATATACTTGCTTTTGGAATTGCGATAAGTGTCCACGGCTGTTCCGATCCTTGTGCTCAAAACATGTCTTGCTGATTTCAAATTCCGCCTGTTCTCGAGTTGTCATAGTTACGTTGAAACGCTTCAACGCCCTGTGATTTCTAATGATACTACTAATATACTTCGAAGAAAATAGGCCTTGCACGAATTGGATGAATGAGCTTTAACTAGCATTTATTCTGGTACTGGCGAGCAGATCGGATATTAATATTTCAGCTAACTATTATTGTAGTAGTCTGAGTGAATTTACTATAAGCTTGTTATATTTACTCTTGGTGATTCCGAATCCCAAATTGCAACCAATACTCCTGTACTAGTAGAGTGCTCTTATATTCCAATCTCAAATGCTACTTGCCTTGAAGAGATCTTCCAAATAACTTCTTTCGGTGTAAATGAAGGGTTTGTTCTATTAAGGGTCTTTTGCGGTCTTCTGGAACCCTTCCACCCCTCACTCTTGCATATCTCCACATAATCTAAGCATATTTTTTCATCACCGAAAAAATAGATTATCGTTCTAATGCAGAAATCCATGTCAAATTTTAACTTGACCAAGACTTGAAAATGAAGATATCTGTTCTTTGTAGAAAGATGTTTGACGCATATTAGAACTAAAATTGAAACTATGCATGTTTGTCAAATTGGTTCATAAATGAGGGGTTCAACTCCAATAATTCACGATAAAACCACATACAACAAACTTTTGCAAACTGTAGCTACAACTGACTCATTTGATTTGGTTCAATTGCATTCATTCAAATTCGGCTGCATTCGGTACCAGATTTTCGGTGGCTCGGTGTGAACTACATGCGGTGAAATCTGTACTTTCTCTAATGCAACTCTTATCCTATCTTTTACTGAAATCGAAGAAAAAAATCACATCGTCTAAATTATCCTTCTTACTTTATATCCATTATGAATCGACAAACTAATTCTTTCCTTCAGATAATCTTACTGCAAGAGTTTTTCACAATATTTCCTATATCCAATTAATTAATATCCAACTCTTCAAATGACTATGAAATTAAACCACCGATAGTATCCATCCCCGTCCTATACCGCTAATTTTTGTCAATACCAATCCAATTTTTCATTTTGGATGTCAACAGTCTCCATTTGCAATCTCATTTTTTCAGATCAATTCCCCACAACTCAATTTTTCAGTTCTCAATTTTCAGATTTACTACTTCAATAATTTCCAGATCCTAGTTCCAAGAAGCGAATCTATATCCATATTCTATATCGATTCTACACTTACCTATTTCATTTCTACTCCTCCATTCCTGTCTCATTTCTCCAGATCTCAAATTTTCACTTTTCAGCACTTTCAAATCTCAATATACACTATTCCCAATTCCCTAAATTCCAATCCCCATTCCAATCCCCATTCCAATCCCCATTCCAATCCCCATTCCAATCCCCATTCCAAACAGTCCCCTCCATCCTCTCTTCTTTCCTCCACCTCTCCCTTCTAGCACCTTCTCCATTGTCCTCCTGCATCCCATCACGTGACCTTTTAGCCAGGTGTACTTCCAACTCAACAACCCATGCAAAGCCCCAATGGTTCCTTACGTTCTTCTCTCCATCCTAGCCGCAGTGGCCCACGCTGCCATTCTAGGAATCGACTATGGCCTGCAGTTCACAAAGGCCGTTCTTTTGGCCCCAGGAGTCCCCTTTGAGTTGGTGTTGACCGACGAAGGCAAACGCAAAGACTTGTCTGGTTTGCTGATCCGAGGCGGCAAGGCCGCCAATGAGCTTGAAAGAGTGTACGGCTCACAGACCGGGTCGTTGTGCACACGGTTTCCTCAGTCGTGTGTCTTGGGCCTCAAGCCGTTGTTGGGAAAGGCCGTGTCGGACCCTGCCGCCAGACAGTACTTGACGCAACACTTCGGCGTCAAGTTGGTGGAAGACGATTCCAGGGCCGGCACCGTCAAGTTCGACTTGGGCTTTGCCAACCAGACCTACGTGTTTTCTGCCGAGGAGGTGTTGGCCATGAATTTGCTCGAGCTCAAGGCCCGAGCCTTTGGCCACTTGAACGCCAACTCCCACTCCATCCCTTTGTTGGATGACGTGGCGGTGTCGGTGCCGCCGTTTGCGTCCCACGAGACCAGACAGGCGTATTTGGACGCGTTGCAATTGGCCGGCTTCTCCAACGTGTTGGGCTTGGTCGACGAAGGCACTGCCGTGGCTCTCAACTACTTGACCAACCGGAAGTTCGAACTGGCCGACTACACCGGCGTGACCGAGCGCCATGTCGTCTACGACATGGGCGCCAGCTCCACCAAGGCCACGTTGTTCCTGTTCACGCCGTTCAAGAACGGCTCCATCGTGTTGCAGTTGGAGAACGTCGGCTACGATGCCGCCTTTGGCGGCAAGCAATTGACCCAGTCCATCTACACCATTCTCCTGGAGAAGCTCTTGGCCAAGTTCGGCCTCAAGCAGGCGCAATTGACCCCCAAGATCGCCGCCAAGCTCATGGAGACCGCAGAAAGAGCCAAGCTCATCTTGTCCACCAACACCGAGTTTCACGTGTCTTTGGAAGCCATCTACGACGACAAGGACTTCAAGACCACCGTCACCAGGGAGGAGTTCGAGGAAATCAACTCCGATTTGGTCCAGCACATCACCCAGCCGCTTGTGGATGCCATGGACGGATGGGCCGTCCAGAAAATCAACCTGGTGATCGTCACCGGAGGCTCCACCAGAGTGCCCTTCGTGCAAAAGCACTTGTTCACGCTTGTTGGCGAGGAGAAGATCGCCAAGTCGGTCAATGCCGACGAGGCGTGTGCTTTGGGAACCACCATGAGAGCGTTGAAGCTCAAGACCGAGTCGGCCAAGTCCACTGATATCAAGGTCATTGACAGAATCTACCACAACTACGAGATTTCTCTCGATGGAGGCGAACAGGTCGACGTCGTGTTTGCCAAGGGAAGCGAGATCATCGACTCCAACAAGGTCAGCTTGGGCCAGGTCAACGACTCGCTTGAAGTGGCGTTGTACGAGGATGGACGATTATTCAAGTCCTACACTTTCGAGGATGTGTTGAAGAAGACCGAGAAGTTCAGCTGCAAGTCCAAGGACTCCAAGCAGTTGTACGGCTACTTCACCTTGGACCAGAACAAGATGTTTGACTTGGCCAAGGTCGAGGTCGAGTGTGTCAAGGAGAAGGGCTTGTTGGGCAAATTGTTGAAGAAGGGCGAATCGACCGAGGAAGCCACTGTCAACGAGGACGAGGAAAAAGTCGACGCTGGTAACGACACCGTCACCAATTCCACCAAGTCCGCCAACACTACCAACTCCACTAAGGCGGACACTCCAAAGAGATCCAGAACCTCGGCCAAGCCCAAGTCTGCCCATGTCCCACTTCCCAAGCCATCCCACGCCAGTGTGAAGCCTTTGTTGAGAACCACCAAGGAGAAATACTTGGGAAAACTCAAATACTTGAACAAGAGGGACGAGGAGAAGTACCAGCTCGACAACACCAGAAACATCTTGGAGAGCAATTGCTACAACTTGCGTTCCTTCATCGAAGCCAACGAACAGGGCTTGGAAGAACAGGTTGCTAACCTTGAAGAATACAACACTTATATTAGTGAGGTCATCGAGTGGTTGGAGTTTGAGAGCGACGATGCCAGCAAGAAGGACATCCAGGCCAAAATAGACGAGGTTGGCGACAAGCGGGGCGAATTAGAGACGTATCTCCAGATTGCCACGGCCGATCTCAGCCTTAAGAACATGGCCAAAATGCATAAGGAGGGTTCCAATTACATCAACACCTTGCAAGAGAAATTGCTCGACTTTGGAAGCGAGGTCCATGCCATCAGAAAGAAGTACGAGGACGAGGGCTTCGATTTTGACAAGGAGAACTCCAAGATCAAGGCCAAATCCGAGTCCAGGTTGTCTGGCTTTGAAAAGAACTTGGGTGACTTCAAGGCCGACTTGACGGCCTTCAACGACTTCTCTCTTGATGAGAGCAAGTACAATGCCTTGACCAAGGCCGAGCAGTTCGACGTGTACACCAAGTTGACCCAGGGCTTCGCCAAGGTCATTGCTGACATGTTGGTTATGGAAGTGGAACATGCGTCGCGGATCTCCAGTTTGAGCTCCAAGTTCGAGACTTTGCAGACCAGAAAGCTGCAGAAGGAGTTCAGAGACAAGTTGAAGAAGGCCCAGAAGGAGGCTGCCGATGCGGACGGAGACGAGGCCGCCAAGGACGACGAGCCTGTGGTGGTGTTTGACGAAGAGGACGACGAGGCTCCTGTTGTGGAGAGCGCAGAGACCGAGACCGAGGCTTCTTCGGAACCTGGCTCCTCTGCCACGTCATCGGCCGCGTCATCGGCCACCACCGACACCTATTTAGAGCAGGACGAGTTGTAAAAGACTAATACAGGTTACGACATTATGTAAGTCACGTGTGGAGTCACGTGACCAGCCACTTATCGATGCATTTTTCACCTTTCCAAAACCATCACCATGTCCTCCTACGGCCTGCCCTCGAGGGCCAATGAGAGGCCTCGTGGCTCCAGAGAAGATCTCCAGGGCTACTCCTCCGGCAGAAGAGGCCACTCGTCCAACTACGACGAAAAAGCGTACTCGAGAAGACCGGAATATCAAGACAGAGCCAGAGAACGTGTATCAGCACAAGACCGGCCTTCGGCCCGGGAACGGTCTCCAAATGGCACTAACGCGTCTTCTGGACGTGGAGTCCGTTCAGATTCATCTCGTTCCAATAGAAGAGATGGACAGGGGGGCCGGGGCCGGTACGATGAGTACAGTTCATACCGACAGAATGAGAAGTCCAATGAAAAGATAAATGAAGCTCATCAGAATAACACCAACTATAATAACAGCAACTACAATAACAGCAACTACAATGATAGCAGCTATAATGGCAACAGCACCAATAGCACCAACTACACTGGTAATAGCACCGTTCATAACAGAGACAGAAGATACGAGTCCAGAACATATGATGAATCTAGGTCGTCCTATGACAGAGACCGCTATGGCGGACGCTTTGGCAGAGACAGGCACAACAGAAAGCCGGCAAGAGAAGGCGATGCCAGAGACCACAGAGGCCCCCGAGGCCCCAGAGACCAGGCCAATTACCGGGAATATCGAGACGGAAGAGACATCAACCACGACCATTACGAACCCAGAAACCGCCATGTCCGCGACGATGGAGCCGCCCGCAATCACAACCGCAAGAAGGACATGCCTCCAGAGGAACTCATCAAGACGTACGAAGCGGCATTGCTCGAGCTTGTCGATGTTGAGCCTCTTGAGTCCATAAAAATCATCGACTCCAGATGGGGAGTCAAGCCCAAGGGTTTCGAGAACGTCACGGCACAAAGAGCCAAGTTGTCGGGGTTGTTTCCCCTTCCTGGAAACCCTCGTCCAGTGGACTTCACCAAGTTGGAAGGTGGAGCCAGTGAAGGCATTTTGAACTCCAACGACATTCTCAACGACTCGTCCAAAATCGACCCCATTGACTCCAGAAGCGCAAAGATCCTCATCGTCAAGGACCTTGACTTCGGCAAGATCAACTACCTCAAGCTTGTGGAGTTCTTCAACGACTACCTCAAAAGAATCGACGTTGACGAGACGTCTCCTTCCAACATCGACAGCAAAAGAAAAACCAAGGACGACAAAAACCTCATCATTCAATTCACCAACAACACATGTGCTACCATCATCGCTACCTTGAACCACCTCAAACTTCCATTCAATCTTTACAAAGAGGACTCCGAGCCCAATCGAGACCCTCTGGAAAACATCGAACTCAACATCAGCCGTCCCAAGGAATACGTCGTTCAGACAAGTCCTACTCAAATGAAGGAGGCAGAATACGACAAGGTCATCGACAGCCACAAGAAGGTGACCTTGTCCGTTTCTGCGGACAAGACAGAAACAGAACTTCTTGAACAGTTGAAGGCGGTGGCACCAGTCAAATCGTTCCAGTTGCTTCGAGAAATGGGAACCAAAGAATCCTTGGGCATTGCCTTTGTCGAGTTCGAATCGGAGGCCCCGCTCTCCCCAGAAGATGAGGTCGAAAAGACCGAACAATTAATCGTCAAGGTCCAAGCCTGTGCAGACATTTCCAATGCCTTCTTCGCCTGCATCACTCCACAGCAAACCGGTATTCAAGACTGTACCATTGAAATGGACACGTTGAAGTTGCTTGTTCGGAATGAAAAGGTATCGGCCCATCCCAAGCTGAAAGTCATCCAGTTAATCAACATGATTACTGCTCGAGACTTGATGGAGGATTCAAACTACCATTTCATTCAAGAGGATATCAGGCAAGAAGTCTCCAAGTTCGGAAAGGTTGTGTCGATGAGGATTCCTCGCCCTCCAAATGACTATACACCTGGTTTGGCCCAGTTTACCCAGCCGGGTCTCGGAAAAGTGTTTATTGAGCTTGAAGACGAGGAAATTGCTATGAAGGCCATTATGGGATTGGCTGGAAGGTGCTATAATGACAGGGTGGTGCTTTGTTCCTTCTATGCTGCAGAGGACTTTCAAAACGGAATCTTTTGAGCCACTGCATGTACGTATTAAAAATTCACAAAGGGTGTTGAACCGGTCAGACACCGGTCTGCTTATATTTTGTAGGCGAAACCTTTGATTCTGCAGGAACAGAGGGGTCGTAGTCGTATCTGTCTATTTTTCGTAGGTGAAATCCTTTAATTCGGCGGGCACTGAAGGGTCGTAGCCGTGTCTGGCGATCAAATCATACAATTTCTTGGGCAATTCTGGAATGAAACTCAAGCTCAACTTAATGATTTCGCTCTCTTCTAGCGGCGGGAAGTTCCGCAAGATCTTCATGGGTTGCGGCGAGCTCAAGAGGGCCGAGCGGTGGATGATGAGTTGGGCCACCACGAAGAGGATGTTCATGTGGGTGCCATATGCAAAAAGGTAGTCCCAGAGCTTCAACACCGACTTCAACGGTGGGGTGCATGCGCAGAGAGTCAAGACCGAGGGAAAGGCGTAGATCTCTGCCTTCAAGAACTTGGAGTCGAGGTACTCGCTCAACACAGGGTCGATGATGCGGAGCACCCAGTCGACCAAGCTGAGCCCAGTGTGGACACCGTCCAAGTTAGGTGTCACGTATAGGGGAATGTGGTTGGTGATGAGACCGTGAAGAAGGGCAAACGCCTGGGGCTCGCTCTTGTAGCACGTGTAAGCAATGGGCGCCAAAAGCACGTTCATGCCTTGCACGTAGCCCACCTTGTTCTGGGTGGTGATTGCCACGCACGACAAGATACGGATCAATGACTCTTCTGACACCTTCAGGTGGAACGTCTTGTCGTTCATGAGGGTCCGGAAGGTGTCGTTCTTGATCTTGGCGTAGACATTGGGGTCCAATGCCGTCGGCACCTGGTCTACCACCCGGAGATAGCTCTTTGTGGGAAGGTTGGCCACCCGGGTGAGAATTCCCCACACGTACGCTCTGTAGGGGCACTGTTCGTATCCTGGCGGCACCACGAGGCCCTCCACAAGGATCATGTAGCGCAATTGCGACAAGCCATTTTCAAGAAAGAGCTGCTGGCTGCCGATGAACTGCTCGATTGAGTCTTTCTTGCGTCCTTTGAGCTTGGGCGATGACATTGTGGATGTTGATTCACTGAATCAGGCAGTTTATGAGCTAATTGGCTGGTTTTTTCACGAAAAGTGCCGTTTTTTTCACAGTAATCGACCACTTGGGACTTTAGGAGCGCAGATCGGGCCCTTTGGTGTGAGATATCCGCGTGCAAGTAGCAAATTGGCCCTGGCGGCTCTTCGTTGTAAAAGGAATCAAGTCCACTTATTTGTTTTTAAGGAGTGCGAGTCCAATTTTTACAACTACTTACAACTTTCTTAAACGCCAACTCCAGAAACACGTCTGTTTCCTTCACCACACAACGTCTTTATCTACTTCATCAGCATCCAGGCCATCATGTTCGGATTAGGAAAGTTGCTCTACGTGATAATCTTGACGATTAACGGCATTGCGGTCCTCAGTGAGGACCGTTTCTTGAACCGTATTGGTTGGAGTAGCAACAAGACCCCGGCCGACCAGTATCAATATGGACAGGAAAACGAAGGCTCGGTGAAGACCAAGTTGGTCAACTTGATCAGTGCCATCAGAACGTTGTTGCGGGTGCCTTTGATTGCGGTGAACGTGGTGGTGATCTTGTACGAGTTGATCCTAGGTTGAAAATAGTAAGCTGGATGACTTCTATATCTGGTGAAGGTGTCTGATCCAAATGGTGTTAATGCTCTCTGCCAAAGGGTTCATCTGTCCAAATGGTCAATGTTCATCTGTTCCAAGTGTTCATCTTTTCCAAAAGGTCAATGTTCATCTGTTCCAAGGGTTCATCTGTTCCAAGGGTTCATCTGTTCCAAGTGTTCATCTGTTCCAAGTGTTCATCTGTTCCAGTGGTCATTTTCATCTTTCCAAATGGATGTCTGTGTCGTCCTTCATGCCTGTCTACTTTCTCCATGGTTCTCGTGTCATTCTGCCTCCATTCTCCAATTTCACTCCACTTTCATTATATCATACATTTGTACATACATACACACTATTCGAGCTTGACTGCAGCGTCGTCGCCGTCGCCGCCGGTGCCGCTCTGTAGCCTGTCACGAGACTTCTTGAACAACTCCTCCTGCTGCCGCAACAACTCCTCCTCCGACAAGCCCGAGTTCTGGAACTTGTTGTTCTTCTTCTCCTTGCCCTTCAACAACTCCTTGTGTTCGTTGAGGATCTTCTGGATGATCTCGAGGTAGTTCTTGAAGTCCAACTCCTCGAGGGCCTTGATCACATGGTCCGATGCTATGGTCTTCTTGGCTTCCTTCTCGGCAATGTCGTTCGACTGGGTGGACAAGAGCATTATGAACTCGATACTACATTCGGTTATGGCTTCTCTGGCTTCCTTGGTGATGGCGATGTTTTTGGGCAAGATTTCGCCGATGATCTTCTGCACCGTTGCTTTGGGCAAACTCAAGTCTTCGGTGTTTCCGCTGGCATATTCTGACATGGTGGAGGAATGAAGTGGAATAGAGTGGTGTATTTGTTTTCAGTAGTTGTCTTATGTAAGCAGCTGAGGTGGAGGGTGGAAGGTGGAAGGAAAAGGGTCAGGATGAGGCGCAAGGGGTCCAATGGGGATGGGGACGTAGTGTATGGTTGAATAGGAATGTTATGCGGCTTTTTCCGTGGAAATTGGCCCCAAAATGGTGGTTTTGGCGTTGTCTCTAAAATGTATTGAAATGCACCTGATAATAGTAGTGATAAAAATGAGAATGAAATAATATGGAAGAGTGGTTATTGTATTGAAAATAGATGTTGGTTGGAATGTGGAGATATGAGTGCAATATCGACGATTCCTTTCATTCAATGTAGTTAAACGTTTTGTAGTATCGAGAAATTATTCCAGATAATTTGTCTTTCAAAAACTTGTCTCGAAGTAGAGCTCCATAGTAAAACTGCGGATTAATTTAATACTGTCAGTAGATTAAATAATTGTAACCCAATCAATATGCGGAGTATAGGAATCGAATACATGCTAATTTAATTTGAAGAATGTCACAAGAATTGAGTAGAGGCCAATTAATACTAACCCGTGGTTCATACAATACTTGAATTCCATTCCAGTCTACTGAATTTTGGTTGGCTTGATATAATCCTGTAAAGATTCGATTTATTGTATAACTTGTTATCATTAACTTCTAATTAGGAAGGCTGGTGGGAATCACCTTGGTATGGCATCTTAACGATAGTGCTTTCTTATTGATAGACAAGATAATTCTACTCTTCTACAAATTTCTCAGATTCTATATATATAATTACCCACTCCACCTCTACTATTATGATAACTTCAATTTCTATTATTCAGATAGTTTTCTTTTCTCTACTATAATTACACTCCACTTCTATTATTCAGATAGTTTTCTTTTCTCTTCTATAAATCTAATAAATAGCCACTTCTCCCACTTCAAGCCTCTGGATACACTTAAATTTACTCTCTGTAACCTCCACTCTTTTCATTTCTGTGTCCATTTTCAAGTTCTCCGTTTCTTCTTCCATTTTCAAGTTCTCCGTTTCCTCTCTCTTCTGCATCCCTTTTTGCAAGTGTCTTCTTCATTCTTTATTATTTCCTATGAATCGCTTCATGCTAGTCACAAACTCCTGGGGACGGTCGGTCACTATCCAGTGCCCACAGTCGTATTCTTCGAACTGGAGGTCGGTGAAGTACTTCTCGAACTCGAGTTTATCCTGAGGCCGGATAAAGTTCAGGTCTCTTGCTTCCATTACCTTCACGGGCTTGGTGAAGACACGGCCCTCGACTTCGCTCGAGGGCCACTCCCCCAAGTGCTTCAACACCTCGTCATTCCGGAAGTATTTCACAGGAACTCGAAACACGCTGTCTTCTGGCCGATGGATCACGTTAGTCTTGAGAAAGAACCGCACCTTGTTATCTGGCTCGTACTGGGCCAAGATCTCGTCGATGGCTCCAGTGCTAATGCTTCCCTGTTCCTCGTATTTTTCTTCCACCTTGCACATTCCTTCCAAGTCCTTGTAGAAGTTCAGCTCGAGCTTCTGGTCAACTGGGCTGTTATCCACCACCACGAGGCGTGACACGAGTTCTGGCTCAAGAAGACTCACCAACATGGCGGTCTTTGCCCCCATTGAGTGGCCCACTAGCACCACGTCGGACCAATTGCGCTGTTTCAAGTGGTTTATCACATCGTGGGCCAAGGTGAGGTAGTTGTGAGGACTGGCATGTGGCGACAGGCCGTGGTTTCGCAAGTCTAGACCGAATACGGGGGTGTTGGTGGATTTGGTGATGTCTCTGGAGACGCCTCCAAAGTTTTTCAACAGGCCAAAAAGGCCATGTAGCATGACAACTGGTGGTTTTGAAGCGTCTGCCTGGAAGGTCTTGGAAGGCTTGAACTGGTGCTCTGCAAGAGGGACGATTTTGCGTGCTGGAAGGGACAGGAGATTTCTGATGAAGCGCATTGAATGATGTGATGATATGATAAGATATGATGTGATGACTTGAAAAGAGGATGATGAATTGATGATAAGATGAAATGAGAGTGATAAGATGAGATGATGAGATGAAAGTGATAAGATAAGATGATATGAGAAGATAAGCTGTGATGAAATGATTAGCTGTGATGAAATGATGAGCTTAATAAGAGTTGTGCTTCGAGGCAAATAGATCAGGACAGGTTTAATCTTGAGGCAACCTCGATAGTCAATGAGATCAGTTAAGATTGATAGTCAATGAGTTAGTTAAGATTGATAGTCAGAAGATTGGATTTCTGTCAATGAGATCAGTGCAAATGAGTGAGTTCAAATGAACGATAGAGTTCAGCCTGAATTTAACCAATGTACACGTTAATGGTGGGTGATAGTTTGGAACAATGTGATCGGAGTTGATCTCGATGCAGTGCGTTTATTTCGATATACTGTCTAGAAATTAGATTAAGCTTTTTATAATTGTGGTAATTCTTTGGATATGACTCGTGTATTAATTATTTCTCACATTGTATTGCATCTATATTCTTTTTTCTTACTGGTTTCTACCTCTGTGTTCTGTTGAACTCTCATTTGTTCTCATTCTAGAGACCACGTTCTCAATGTCTATGAACTTATGTGGACATACTCTCTATCTTACACAATCAATTAATATGAAGAATTCCACTTTCCGTTGTACTATCATTATCTCCCTTTATATCTGCAAGCTTTCACGCTCTCTCTGTCCTCTAATCTCTAATTATTGTCTAATTTAATCTGGTTTAATAATCTCTCTTGATACTTGCGCTAGTCTATGTATTTTGATCAGTCATTAATTGCATTGATTCACTATGTAACTAATTAGTTCGTTGTATTGATCCTCTCATCACATTTCTCCTCATTTCTACATTTAATCTAATCCTCATTTTTACATTTAATCTAATCCTCATTTCTACATTTAATCTAATCCTCATTTCTACATCTCATTCTAATCCTCATCTCTACATTTAATCTAATCCTCATTTTTACATCTCATTCTAATCCTCTCTACATCTCATTCTAATCCTCATTTCTACATTCACATCTAATCCTCATTTTCACACTCACATCTAATCCTCATCTTTATCTTTCTCAATTAATGTGTATTCTCATAAGTCGTACATCTAGTTGGGGCTGCCGCTGCCACGGCCGCCCATGAACTGGTTGAACATGGGGTTGTTCATGATGTTGGACATGTCGGGAAGCTCGCCGTCGGCGCCGCCCAACCCCATGTTCTGGGCCATCTGGCGCACAGCAGGGTTGGACATCAAGTTCTGCAACGCTCCAGGGTTGGACATCATCTCCTGGGCAGCCTGCATGATCTGGGGGTTGTTCATCATCTCACCCAACGAGGGCATGCCGCCAGCACCTCCAAACATGCTGGAGAAGTCGGGCATGCCGCCGGCGGCGCCAGCGCCGGCGTCGGCGCCACGGGGCGTCTCCTCAGCAGCAGCGTCGGCCTCGGGCTTGGAGATGGACTTCTCCAACTCCTCGGCCACACGGCGCTTGGCCGTCTCGTAGCCCTTGGCCATGGCGTCGGACTTGGTGTCGCCCTCGGCGTCCAAGCCCTTGCGGTAGGCGTCCATGGCCGACTTGGCGTCGCCCAACGCGTAGTGGGCAAGGCCCAAGCGCGAGTACGCCTTGGCGAAGTCGGGCTTCAACTCGATGGCCTTGGTGGCGTCTTGCACGGCCTTGGCGTGCTGCGAAGACGACGAGTATGCCGCCGCACGGTTCGACAAGTACACCACGTTGGAGCCGTCCAAAGCGATGGCGGCGGTGTACTTTGCGATGGCCTCGTCGAAGTTTCTGGCGGCCATTGCACGGTTGCCTTCCACCTTCAACGCGTCGGCCTTCTCCTTGGTCTCAGCGCTTACTTCAACAGGGGCAGATGTAGACGAAGCAGCACCAGAAGAAGCACCAGAGGAAGCACCAGAGGAAGCAGACGAAGACGAAGAGGTGGCCGTGGCAGACGCAGCACCGCCCTTCAATCCAGCCTCGACCAATTCCTTCAAGTCCTTGTTCCACGAGGCCTTGTCGCTCTTGTCCACCTCGAACGCATCGGCTATACAGTCGATGGCCACGTCCATGGACTCGGCGTAGTCCTCGGCAATTTGCTTGTTCTTGACGGACTTGTTCAAGAAGTCGATGATGGATAACGCAATGTCCTTGTTGGAGGCGCTCATTGTGGTGGCAAAGGAGAGAGTGGTGGGCGTTTATAGAGTGTGATCTGTGAAGTTCGAGAAGTTTCTATGGGAGTGCACCACCCAATATATGGAGAATGGATGTGAAGGAACGATAAGAGTGGAGGGTAAGAATCGATAAGAGTGGAGGGTAAGAAGAGATAAAAGTGTAGAGGAGAAGGAGGGGAATCATGGAGAACGTACAGTATGATGGTGGGTATGAACTGGGCTTGGTCTAATTAATTGGAATTAATTAATTCTCAAAAAGTCCTATTAAAATATGTCAGATATTGGCGAGACAGATGTGGAAAATTGGGGTATTATGGGAATAGGTCGGAAATGGGCAGAATCGTGATTTTGAATAAATGGGACTATTTATTTAAAAACTGGAAATGTTAGAGAAGAAGTGGGCATAATTGGAAAGCTGTGGAATGGATATACGTGGAATTTGATGGGACTGGATGGATTTTCATTAATTTGATGTGTATTATCTCGAAATAATTTAATATCATAAATAGTCCACGCATGTAACCTAAGCATATAGTGAAAAATCTATGAGATTGAATTAAAGTAGGTTCAATTATTCCTGAAGTCGAAAACTGATCTGGACTAAAGTAAAGAATTATACTATATTTATTAGAGTGGGTATACTGATATTTCTTTACTTACTGGATGTAATGGTGTTTATGCTGCTATTAAAGATGATATGTCGATAAATGTAGATGATAATTTTATATAGTCTTCATTTTGAGAACCAGATGAAAATAATTGGAAGAATCTGGATTGGACTCGAGCATATTTAATTTGTGTAGAATTGGAGTACTGGAGGTCTAGAAAGAATTAAATTGGGAAAAATAGAATAATTATTGACTAACTTGAATTAGTTGGGCTAGTAACAGTGTGATAATTCGGGCTGGTACAAATTATAAATAAAAAACTCGAGCAGGATTCTTAGAAATGATTATTATTGACTAGATTAGTATTAGAACTGGGATAAACCACTTGGGCTACATTATACAATAATTCTTGTTGACAAATATTAGAAATGATTATTGTTGACTAGATTCGAACTACATTTTACAATAATTCTTATTGACGAGTATTAGAAATGATTATTATTGACTATAATTGATCCAGATTTAGATTGGGCTAAAACGTTTGGGCTACATTTTACAATAATTTTTATTGACTAGAATTGATCTAGATTTAGATTGCGCTAGAAATGATTTGGGCTATATTTGACTTGTATAAACCTGGACGTGGCCTATAATGAACTAGTATTTAATTCAGACAAGAATAAAGAATATTCATATTGACTAGTATTTGGACTAGGATATTCACACTGACTAGTTCTTGATTGGCGAGAATATTCTTGACTAGTATCATAAGATTGGTCTAGTTCTTAATTGACGAGAATATTCTTAACTAGTATCATAAGATTGGACTAGTGCAATAACTTCCTCTCATGTAGGAACCAGGTTCCGGAGATTCTGGAGGTTCCGTCCCAATTGGAGGTTCCGACGATGGAGTCGAGCCATCTCATGGCGAGTGAATTGCTTCACGGCAAATGCAGTGAAGCTGGACCGGAAACGGAGAAAATTGGAGATTTCCTGGGCCAACGTCTCGTGGTCCCATTTAATGTCCACGTTGAGCGACATGATCTGCTTGATCTTCTCGGCCTTGAGGAGAATGAGTTTCTTGTAGCGTGTCCGCTTGCTCTCTATCATGCCTCCGAGGTTGAAGAAAGTCATCGAGTCGTCGTCGGCCTCGTCAGGAACCGTATCGATGTCAAAAGTATTTCTTCTTGTAGGAGTGGGCATTGTGAGAGAATGGACAGGTGTATTTTCAGAGCTTTGGCTCTGGTGGCTCGGGCTTTGGGGACTTGCACCCGCTTCTGGAGCCTGCATCATCAACTCATACTTATGGATCTCGCTGTTCAACTCCTTGATCCCGGTGTAGAGCTCTTTCCAGTAGCGCATCTTGTCCAAGGCCTTGGCTCCGTGTTTTAGCAAGTTGGCCACGCAAATCTCAATCCACACAGTATACTCGTTCAACTCGCCATACAGCTCGTCGTCCTTGTTGCACTCTGTAGCCTGGGCGTCACTCTTCACCACCTTGGCCAAAGCACGGTCAGTAACATACCGCACATCTGCCTGCTTCAATTCTGCAAAGATGAGAAGCTTGTTGAATTTGGATAGAATCTTTTTGAACTCCACCAAATCGTTGATGGAGTACAGGAGAAATACCTCCATTTCAACCACCTGGCCCTCGTTGAGCCTCACTTCTCCGGCCAACTGCTTGCGCTTTTCAATGACTTCCTTAATACTCTCGAAAGTCAGGGTACTCTTGGTGTCCTGGACCAAAAACTTCTGGAAGAATGCTTCTCTGTCCACGCTGTCCTGGTATTCCATGGAAATGAACAAGAGATTCAATTTTTCAATCAAGCGGTTCACTCGATTCTTGTGGAAAAATGGAGTGGTAGACTTGGTAGGACTAAAGTTCAACCAAAAGTGCTCCTCTTCTGGAAACACCGAGTAAGGAGCATCGATTTTCGTCAAGTAAAGTATCCGCTGTACTGTCTCCAATGCCTTGTAGTTTGAGTAACCATTGGTGTCTTTGAAAAATATAAGCCATTCCTTTCTTGTTGAGCCAAACTTGGCATTTAATGCGGTAAGTTTGGGGAAATCGTTCACAGGAAAGAAGTTCTTGGTGAAATAATTGAAAACAGTCCGCTCAATCTCTTTAAATGCATCATTTCGCGTACCCACAGACTTGAGAGCCAGCATTCCAACATAGTCAAAAACATTGTAGCTATTCTTGGTGTCTTCGTGTAAAAAGTCTAATCTGGAATCTTTTAAAATGTCCTGAAGATTTTCTAATCTACTAAACTTGACGTAGGTAATCAATGGTGTCATGAATTTGCTGTTGACCTCATTGATATCAATCAAGTTATCTCTATTGGTGAGAATTCTCGTTTCCTTTAAATTCTTTGCAATGATATGCAAAAGACCGTTTGAAAGTTTGTCCTTATGCTTTTCGAAGTCAACCTGTCCGTACTTCGCGTATATGCAATCAAATGCCCCTGTCATCATCAAATCGTAATGTGCGTGGTCATAGCAACGACACAAGCAGAAAAGGGGTGTATGTGAATTTGAATCCTTCTGGTTCCAGTCGATGAGATGGCCAATCACTGGAATCAACTCGTAGTTGTGAAATAAGTAGTGGCCAACCGATCTTCCCGTAATGTCTTGCGAGTTAAGATATGCCTCTAGTTCTTCATCGGAAGTGTTATGTAAAAGTAATTGAATGAGGTCCATTGAAACCTCGCTCGCTTCTTCTATCAATGCAATCATAAGTAAATTTTGATTGGTGCTGGTATCCTTATCAAATAGTATATCGTCAATACTGAACCACTTGGGGTTGTGGTTTAAGAGAGCATCCCATATTTCGAAATTCTTGGTCTTTATGCCAAACATGAGACAACTTTGACCGATGATGTTCTTGCTTCTTAGAAAATGTGACGCAGGGATATTATCCTGGTATTTGCCTTGCACGGTGTCTAGAATGTGAATTAACTTACCCAAATTGCCAGCTTGAATAGTGGACCAAAATTCGAAGTTTTGCTGAGAGAATTGGATCAAGTCGGCGTCATCGTGACTCAAGTGGTAAATCACCGCATCGAGGTTACTCATGATGTAATTAAAATGGCCATCATTGGAATAGTCGATCGAATTGAAATTTTTGATGTAGTATAAGTGTGCCTCAAGGTTATTTATTTTGGAATGAACCACAACCATGATCAAAAGCCCGATCAATGTGTCGGCATCAATGGTCTTGACTTCTGAGGCAACTTGGACCTTAGAAGTGATGAGCTTGTTGTTTGCGTCCCTTGAGTAAGTGATGGAGAACCCAGTGAGGATCTCCATGGTGTTGAGAATGATTTTGGTCTTGTAATGCAGATTGGTCAAGCCGGTATCGGAGAGCTTGGAGAATTCGTTGATGGCTTTGTGGACTCGGTATTGGAGCTCGTTGACTTCCCAGGGCTTGTTGATGGGAATTTCGAGCTGATTGAGAGCGAGGCATGATAACTTGTTGTACTTCTCGAACGTCAAGTGCTTTTCTGCCTCTGGGTCGAAGGTGGCCTTTTGAGGGTCCTGGAAGTTAAGCTGGAAGATGAGTTGCGACCATAACTTATCGTACAAGTTCAACTCGACGTATTCGTGCACCAAACGGTTGAGATCGATGCCCTTGTAGGTTTGGAGAATGAGGTTGATGAGATTGTACGTCTGTTCGCTCTCGGGGTTTTCCACCTTCACGCTATCCAGAATTATGCGGTATGCCTCCTCGAGCATGGCCTGGAACTCGGCCTTGATTTGCGAGAGTTTCTTCTGGGTGTTTGTGTGGAGAACTCGGTACTTGCTGTTGTTGTGGTGGAAGAGGCGGTAGAACTTGTCGGAGACCGCTTTGGAGAGCAACGGGTAGCTCCGAAGAAGCTTCTCGAAGGTTATTGTGTCGTTGATCGAAGTACTTTCGTCAATCTGGACCAATGGCTTCTCTGGGACCGGAATTGGTCTAGGGACTGGAAGAAGCCAATAGGGCGCAATATGCGCTGGAGACCGTCCAAAGAGCGTGTCCTCCACGTAGATCACCATGAACTTGCTCCCCTTGGGAAAATACTGGCAAAACGATCGTATGTAGCCCGTCGAAACGATGGCTAGCTTCAAGCTGCGCTTGAAGCCTTTTCCGGTGAAGATCATGCCGTTTTTGATCAACACCTGCTTGCCGTTGATGCTGTTGTAGATAACCAGTTGGGCCTTGTTGTTGCCGACGGCAGAGATCGAGAGGGCAGATGCGGTTTTGATGATGTGGGACTGAATGAAGTCCTCATTGGTGTAACAAAGGTCTCGAAGAGGATGCTTATTGGAGGCAGGGTCGTGGTATTCGTCGAGCACGTGGGCAGGCGGCACAAGGAGCGTATAGTCGAGGTGGTTCTTGGCCAATTGGTCGATGGTGTTCTTGAATGGCGGCTTGAAGTGGTTGGGGTTGTTGAAGATGCAGTTGAGAAAATGGTTATTTAGAAGCGGTAGTGACGACATGGTGGGTCTGGCTGTGTTTGGGCAAAGCAACTGCGCCAGAAAGGGACAGGTGTGCTTAGTACGTGGATTGGCTGGCCAGAACGGCGGTTATCACGTGGATTGAGGCGTTTGGTGCTGGAATTGACGGGGTTGATTAAGGTGTAGATAGAGAGTGTAGATAGTGAGATCGCACTAGTAGTGTGACTGCACTGATAGACGAAGAGGAGGGTAAGAATGGGAAGTGGGGGTGTGGGGGGTTATTGAAGTAGGAGATGGGGTGAGGAAGGTATTGGGGATGTTTTTGTGAAGTATGGTGAATAGAGGAGGTCGTGGTGAATTTTGGTGTCTGTTTCATGTAATTGAGACGATACAATAGCGGCTGTATATGGTGATTGAGGGCTGATTGGAAGATGGGAAGTGATGATTAAAAGAGGTTAAGGTAGCGGAAATATTAAAAGAGGTTTAGGTAGCGGTAAATGTTTGAAATGAAGAGAAATGGGTGTGAAGAATAAATATTTGAGATTTGAGTTATTAGATCTAAGTTTTATTGAAGTTAGATTAGAATTGAATTATATGTAATTTATAGTAGAATATTGAAACTAAGCCTGGTGCCGATAAATAGACTTGACAAAGCATATCAATTAACTTATGTTAATTGACTCAAATCTTATGGTTTCACATAGGTTAAATATTCTAATTTCAATTAATTAATTACATTTAGATTTACTATTTTACTCTCGAGTAATATTTTCCTACTGAAAATCCAATATTTTGCATCTATTGCATTCGCTGATTTCTCCTATTATTCGAAAGTGTCTTTCCGTTTTATTAGTCTACTATTCCATATTAATTGTATATAATTAATTTTAATTCCTCTTTTCAATTCTATGCTATCAACTCCGTCTCTACCTGAATTCATATGTTGCCATATTTATTATAAAATTAATTATTTAATATTACTTTCTCTTTTCATATCTCTCTTCTTCATATCTCTCTGCATATCTCTCTTCTTCATATCTCTCTTCATATCTCTCTTCTTCCCTCTTAGTTTGTCTCTTGGGTAATGGTTCTCAATCCTACCGATCCGGTCAAAATACTTGGCTTGGTGCTGGAAATTGGATAATTCACCAGACTCTCATGGTCCTTAGTACCGAACCCACCTCCACCTGGAGTCATGATCACCACTCTATCGCCCTTGTTGACCTTGACTGTACACTTTCCTCCTAGCGAAATCTTCCGTATCTTGCCCGAATCATGCTCTGCCTTCCTATACCAGAAGTTCTTGCCTCTCAATCCCGATTCTCCTCCCAATAATCCAAATGGTGCAAGAGCTCTTCTTTCCATGAGACAAGAAACCTCGAGGTTTGGATAGGTGAACTCGATGTCTCGAATCACTCCGTTTCCACCCCGGTGAAGTCCAGACCCTCCAGAGCCTTCTCTGACCGAATATTCGTGAACTATCACAGGGTATCTCTTTTCAAATAATTCGGTATCGGTGATTCTAGTGTTGGTGGTGTGGCATTGGACCACCGACTGGCCGTCCCAGGTGGGTCCTGCTCCAGAGCCTCCACAAATGGTCTCGTAGTAGCCGAAGGAAATATTGTTCTTGGTATCATTGATACCAAAGGTGAAGTTGTTACAAGTGCCTTGTGAAGCAGCTGCTGCCTCGAACGCCTTGAGCATAACGTCCACTATTCTCTGGGTAGTCTCCACATTACCTCCCACCACTGCAACCTCGTACGAAGGATGCACCACCGACCCTTCTCTGGTAAGGAATTTGATGGGTCTCAAACACCCGTTGTTCAAAGGCACATCCGTGCTAATTAAAGATCTCAACACGTATAATACGGCCGAGTATAAGATGGCCTTGGGGGCATTCAAATTGCCGTAGATTTCGTCTCCAGATTCGGTGAAATCGAACTCGGCAGTGCCTGTGACCTCATCGATAGTGATTCCCAAAGAAATCGCGGTTCCGTCATCCAAATAGTCCACGGCTTGCAATTTCTTACCTCCAAACTTCTTGAACGCCATTCTTAACAAATTCTGGACCGCTATTTCGGCTGTCGCTTGAATTGCCCCCATGTACAAGTTGATCACGTCGTACGAAAACTCGTCTATGAGCTTGTTCAACAAGGTAATACCCTTGTAATTGGCCGCAACCTGCGCCTTGAGGTCGGAAATATTGTCACTCAATGTTCTTGTACCGGAACCTCCAGGGTGTTTGGCTGGTTCTTCCAACAAAATTCGAGTAATGCCCTCCTCATCAAATACTCCATGTGAGCACAACTTGTGGGTGATAATCGAAGCTCCTTCGTCGTAAATGGTCTTGGAATTTGGGGGCATGGAACCTGCTGAAATGGAGCCAATATCTGCATGGTGTCCTCTGGAAGCAGTCCAGAAAATCGGCTGTTTGTTCTCGTCCAAAACTGGAGTGATGACAGTGATATCGGGCAAATGGGAGCCTCCTGCTTGTGGATGGTTGGAAACTAGCACATCTCCATGGTCCAACTTACCGTCCCAAAGGTCCTTTTGTGCTTTGACGGCAAAAGACATTGCCCCTAAATGAATAGGAACATGAGGTGCATTGGCTACCAAGTCACCATTTCTATCGAAAATAGCACAGGAAAAATCGAGTCTTTCCTTAATATTGGTAGAAATGGCCGTTTGCTGTAACGTTCTGCCCATTTGCTCTGCAACGGACATGAATCTATGGCCAAAAACCGACAATTGGATAGGATCGGCCACTTCCTTGGAAAGGGCTGGTTTGTCCTCCTGGTCGACCTGGAGAAGAATATGATCTGGAAGAATAGAGGCCGACGATCTGGGCTCAACTAAAATGGTCTGTGTATCATCAATAATTATAGCAGGACCAGGAATGAGGGAACCCACTTTCAATGAAGGAAGACTATGAACAGCAGACTGTGTCCATCCGTTTCCCTCGAAATAAATGGGTTTGGTCTTTGCAGGAGCCAATTGGGTGGTCTGCAACTTCTGGTGCTCTGCAAATGGATTAATGGATGGCTTTTCCGGGTTTTCGACGATTAGCAATACCTGAACATCGTCCACCAAAACCTTTCTGTCCAAATTAAATCCGAACTCAGTGAAGTGTCTTGAAATGAACTTTTGGTCTGCATCGGTCTGGCCAGAAGTGACTGGAATAAGCAAGTGGGTATCGGTGCCCATGTACCGCATGTTCAAGAAATATTCGAATCTGTGGTTGAAGTGGGTCAATTTCTGTTGAACAAAGTCCTGGTATGCTTCATCGTGGAGAGTGGTGATTTTCTCTTCTATGGCAGCAAGAATTTGTGGAGAGTAAACGTAGGAAGCAGGTGATTGTCTTTCAATGACAATATCGGCCAAATAGATTCCGTATGCTGATAATAAGGACGAATACTTGTGGATGGCGACTTGAGAAATGGATAAATTCTTTGAAAGAGCTACCGAAAACTGGCCTCCAGAACCACCGAAACAGGCCAAATTGTGTTCCGACGTATTGAAGCCCTTGGCTTCGGTCAAGTTTCTGATTGGTCTGGCCATGGACTCGATTGCGACCTTCAAGAATCCACTGGCCACCTCTTCGGGTGTCAATTTCGAATTGTTTTCCTGGTTAATTGTTTCAGTAAGTTCTTTAAATTTAGACACCACGATCTCACAATCAAGAGGCTGGTCTTGATTGGGGCCAAAGATCTTGGGGAAATATTCCGGCAACAATCTTCCGAGGAACAAGTTGGCATCGGTCACTGTCAAGGGCCCATTTTTGCGGTAGCATGCGGGTCCTGGATCCGAACCTGCCGATTCAGGACCTACCACGAACATGCCGTTTTTCCAGAAGAGAATGGACCCACCTCCGGCTGCAACAGTGGAAATATCCAATTGGGGAGTCTGTAAACTGACTTCGCTGACAACAGTCTCATAAATATGTTCCAAGGTGCCAGAATATCTGGAAACATCTGTGGATGTTCCTCCAGCATCAAAACCAATGGTAGCCACCTTGGAAACGTCATCGTAGCACGTCTGGCCATATCCAACCATTCCTCCAGCTGGTCCCGACAAAATAGCCTTCAAACCGGTGAAAGTGTACCAAGGACACAAGCCTCCGTTGGATTGCATGAACAAGAGCTTGTTTCCAAAGGCATCCAAGCCTCCCTCGAAGCCGTAGCCAAAGTTCTCGATGTAGTCCCGAATTATTGGCGATAAATAGGCGTCAGCAACGGTGGAAGAACACCGATTTACCATGCCTATCATGGGCTGGAGCTTATGAGAAACAGACACCTGGAAGCCTGTTTCCCGACAAATGTCGGCAATTCTGCTCTCGTGTTCGGGATAATTGTACGAATGCAACAAGCAGAGCGCAATGGTCTTGATTTTGCCCTGGTTGTAGATGTCCTGCAATTGGTTCTTGACCTGGACATAGTCTGGTTTTTTCAACACTCTGACTATGTCTCCAGTAATTCCAGTAGCCAACTGGGGATCATCACGATCAGAGAAGTCCAAGCCCACGCCGCCTCCCTCGGTAAAGCTCTCCACAGTCACACGTTCGTCCACCTCCAACACCAGATCGTACAACTGTCCCAACTTCTTGGCTGTTAAATCAAAGATATGAGGCCGTGTCTGGTTTCCGATCACCAACACGTCCTTGAAGCCTTTGGTGGTCACCAACAACACCGAGGCGCCTTTTCTTTCCAACAACGCGTTGGTGGCCACGGTGGTGCCCATTCTGATGCTTCGGATAGACCCAAGCTTCAATTTTTCACCTTTGGAAATGGACACTCCATGGGCCTGTTCCAAGACCCTTCGAATGCCCTCGGTTGGTGCGTCCTTGTAGTTGGCAGGATCGACCGAAAGAAGCTTGAAAACGAAGTCTTTCTGGCCTGGAACCTTGGCTATCACGTCACAGAAGGTGCCTCCTCTGTCTATGGCGATGGAGATGTCAGAAAGGTCCGAGTACTCCATTGAATAACAAAAGGAAATTGGTTAAGAAGATCGAATGGGTGGAGATCTAATTGGTGTAGATTGAATTGGCAAGCAAAGAAAGGGACCTATTTATACCCTTTTTATGATTTTAGTCAATTTCACTTCCACTTTATCGGAGTCGGCATTTTGGTGCGAATTGCCGATTTGTGGAGTCTAATTATGATCTGGGCACATTGCGTCAATTAATTGTAATTGGGGTGTAAAGTAGAGTGTAGGGGTGTTGTTAATTGCGTGCAATAACATGCAATGCAATCGTGCAATTAGCGAATTAATATTGGTACTACTATAGTGATGATATTAGTGATATGGTGAATGTATATGGTAATCTATATGGTAATCTATATGGTAATCTATATGGTGAATCTATATGGTAAATCTATAGAAATGGTGTGGAGATTCTATATTGATACTATTTCGGTGATTCTATATTGATTCTATATTACTTCTTTGGTACTTCTATATGGATTCTATTTTGGTGATTCTATATTGACACTATCTCGGTGATTCTATATTGATTTTATATTACTTCTTTGGTACTTTAATATTGGTTCTATTTTGGTGATTTTCTTTGGGCCTCTATATTGGTGATATGGTGAATTTATATAGGTCATATTGGTGCTTCCATTTGGTGATTCTATATTGTTAATATTGGAGATTCTATATCATTTCTATATTGATTTGATTTCGTGGTTCTCTATTGTTTCTATCTTAATTATTATTCTATTTTGGTGATTTTGTTTGGGCTTCTATATTGGTGATATGGTGAATCTATATAGGTGATATTGCATCTATTTGGTGATTCGATATTGTTAATATTGGAGATTCTGTATCATTTCTATATTGATTTGATTTCGTGGTTCTATGTTTCTATCTTAATTATTATTATTTTTGGTGGGTCTGTATTGGTTCTATACTGATTCTATTTTGGTGACTGCTTGGTATGAAATGCTGATCTGGGACTTGCCCGCATCAGACAGACTCCACATGCTTCGGAGTTCTATTCATCCTGAATCTCGACCTTTTCTATGCGGTTTCCAAGCGAATCGTAGACTTCTTCTTCCTTGGATTCATCGGTTTCTTCCTCCGAATCGTTCTCTATTATATTCCCCAATTTATCATATTTGATCTCTTTCTCCTCCAACTCCGAGTCCGTCTCGACTTCTATTACATTTCCTAGACTGTCGTACTTGACTTTTTCCACCCGGTTTCCCAAGCTGTCGTACTGGACATTTTCTTCGCTTTCTTCGTTGGTATCCTCGTCACTTCCTTCTTCTTCGTCCTCATCGTCATCATCATCGTCCCCATCTTCGACACCCTTCTTGTTGACGTTGCCCATCATCCAGATATCTCCCTCTTGAGCCTTGTCTTTGCGTTCCTTGGCCTCTTCTTCGATTTTTTTCAACCATTCGTCTTGAGCTGCACTGACCGATTCCGAGTCTGTGCACTTCTGGTACACCTGGATCAACTCCTCGTTGATCTTCAAGAACGTGAGGCCCCAGGAGAAGTTCTCAAGCAACATTTCTGCCCAGTCAACGTGGCCCACAATGGCAAAACACGCGGCAAGAGCCTCCACACAGTTAAGTCTCCAAGGTCTGCCGTAATTTACCGGATTGGCCGCAACCAAGTAAGGAAGCAATCTCTCGTGCTTGCCTCCAATCTTGTTGAACGGAACCTCGTCCAATCTGGCCCACGAGCACTCAACCACAGCTGCTCCATTGGTTTCCACGATCTCTTTATCGTTAGGACACACCACACCTTTTCCGTTAGGAGACACCACAACTCCCTGGAATTTCTGCCCAATACGCAAGTTCTTGATAAGGCCTAACCTCTCAAGCTTTTTTCCACTGCATCTTTTGGGGTCACAGTGGTCAAAATCCCACATGGCCAACTTGGTCGGAAAGTTGATTTTGGAGCTGTACACCGTAGCAGCTCCAGTTTCTTGACGGCCCTTTCTGGAGTGGTGCTGTTTGGACTTGTGTCCGTTCGAGGTTCTGGACCTATTGGACTGCTCTTCTGCCTGTTTGTTCTTTCCTTTAGCCATGTTTTGGAGATGAAGAAGTGGTGATGAATTTTGAGAAGAGAAGAGTGTTGGTCACGTGATCTGGACTAACAGGGTGAATCATGACGTGTGGTAGAAGACACTTACTAGGTAGGCAGCATGGATCATTGTGATGCTTAATTAAGACTAATACGGAATTTGATTATTTGGGAAATTTTAGGTTATTTAGATTTAATCAAATAGATCAATGGTAGTACCCTTTATATTAAAGAAAAATGGTATGTAGGGTTTTCATTGGAAAAGAAATTCATCCACTAATTGTATATATATGACAGACATTAATGACGTTAAGTCCTCCATTTGAAACAGAATATCCTCTTGAACTATCCAAATTAATAGTATCATTGGGTATATTTGACAGGTATTAACGTTGCGTCACTCATTCAGGATATCCTCTTAAACTATTAAATTATAGATTCATTGCATATATAAATGACAGATATTTACAATATGTCCCTCATTAAAAACAGGATATCCTCTTGAACTATTGAATCATTGCATGTGAATGCCAGGTAACGAAGATTTCCCTTTTCCACCAGCAATATATTCGTTTTGATCTTCCTGATAATTCTTGATCAATGATATATCTTTCCACTTCTACATCTAGCGATAACTTTTGTGAATTAATATTTATACAATTTAAATGAAGAGGAAGAAATAAAATGACCTATGGCCATGACATTAAGCATAACAAGACCGGAACCGATTAAACCAGCAAACCAACCAAATAAGTGTATTAGAAGTCCTCGTCAAAAGAGAAGTTGGACTCAGAGGACTTGGCATCGTTGGTCTTAGCCATGACACCGGCCTTTTGGTAGTCACTGACTCTCTTCTCGAAGAAGTTGGTCTTACCAGCCAAGGAAATGTTCTCCATGAAGTCGAATGGGTTCTGCACGTTGTAGACCTTCTTGTTACCCAAGGCAACCAACAATCTGTCGGCAACAAACTCGACGTATTGACACATGAGGGTGGCGTTCATACCCAACAAGTGGACGGGCAAAGCATCGGTGAAGAACTCCTTCTCGATGGAAACAGCCTCGGTGATGATTCTCTCCACGATGTCTTGGTTGGGTCTGTTTTGCAAGTGGGAGAACAACAAGCAGGCAAAGTCGGTGTGCAAACCCTCGTCTCTGCAGATCAACTCGTTGGAGAAGGTCAAGCCAGGCATCAAGCCTCTCTTCTTCAACCAGAAGATGGAGGCGAACGAGCCACTGAAGAAAATACCCTCGACGGCAGCAAAGGCCACCAATCTCTCGGCAAAAAGAGCCTCCTCGTCGGTGATCCATCTCAAGGCCCAGTCGGCCTTCTTTCTGATGCAAGGAATGTTGTCGATGGCGTTGAACAAGAAGTCGGCCTCCTTTCTGTCCTTGATGTAGGTGTCGATCAACAAGGAGTAGGTTTCCGAGTGGATGTTCTCCATCATGATCTGGAAGCCGTAGAAGCACTTGGCCTCGGAGATCTGCACCTCGGCAGAGAAGTTCTCCACCAAGTTCTCGTTGACGATGCCGTCGGAGGCGGCGAAGAAGGCCAAGATTCTCGAGAGGAAGAATCTCTCGTTGTCGGTCAACTCGTCGTTCCAGTGTTGGAGGTCCTTGCCCAAGTCGATCTCCTCGGCGGTCCAGAAGGACGCCTCGGCCTTCTTGTACATTTGCCAGATCTCGTTGTACTTGATGGGGAAAAGAACGAAACGGTGGGGGTTCTCCTTCAACAAGGGCTCGTCCTTCTCCAACTCCTTCAACTTGTGACGGTGCGCCTTGTGCAACTCCTTGAAATCGTGGTGTTCCTTGGAGTCGGCGGCAATGGCCTTGGCCACAGCCTCGGGGCTGACCTCCTTGATCTCGCTAGGAACGTAGAACTGCTTGGATCCAGCGGTGTTCTGGGAAAGGTCCTTCTGTTCGGCCTCGGCAGCCAACTTTTCAGTCAAGGACTTGCCCTTGACAGAGGACATGTCTAAAGAGGAAATCTTGCCAGTCAAGCCGTTGGTGGGAGTTTGTTGGACAGACATTTGAAATGTGGAAATTGATGTAGAAGAAAAGAGGCAGGAGACACGTCTTATATAGGGACAGAAGTCAGGGACAGAGAGAAGAAGAAAGGAGGAGAGAGCGTGTAGCGATGGCGAAAATTGCGAGGTGGCGTCGCGTAGTGCGGTGGGTGCACGACCCAGGGTGCGCTAGCAAGGGCGGCTCTAGTTGGCTCAGAACGTTCCCAATGGGGGTGTTCTGTATATGGATCTGGAGCTCTTGGTCTGAAGAGTACGTTGGTGAAGTATGGACTGGTTTGAATATCTTTTGGTAGAAAAACACCGGCTTTTCCGCCTGCTTGGGCATGCAGCAAGATGGCTGGCTGGGCAATGTTTTGTTTACGTTTGCCCCGAAACGCGTGCGGAGACGTGACGACCGTGTCAAATTCCAGAGTAACCAGACGTGTATTGTGGACGTGTGGCAACACGTCCAGATAGGAAAGTGGGACGCGTCTGGAGTGAATCCGATTCGCAATAGCAAGGATCACCAGAGCATTGGGTGGGGCCATTGGAGGGGCAAGCTCCGAGTCGGCAAAGGTCGCTACAACGTGCCCGAAGAAGTAAACTGATTACACAGGCAGAATCAAGGGCCAGATCGGCCCTTTGGTCAATAGGAAGTGGCCAGTCAGAGCAGAGCGCAAAATGAGGACGCGACTTCCGAGGAGATGTGGAGACGTGTAGCTACGGTGATGTTCCGGCGATGAGTGATACATCGAGGACATGAAAATGTGAAAGAATGAATATTTAAGGTGAAGTGAGAATGTGAAGTAGGAAGAGCGATGGGAAGGTATCGGAAGAAGTGGAGAGAGAAGAGGTGTAAAGAGAAGAGGTGAGAGTAATTGAGTTGTTTTGAACAGTTGATGATGAAGTGAGGCGGTGACGTAGAGCTAGCCGTGTAGATATTAAATTTGATTCACATGTATTTTTCACAGGTTAACAATCTTCCCATGTGTATTCAACTTTTCCAATTTTTCAAAATTTTGAAATTTCCCAATGAGGATTCTCTGAAGAATAGAGCCAAACACTTGCATGAGACGCTTTGCAATTGCATGCACCAACATCATTGGCTGTGGACCATGTGTCAACTTCTGTACGAGACGAATCTCGCTCAATGTGTGGAGTAACAGGCAACATTTTAACCTTCTTACAGCACTCTATGTAGTAACTAGCCTCACTTTCTCAGTGCTGGGCTAAATCTATTTTGAGCTCCATCAATACAAACTTTAGATTTTTCAGATAAACACCACAGTTATTTTAAGCAATCTCAACACTACTACTATTAGTCTTTCCAATTCCTATACGACGACGTCGTCATATGGGAGTGTTTCAGTACCACCTGATCTCACAAGTAATATTGATCTAGATTTCAAGTAGTGATAAAGCCGGCGCATATGTGTGCTGATCCGATAAATAATAATCACAGAAAAACCCTTTAGGATATTTTGGCGCTCAAGTAGGCATTAGAGTATGGTGGCGTGGGCTGTGGAGGCAAACGGAACTCCTCGCCTGCGGCGGGTGTCATGCCATGACTGTTTAGCCGATACAAATGGCGGTACATTCACGTTAACTCTATTTATATTCAGACGTCACTCAAATCCGGGGCTTAGCCATCCTGATTATACGAGACTAATCAGAATAATGCTACCGTAGACTCGAAGGCAATCCAAGTCTATCCGACGAATTCACGGAATAAATGTACGAATAGACAGGGATTCTATGTAACCGCACTAATGATTGTATGTATCTATACGATTAGGTCAATCAGCAATCTATTCATAGACTCACGCAATTTATGCTAACCAAGGCATGCACTCTATGGTATCCAAGGCATGCACTCTATGGTATCCAAGGCATGCACTCTATGGTATCCAAGGCATGCACTCTATGGTATCCAAGGCATGCACTCTATGGTATCCAAGGCATGCACTCTATGGTATCCAAGCTATTTGGCAAACTGTATCCACGATTAGGCCAATCGGTAATCTGTGCTCATAAGAATCCATACGATGGGAATAGTCGATAGGCTACATCCATACTTGACACTTCTCATTACATGCTTTACTTTATTCATTGATTAGTTACATTCCACTTCTCATTACATGTTTTATTCTATTTTTATTAGCTACAATGCACTTTCAATCTACATGCTTTACTCTATTCATTAATTAGTTACACTCAGTCACTCAATCTCATCAGTCTCCTTTGGCTACATGCTCTATTCTATTCATTGATTAGTTACTTGCACTTCTTATTGTTTTATTCTATTCATTGCTTAGTTACATTGACTTCTCATACATGTTTTATTCTATTCATTGATTAGTTACATTGCAAGTCTAAGTCTATTCAGCTAGTGGCCCGAGTTCTCCACGCTCACCAAGTTGGCGTAAGGGTGGGACTCGTCCATGGGCGTAGGCAAGTCCTTGATGGGTGCCAACTGCTCCTTTCCGCCATTGGGCACGTAGCGGTACAAGTCCTCGTTCTTGGTGAACTCGACGGGCTCGCCCAAGAAGCCCGAGTCGTTCTTGACGTAGGAGTTGCTCAAGCTGCCCACCGGACTGACGACATCGCTGAGGTCGTCAGCTCCAATGGTGGGGGAGAGGGCAGCACTGGGGATGTCGATTCTGGGGCTGGAGAACTCGGCAAAGTCCACGTCCAAGTTGCCGTACAAACGGGAGATGTCTCCGGTGCCGGAGTAGCCTCCGGCAGCGTACTTCTGGAGCAAGAGCGCACGGAAGCACTGGGCCCACTTCAAGGAGCTCCAGTCGTGGGCCTCGGCGGTGTCGAAGTTGGCATCCACCAACTTGACGGCCTCGTCGATGGCCAAGTACTGGTAATGGGGCAACGAGGGGAGTCCGAACAAGAGCGACTGGGGGTCGCTCTTGTCACTGCGGAAGTGCTCGGGACGGCCGTACAACTTGAACGAGTCGATGATGTGGATGTAGTTGCGGATCATGATCTCGATGGCCGGCACGCCGGGATGGGAGACTGGCATGAGGTACAAGGTGTTTGTGGCGACGAAGCCGTTCATGTTCTTCTTGAGGAACAGGGAGGTACGCTTGGGCTCGGACGCGTCCACATGGGCGGTGGTGCCGGTAGAAGCCAGGCCCAGCGAGGCGCTTCGTTGGCGGTTTGGGCTCAAGGCGCCGCTGAAGGTGCGACGGGGGTTTTCCGAGTCGATGGTGCTGAAGACGGAGGACGACGACAGGAGATGGCGGACATGGCCGTGGCCATGTCCGAGGCCAGGCGATTGGGGGGCCAAGGACGACAACGAGGTGTGGGAGGCACTGCGGGCGGGCTTGGAGGCGTCGGAGCCTGAGTTGACAAAGAAGCTCTCGTAGTTCTTGTTGATGTAGATGTCGCCGTTCAACTTCATGATGGCATTGAAGTCGATCATGTTGGAGTGCTCGGGGTACACGTTGAACACGTTGGCCACGTTGGACACGTACAACACGAGGTTCTTCTTGGTGGTCTTTTCCAGCAGGAACATCTCGATGCGGCCGACGTGCTTGGCTTCTCCGGGGGTGATCACCACGTACACCCGCAACCAGCGGTGGGAGATCTGGGGAAGCCGGAGGTCGCACCACTCCAGCCGGGCAAAGCGCTTCTTGGTGGAGAGAAGCACATGGATGTCCAGGAGACGCGCCGCCTTGAGCGACATGACCACCGCGGTGAACGCCTCGTTCAACGAGGTGTGTTCGTACTTGGACAAGTAGAGGGCCGCGAGCCAGCGGCGCAGGTCAGGTGCCAGGTGGAACCGCAACAAGAACGCCACGTCGTGGTCCTGCTGGATGCGCATTTCCTGGCCGCCGGACCCCGCCACCACCTCGATGCGTGCGTCGATCACGTTGATGTACTTTGGTGCAAATTCGTTGTTGTGGGTGTCGAGCTCGTCGTCCGAGGGTCTCCAGAGAGAAAGCTCGTTGCCCGAGAGTTTGGCCTCGACCTCGAGCCACACGCGTTCGCCCGACGCAAGCACCCCCGGCACCTGGAGGGTGCCGCTGGCGTAGGTGCGGAGCTTCTGGGCATTGAGGAGGTTGACGATGGGCACGAGGGGGCCCGGGAGGTTTTCGGTGAGGAGTCTGTTCTGCGCAAGGAGCGAATTGCGACGGGAGTTGTTGATGGAGGGGTCCGACCCGTTGGGGCTGGGGGCCTCGGAGAACGAGTAGACTCTCAGGTGGCGCACTAGCGACGCTGGCGTGGACTTGAGCTTGTCGCTAAGACGACGAGACGACTGAGCAGCAGCAGGCAAGGGCGACCTGGACGAGGAGCGACGGATGGACAGGGGCAGGGTGCCGTAGATGGAGAAGGAGTCGTCCAGGCTGGCGGCGGCAAGGTCGGTCTTGATGTGGGGGAGCAGGGGAGGCGAGGGCGGCGGCTGGGGCGTGGCGGTAAGGGGCGACGAGGGCTGGGACTTCTTGTCCCTGCGGATGAACTTTCTGGGGGAAAGCGAAAAAGGCATTGTGGGTGGATGAATAGATGGATGGATGGATGGATGGATGGAGATTGTAGATGGATGGATGGATGGATGGATGGATGGAGATAGTAGATGGACTATGGGATCTCAGGGCAATGCTTGATGGCAATGATGGCAATTATGGCAATGATGTCAGTGCTTGATAATGGCAATTATGGCAGTGCTTAATGGCAATTATGGCAGTGCTTGATGGGTTTGTGGCGCTGGAGTTGCTGCGATCGCTAGCAATAATTAACCAGAGGTATTCTTATTCTGGTATTCTGATGAGCTAGTGGACACCTGTGCCGGCACTGAGCGGAACACTGAAGCAATGGAGAACACCGAGAATGAGCACTCCAGATGAAATAGATATGGCAGCCTAGAATGCACGGAAAATATAGTAGGACGACTCTTGATGACTAGTCGTAAGTATGCCTGTAGTATATGTTACTAGAAGAATGCTCTTGTATGCTATTACTAGTAGTATGCTCTTGTATGCTATTACTAGTAGTATGCTCTTAGTGTATGTTACTAGTATGCTTTTATGCTCGGTATAGCTGCAACTCTCAACTAGAATGCACTGGGGCACTGCGGACTCGGGCCTCTTTATACTGTGGCCCCAATCCCAGCCTATTCGTCAAATTTTCAGGGTGATGGGCGAGGCTTATCGGGCACCTACGTGCGCTTCTTTGGCGTTGCTCGGAGCGGTCGGGCATTGCGTCATAGGCACAACGGCAATGGGATCGCTGGCACGGCCGCCGCAGGGCCGAGCCCAATAAAGCGAGGCAGAAGAGCAATGGAGAAGTAGAGCAATGGAATGGAGACAGCAACAGACGTTTAGGGAGCAGACGTTTAGGGAGCAGACAGTCTAGAGAGGCAGAGTATGGAGCTTTGGGGCCAGTTAGGGAGCGTGGTGGCTCACATGTCTGGAGAAGATGATGCTCTTGACCAGACGGCCTGGCGGTGCTGCGAGGGGCGGAGGTGCACGGGAAGTTCGGCATCGTGCTGGCTCGGACGGCGCGGCAGGGGCAGTGCGAGGATGAAGAATAGCGAGAAGATGGAAGATATAGAGGAAAAGAGGGATTATGGAGATGTCACGATAGGGTAGTATGGAGTTATGGAGAGGTAGCGAGGTGGAATGGAGAGGTAGAGAGGTGGAGTGGAGTGCTCTCGGTATGGATGGAATGGAGTGCTATACTATGGGTGATATCCTGAAATGTGCACTCTCCATGGCTTGTGCCAATTGTTTCCTCGTTGTAGGGAGGATCGTGGCCTCGCCCGTTACGGTTAGGGGTGTTGGCCAGCTGCTACAGCCCTACGCTATACGAGCAGCCGGAAACAGCCACGCGACAGGAGGAGCAGCAGCAGCAGCAGCAGCAGCAGCAGGGGCCCCTGTTTTGTTCCCAACCGCTTTGGTAAGCGGCTTTCTTGTGAGTAAGGTGGTGCTGGTGAGGCTTTGGATCTCTAGCGAGAGTCGCACAGTCTCCACCACCACCATCACCTACTCTATTCTATCTATTCTATCTGTTGACTCTATTCTATCTATTCTATCTATTCACTCTATTCTATCTATTCTATCTATTCTACATCTATGTGTATTGTTCCTTTGATCTTCATGATGACCAGCTCCGTCCTGTGGAACCAGAGCAACCGCCTATCTCCGTCCATGGCCATGGTTCCATCTGCAACAAGTGGCCGTGCTAAAAATGGCCTAGGGCTATGTCGCAGATCATCGGGACTCCGCATGATGTCATGGGGAAGAACGAAGAAGGAAGACGGTAAAGGAACCTAGGGCGCAGCAGGACCGGATTTGTCGTGCTGACAAAGAAGACGGTGGGGAATGGGGTAATTGGAGAAGTGGTGAATGATACTAGAAAAAAATTAGAGATACTAGAAAGATACTAGAGAGTTGGTATGGAGATGGTATGGAGAGATGGGGTACAATGTGGAGTCAATGGATCAATAGTGTTATTGGGTGTTACCACGGTGTCAATAGTGTCTATAGTGCCAATAGTTTCATAGTGTCAATGGTGTCAATAGTGTCAATTGTCAACACTGCCATTAGTGTAGTCATAGTCTAGCTCAATGACCTATTCACTATTCTTCCTCTACCTTGCTGTTAATCTGGATCTGACTAATTTGTGACAAACGAGATGGGCTGAGCCGGCAAAGATTCCCGAAAATCGCCTTTGCCCTAGTTCCACCAGCCAAGATGTACCAAGCATAATTCCCAGGCCCGAGCTTAATTCCAAGCTTTATTTCCAAGGTATTTTCCGTCACTTCCAAGCTTATTTGGTTCAAGCATTTCATGGGCTTGGCTCGTTCCAGGATAGGTTCGGTCTGCCGTGCCAGAACCCCACCATCCCTTGGCCACATCCACGCTCTCTTCACCTCCGGCCACACCAGGGCCCATAGCTACGATGTAATCAAAACACTACCCCAAAAACCAAAAACACTGGGGAAATAGGGCAACTGTTTGCCTACAATTGGTTACAATTGGCTACAATCCACTACAATTACAATCCACCACAGTTTCGGCACCTGTTTAGCCAAGCTTACTGTTTGGGCACCTGTTTAGCCACTATCTGATTACTGCTTGGACACCTGTTTAGCACTGTCTCTGCTTGGGCTACTTTTTGTACCTTTTGACTATATCCGGGCCATGCCGTTCCTCTTAGTTTCAAAGCCCGGAATGGCGCCATGTCCTCTCGTATCAACCGTACCGTTTCCACCTCTGTTCCACCTCATCTCTTCTCAATCTGGATGCCTACTGTCTAGAATTGTAACCACCACGTCGCATGTCGCAATTCCCAATTGGGACGATCTTGCAGCAACTTTGATCTGCCTCTACACTATGCACATTATGTCTATTATGGTGCTATTATGAATTGTGCATTGTGCAATGTCTTCTCTCTACTACCAAAACCCCTTGACCTATGGCCTATCCTGGTGCTAATTTAGCATCGTTTACGATTACGACGAGATGCAATCGTTTAGGCGACTGTTGTTGATGGGTTTCTAGTGGACGGCTGGTTTGGCTCAGCCTGAAACGTCGCAAGTTTTTGCACCTGTCAAACGGGCTATTATCTATTCCATCGCCCTATTTGTGAAGTCTTCTGCCGTTTCTGGCAACTCCATTTCACTGAGTTCCCAGTTGCCGATGCTTCCAATTGGAATGAATGCTACAGATGAGTGAATTGGAGTGAATGGAACAGATGAAGTGAATTGAGGTGTAAGTTTCAGAGCTCCCAGTTCAAACGTTACAGATGAAGTGATTTGTAGGAGCTGATGTCACAGATGCTGAGAAATGTACGAACGTTGTAGGAACGTATCAGAAGAGACTTGACCCCACACCGTTGGTGGGGCTTGACAATTGAAAGCAGTAGGCTAAATAACCACCCAGAAGTTAATTTTAGAATACTTACGTCAATATTGACCTTGGAGGTCCCAAAATATTGCTGTATGGAGTGTTCTAAATAAGTAGAACTAGAAGTAATGCTAGAACGACAGTTTTTTAGATTTCTCCTTGACGACGGTTGTTGCTTACAGTATCATAGGCAGGTATTTCGGAAGATAGATACTCGAAAAGGAACCCTTTCCTGCAGTTTCACAACGGAGTGAAATACTTCCAAAATGAGGTCTGTAGCTGCATATTTCCAATCGGTTAGACTCAAATACGATATTAACTTATTTTTAGTTATCAACCAGTAGTCTAAACTTATAAATTTAGAATTCAATATGTTTGTTCTGATGATGTAGATTGATTCATGGCTGAAATGATCTACGCTATTACTATATCTGGTTCTTCTCAATTGTAGAGAATAAAAGAAGGACAGGAAACGTGAGGCAGTTTGAGTGAAACACTCAACTCAATATTTGAAGTGAGGTCAGGGGTAGAATCACAAGATCTTGCCGACTGTTTTATGACCAAAGGATTCATTTTGAAGTTAAGGATAAGAGCCAAAAATGCAAATTAGATTGGAGAAGTTTGACCCGTAGACAAAACTGTCGCTAAAATATTATTGTTGAAGTTGCTAATTCTCACCAGGTAGTTAAGTTTTGTGAGACAGCAAATATTAACGAATTGAAAACTAATGAAGTCAGAATTATTGCTGAAGAAATAGAGATAGTGTACTTGGATAAAGTGCTATAGTACGTCTTGTATTCTTAACCTGTCTATGTGTCAAGAATCACATACTTGTAGTGACATTCAAAGAACATTATGGGATCTATTTATTGTTAAATAATGTAATGCATTTGTGAAAATCTAATAAGTAATTTAAGTCAGGAACTGACTTGAACTTGAAGTTCGTTTAAATAGGTCGAATATTGCAGTGGGATATATATTCGATTGGGTGAATTCTTGTGAATTGTTCACAACTTTGGAGAATCATACGTGTTCTCTTCACAGTTCATGACAATTTGAAAAATCTTTTCGTTAGTGCCAAACGGATTGTCAATGTATAAATTATGTCCTCCTTGTGGAATCTTACCAAAGCGAGCTTGGATTGAATTTTTTGTCCTTGTAGAAGCGATTTGCACCATTTTTTCTCCAGCTTCTGAGTTCATGAAGTCAAATTGACCATACAATACGTCGAGATTGAACGGAAGCTTTTCCTTCTGCAAAAAGGATGCAAATTTATCGTACAAGGGCCACTTGCTAACTGTAGCGGGTGTCAAGAGGTTCTTGATGTACACGTCACTGTTTGTGCCAGTAGTGACCGAGTTAAAAAGATATTCAATTATCAAAAGACATTCTTTGTTGGAACCATACACCACGTCGTTGCGATTTTGAATCATTTTGTCCACACCACCGAGATTATCAATTACTTTATTAATATTGAACAACTTGCGGTACCACATATTGAAATAAAAACGATAGCCCCAAGGTCCCATGATCTTGAGAAACCGAGGCATAAAAGGAAGGACGTAGTACCACTTTTTAACATGCTTTTTCGACAACAACGGAATTCTTGATAAGAACTTGTAGGACGTGGCATCAAGACTAGGACTAAAACGAGACCCATTTTCTTCGAGAATGGTACTGGTTACTGCATGTACATGTCTTTCTACTCCGACTGGAGAAAGAAGAATCAAATGCTTCAAGTTTTGAGGATATCTTAAAGAATACGAGCCAGACCAGTACCCACCGAAAGAGTGACCAATTAAGTAATCGATTGGGCCAATATTTGAGGCTTCTCTCCAGTTTTCAATAGCAGAAACGTAAAAGTCCTCCATATCTTGTAATATTGGCTTGAAATGGGCTTGGTATTCGGCCATCTCTTTTCTATCTATTTCAAACTCATCAACTAGCTTGTAGTATTTCTTGAAGATGGTAGACTTGTCATTTGGCTTTGAATCCCTGATTTTCAACTTGGGACATTGCTTGATGAACCAGTGATTGACTGCATCCGACTGGATCTTGGGATTAGACGATAAGCCAAAAGTAACGTTATCCAAGAAGTGAATATGGTAATTGTTCTGCTTGTCTTGTTTGAGTTTGTTTATGAGTTGGAAGTTTCTTGCAAAGCATCCGAGCGAGGCCCCATAGCCGTGAAGGAAGACTAAATGCTTGGTAGTGAATTTTTCATCGTGTATGATCTTGAATCCTACTTCATTGATGCAGTTTCCTTCTTTGTCTATCACCACCTTTTTATGATCGTGAAAAATTCCCACATTTTCTGGATTTCCCTTTGGAAGCATCAACTCAACCAATTCCGTCTGTATTTCTTGCAATCTGTTGGGATTCAAAGACCTTCTCCAAAATTGAAAAGCTTGTCCCAAAGACAAGCTGTCAATCTTGACATCTTTGTTCCTTAAAGTGTGAAAAAAGGATGTTTTGACCCAAAAAAGGCTGGAAGGCTTGATATATACCCTTAACGGGTGTCTTATAGCAAGGTGTAGCAGCATGGATGGGACTGTAGTTGATTTCACAGTCTACTAATGAGTTGGTGCAGATTACATAATCAACAAATAGTAGATGTGAATGCAAGGTCTAACTTCAATCATCAAAGTTGACCAGTAGGAGGGAGATTGATAGGGGTTGGAAGATAGGGACGAAATTTTCACATATGTCGACCAATTCCGTAATGGTTACTATAAGAACTGGTGATCATATTCTCATTAAGGGCTATCTTCATGTGCCATTAATGATAATTAAATCTACACCAAAGAGGAAGCACGAGGAAGTTGCCATAGTGCACTACTCCAGCTCCATACTTGATACCACTCCACCCTTCGTTTAGCAGCCAGCTCCTAGTTTCATGGCAGTGTTGGAATCACCAGGTCACGTGATAGTGGTCACGTGCGCTAATATGGGATACTAGACTCCATCTTTGTCTAATTCAATCTTCATGTCTTTCCTCCAGAACATTGCTCAGCCCGAGAACTTCCAACAGCCCCTGTTCCGGTTCATCGTGGACGACTTGTTCGTGAAGTTGGATGCCGCAAACAAAAAGACCCTTGGCCAATTCCGAACCGTTTCTCTCAAGAAAGAGCACATCATCAGGTCCTTCATATCGTCGTTCAGGACCCACATAGGAAATGACATATATCCCTCGTCTCGCTTGATCTATCCTGACAAAAGCGGACGGCTTTATTTTATCAGAGATGTCACATTGGCCCGTTTGATCGTGAAGATGTACCAGATCCCCAAGAACTCAGAAGACTACCAAGTACTCTACTACTGGAAGCAGAGCTTCCACAAAGCCAAGCGATTCAGCGTGGATACCAATAATTTGAGAGACCTACCACTTCGAACGTCCAGAATCATCGCCAATCGCCGTCCTACCACGGTTGGAGAAGAGAGCAAGGTGTACACAGTTGGCGAAATAAACCACTTGTTGGACAACTTGGCCGATGCCAAGAAGGCGGCCGAACAAGTCGTCATATTGAAGCCTGTATTGGACTCGCTAAGTATCCCAGAAGTGCGGTGGCTCCTACATATTCTATTGAAGAAGTCCATTTTAGTGCGGTTCGAGTCTTTCTTCCAGTATGTGTGGCATCCTGACGCCCCGTCTCTCTTCAACGTGTGCAACAACCTTCAGAAAACGTTCAGTTACTTGATAGACCCCGAGGTGAGGCTTCCTGCGGACCAATTGACCGTGACTCCTACGCTTCCATTCAGACCACAGCTATCCTTCAAATTGACCAAGAATTACGATAAGCTAGTCCAGGACATGTCCACGGTGATACCAATGGACCCAAAACTACAGGAAATGTACAACAAGCAAGATCTTCTGGGCAAGTTTTTCATTGAGGAAAAGATGGACGGTGACAGAATGACCCTTCACAAGAAAGGGAAGTTTTTCAAATTCTACTCCAGAAGACTCAAGGACTATTCCTTTCTATATGGCGAAAACTACGAGTTTGGCTCGTTGACAAAGTATTTGGCCGACGTTTTCCCAGAGAAAGTCAATAGTATCATTCTTGATGGAGAAATGGTGGCATGGGATTTCAAGCGTAATGTGATTCTACCATTTGGAACCCTCAAATCATCTGCCGTGCAAGAATCGGTACGCCAGTATACCACCATTGATCAATATGAGGAGCAATCTGCATACCCTTTCTTTCTAGTCTTCGACATACTTCACATAAATGGAGTCAACTTGACGAACCATCCACTCTTCTTCAGGAAAGACCTCTTGCAAAAGTTGGTAAACCCCGTGCCAAATAGACTAGAGTTGCTTCCAACTAAATTGGGCGCTAGTGTTGATGATCTCAAGACGGCGATCAAGGAAGTCGTATCGATGAGGAGTGAAGGAATATTGGTTAAACATGTTCAACTGAAATACAAAATCAACCACAGAAATACTCAATGGGTGAAGGTTAAGCCTGAATATTTGGAGAAGTTCGGAGAAAACCTAGACTTGATAGTCATTGGCAAAATTCCGGGCATCAAGAATTCCTATATGTGTGCATTAAGGGACGAGGAGAGTGATGTATTTCACAGCTTTTGCATGGTAGCGAACGGGTTTACCAATGACGAGTACGACAAAATAGAAAGAGTCACGAATAACCGGTGGTTCAGTGTTAAAGAACGGCCACCTCCCTCGAATATCATTCTGTTTGGAACAAGACACCCGGTGTACTGGATTCATCCCAAGAATTCGGTGGTTCTAGAAGTCAAGGCCAGGTCAATCGACTGTACAGAGGAGAAGACGTATTCTGTGGGGACCACGCTTCACAACTTGTACTGTAGAAGCATAAGAGAAGACAAGACATACGAAGACTCAGTAACCATCCAGCAGTATCACAATATCAAGGAAGTATACAACAAGGAAATCCACAAGGACCAAGAGGCAAATCGAAAGCGTCGATTGAAGATAGACTCATTTGACCAGATGAAGAAATCCCAGAAAGTAGAGATAAAGGGCAACTTATTTGTGCCGTTCGATTTTATTATTTTGAGTGATTACATCAATGAAAAAGGTGCCAGGACGACGAAAGCACAGCTTTCTGTACTTATCAAGCAACACGGTGGTCAAATAATCCAGTCATTGGCAATTGGCTCAGACAAGCAAACCTTGATAATCTCAGAGAAAGTCACACCCAGCAGTGAGATCTACTATGGTAAGGGCTACGATTTGATCAAGCCACGATGGATGCTCGACAGCATTCATAAGAACTCATTGATTCCACTCGAGCCCGAGTTTGTGACGAAAAGTGGCACTGATTTCAGTGCCAGGGTGGACCCATATGGAGACAGCTACATAGTGAAAGTGGATGTGACAAAACTAGGAGGGTTCCACGACTTGAGCAGCCGTCAATTGCAAGAACAAAGAGACCTTCTAGTAGAAGAGTTGACACAACAGGGCCTGGAATTTCCTTTGAGATACCTTTTTCACGGCATTTCCTTCTACGTTATTTCTGACACCGCCAGGTTTTTACAGGACCAGATTGAACTACATGGAGGAAAAATCGTTCCAAGTTACCAGGAAAGCTCCTTCATTGTGACCAAAGGACGAAGTGCTTCGACTATGCAACGAGTTAACGAGATAAGTCGGGGCCTAGCTGAATCGCTCGAGTTTTCTGACAGTGCAAGCAGGCCCATTCCATCTATTGTCACGGAAAAGTTTCTACAAGAGTGCATTTTGCGCAGGGTTCTAGTGGATGGAGACGACTTCAAGTTTGTGTAGCATGTGAGGAGGGAAGAGTCAAGGCATATGATGTATACAATTAGATATATCCAATAAGACAGTTGAAGTGTATGATACAATTGGACAGTCCAAGGCATGTGAGGTTATACAATTAGACAGTCGAAGTGTATGATGTATACAACAGTCGAAGGCGTATGATACAATTGGGCAGTTGAAGGTGCAAGCGTATACAATTAGACAGTCGAAGGTGCAAGTTGTATACAATTAGTCAGTTGAAGGTGCAAGTTGTATACAATTAGTCAGTTGAAGGTGCAAGTTGTATACAATTAGTCAGTTGAAAGCGTATGAAGTATACAACAGTTAAAGGCATATGATAAAATTGGACAGTCGAAGCGTATGATGTATACACTTAGAGCCAGTCAATGTGTTTATCATTCAATTGTATGGTGCTCTACAAACAGACCATTCAATTCATATGAAGATAATACAATCACACCACTTCAAAGCTTTTCATTATACAATTACAGTTGTCGAGGCTTATGCTGTTAGTACAATCACAGCAGTCCAAGGCGTGATGCTATACAGCTCGTTGTGTGACCTTTACCGTCCTACTCTTTCTTATTGTATAGTGCAGTTTGTATGATATTGCTAGTTGATGCATGGAACACTATTTCTGCTTTCGGAAATTCCGCGGTTGCATTTTCGACCTTATCTCTTATCAGTAGATCAGAACACACATGATAGCACAAACGCATCTCAAGTGGCCGAAATCCACGATTTGAAATGTGAATGGAATAAGAAAATCTGGTTAGAGTTGTTCTGAGTTTTATTCGTTTTCCTTGCATTTTTCTTCTTGTTTCTGTTGTGACTATTTGATTTGACCAGTGCACCGAACATCTCCAGCAAGAGAGATAGCACAGTGAAGCAAGTGAAAACATATCATAACACGTTTAGATAATCTCAGCATAGGCCTCAGGGTATCTTATTACATTGATCTTATTTCCATCTGCATTGAATCACCAGTCTATATCATCCGATCAGATTACCAGTCTATCATACATTCAGATCATTTCACATTTAGATCAGATCATCAGTTTATTTCATTCAAATCAGAGTTTTATCAACATTCAGATCATTTCACATTCAGATCAGATCATCAGCTTATTTCATTGAAATCAGAGTTTTATCATACATTCAGATCATTTCACATTGAGATCATACTATCAGTTTATTTCAATCAAATCAGATCATTTCATACACTCAGATCATTTCACGTTAAGATCATAGTTTTATCACCATTCAGATCATTCAGATTAAGATCATTTCACATTGAGACATATCGTCATATCATGTCCTCGTATCTTGAACGTCCTCATTCAATCACCCCGGCACTTGCCTGGTCTTGCATCGCAGTGTGCTTCAGCACCTTCCAATTTGGCTATCACCTTTCTGAACTCAACGGCCCTTCGGATTATATTCCATGCTCTCCACAATACGAACCCAATGGAAACTGTATTCCCATGGGTTCCGACCAAATTGCTTCCATTACGGCCATGTACACCGTTGGAGGCTTTCTCATGTCCATCCTACTCGGTTTCACCAACTTGTCTCGAAAGTATGGACGAAAAAGCATCTGTCTGGGCAGTGCCCTCGGATACTGTTGTGGATCTCTTATAATGGCGTATTCCAAGCTGAGCATGGCCCTCAACTTGGGCAGAATCATTGTTGGAGCAGCAGCAGGTGCTTCGCTAGTAATGGCTCCTATTTTGATCAATGAACTCACTCCCATTAACCACAGAGGTCTTTTGGGCTCGTTGCTCCAAGTGGCCATTGCAGCCGGCATTTTCAGTGGCCAGGCCGTGTCGTTGATCTGGACAGGCCAACAATGGAGGGCCGTCTTCTGGATAGCCCTGATTCTTGGGGCTATTCAGTTCTTCATGCTTCTCACGGTATCCGAATCTCCAAAATGGATCATCATGAACGAAGGCAACATCGACAATGCCACGGTGATTCTCGACAGTTTACGCACAGATAAGGAAACAGTGTTCCACGAAATCAACCATTGGAGAGGCTTGGAAAGCAGACTGAGTTCGGGAGAGCTCCAGCAATTGCTTCCCAAGTCGGAAAATGTCCTTTCAGGCCCAATCCAGTTGATGCCCAAGAAATCCAGACGTGGTTCTTTCCAGGATTCCACCGTTTCTGCTACCGAGTTCCTTTTTGGCAGCTACAAGCTCGAGGCTTTGGCGGTTTTCATCCTCATGTCGTCGCAGCAATTGGTGGGAATGAATGCCATTGTATTCTACGGCGTTCGTATTCTCAGCACCCTCTTCACCACCAACACCCTCCTTTTGTCTTGTCTGATTCTGTTGGTGAATATCGTCAGTGCCTTTGTAATCTCCCATTTTGTCGACCGGTTGGGAAGACGCCCGTTGATGTTGGTTTCTGCCTTCATGTCCGGGCTCTGTTCTATTAGTATTGGCTATGCATTAATTCAGGGCAGGGCATTCATGATTGTGGCGTCTTGTTTCGGGTTTGTCATCAGCTACTCCCTCGGTATTGGGCCCATTCCGTACCTCATGATATCAGAGATTGCCAGTCCCGAGGTGGTTTCCATTGCCCAGTCTATTGGAACTTCTGCCAATTGGGCCACCAATTTTCTCATTGCAATTCTGGTACCGTTGGCACAGGATGTCATGGGAGGCTCGATGTTCTACGTTTTCGCAGCCATCTGTGGTTTCTACGTCGTTGCATTCTGGTACTTGGTGCCTGAAACGCAGGGTTTTACCAGCAGTCAAGAGGCCTGGGCAAGACATTTTGGCCGAAATGAAGAAGATTTGTATGTCTAAGCATTATATAAGGTATATATACTACAATTAAACGGATAGATGTGAGATTATAGAAGTGAAGAAGATTTGTATGTCTAAACATTATATAAGGTATATGCTAATACAATTAAACGGATAGATGTGAGATTATAAAGCATTGAACATATGCATAGTGCAGGTGATTATATTGGATGATTATCCAGGTCAAGACATTGAACACCACATTAAATGCATATGAGGCAAATGTTTTAACCAATTAAACTATCCAGACAAGGATAGCCACAGAGAGTTGAACCATCACCATATATTCATAGCATTATCATCGGTTTTCGTGATTCACCAATAACATTATTATGCATTAGCATCTGTTTTCGTGATACACCAATGACCTAACCATTATACATTATTTTACTATGTAGCTAATAGCTTGCTAGTTCTGGAACTAACAATCGTGAGGACTGACTCAGTCACACTCCAACTGTAACTACTTCAACCACTTGGTTGTGACGTAATGGTGTCATATTTCTAAGGCCGACTGAAAAAATATGTCTAGATTGACATATTCCAAGATGTGACAGATTCCACTAGAAGTAAGCCACTTTTCTTAGTGCAGCTTCAGATTAATCTATTCGTCAGTTGTAGCACTTCCATGCTACTACCGTTAAAACATTCACTATCCGTCATTACTCTCTGTATCTGTGCTTTTGACTCAATTCTCAAAAACCCAACGTTCCACTTCAGATTTGGGTTTAAGCGCCACGCCGATAGAAGCTTCTGCGGCGTGCCAACGTCCGCAATAGAAGCGCTTCATGCATAGCGCAGCCCTGACCGCAACGATAGAATCGACGGCTTGACAGACTAAGACTACATAGAAAGTCTCTACAAAAGGTATTGTGGAAACACACTACAGAAGGCATTGAACATCAAATAGAGAGGCTGGTCATGGCTAATTCTCCGTGTCACTTTTCTAGAAAGACATCGTCTCCACTTTCTATTGTTTTGTGCCCATCTAGTGCTAAACCATGTGCTTTGTAAATCTTTATTACTGGCTAACTTTTCAGTCCATTTTCACTATCTAGAGCAATTGAGTCCGCCAAAAGAGCACACCCCCTATATCGAGCACGTAGAACACGGTCCAGCTACTTAGATGGCTCCAAAACGGCCACAATGGCCAGAAAATCCACCCTTCCTCCATCCTGGTGCATGTTCCATGGCCATGCACCTCGACGTCATTGTGCCTGAATCTCGACTCAGCCACTACCCACTACTTAAGCAACTTCTTCCCCAAACTTAGACGCGAAGAATAACATCACTTTCTTCTTTCCCCTTTTCCAAAGCTCTCCATTACCCAACAACCAATTGACTCCATTATGACTCGGTACAACTCGTGGATGAAAGATGTCGACGACAACACCAGACTCTCCAAGCTTTCCATTCCAGGAACCCACAACTCTGCTGCCTGTCACATCGCGCTTCCTTCAGTGCAATGTCAAGGAGCCGAAGTGACGGCCCAATTGGAACACGGAGTCCGTTTCTTGGACATCCGTGCCGGTAAGCTCTTCCTCAAGGAGGGCGACGAGGCCAAGGACTTGCAGGTGATCCACGGCAAGTTCCCGGTCAGAATCCCCTTCCCCCTCAAGTTGACCAGTGTGTTGGAGGAGGTGTACGACTTCTTGAAGGAGAACCCCTCGGAGACCGTGGTGGTGTCGTTGAAACAGGAAGGTTCCGACGACTGGAACAACGACGAAGACGAGTTCGGCAACTTGATCTGGGACAAGTACGTCAACCACAACAAGGACAAGTGGTACTTGGGCACGGACATCCCCCGTTTGGGCGATGCCCGTGGAAAGGCGGTCCTTTTCAGACGGTTTGGCGTCAGAAACGACGACAGAAGAAACGAGTTCGGCTTCGAGGCCTCGTCGTGGAGCTACAACTGTGAGGAGGACGACAGAGGTAATTTCGTGGTCCAGGACTACTGTGAAATCAAGGAAGCTGGCGACGTCCAGACCAAGATTGGCTACGTGAAGAACTTGGTCAACAAGGCCCGTGGCTACACCAACAACAACGACGACAAGCTCTTCATCAACTTCTGCTCCGGCTCCAACTTCTTCGACAAGGAGTGCTGGCCCGAGCAGGTGGCCAAGGCCATGACTGCGGGCAACATCGACGAGTCCTTTTCTCGTGGTGCCGGTATCGTGGTGTTGGACTACGTCGAGGCCAACGACTGGAAGTTAGTCAAGAAGTTGGTGGACACCAACTTCTAACAGCGTGAAGAATTGAGGTAAATGGCCATGTTAAAGAACAAGGTGGGTAATTGAGATGAATGGCAATGGTTAAAGAAGTAGGTGGGTAATTGAGATGAATGGCAATGGTTAAGGAAGTAGGTGGGTAATTGAGATGAATGGCAATGGTTAAAGAAGTAGGTGGGTAAATGAGGTAAATGGCCATGTTAAAGAACAAGGTGGGTAATTGAGCTGAATGACGCAAGGACTTGAATAATCTCTTGGGATGTGTTCGTGGTGTGATTGAATTATCTTTTGGGACTAGGACACGGGTCTTGCTATGAATTGCTAAACATTCAAGTTATTGCTGAAATGAAGTAAGTGTACGACACGTAAGATGACTTTCTTCCTGTGGTCCTCATTTATCTGTGGTCAATAATCCATAATTGTTGCCATCCCGATTCAAGTATTCTTGTACCGATTCAAGTATTCTTGTACCGATTCAAGTATTCTTGTACCGATTCAAGTATTCTTGTACCGATTCAAGTATTCTTGTACCGATTCGGAATAGCAGATCTCGAAAGAGCCAATCACACCCGACATTTCCAGCATTTCGACAAATTACAACTCCAAACTGCTTGATTCCTTATTCAAAATACACCAGCTGCCCATTGACTCGATTGAAGGTCTGCCATGTTGTCTATTGAGTCTCAATCACCATTTATCTCAGTAATAAAACGCCTATTGAAAAATCGTCAAATCCGTAGGAATAAAAACGTAACTAATCCAATACAATATCACATACCATATAACACACATTTAATGATAGAAACTCCCTTTCGTCCAGTGCTGTTCATCTCCATTAATCCATATTCTATGTATATACCCCCACACGACCTTATACATCAATACAGTATAGACCTCTTTCTACACTTCACGTTCAATTATCCACAATGCCTATCATAAGATGTCTATATGGCACTGTTCCCAGGTTCACCAGGTACGCAATGGCACGACCAATGGCTTTGGTCCGGTATCTGACCAAGCCAAGCCCGTCAGCACTGTTCGATGATGCAGAACTTCAGAAGATAATCGAGACTACCAACTTTGGAACCGAGGCCAAGCGCAAACGGGACGAAAAGAAGCATCTTGAGAAGGTGCAGAAGAAGGAGAACGAACCAAAGCAATCAGAATCGCCTTCAGACGATGTCAAAATCGACCCTATTCTCGAACTTTCCAAAGGCCTAGCTTCTATCCATGTCAATAAACCGGTCCCCAAAATCTGTCCTGAGACGGAAAAAGAGCTCAAACAGTCGATTGAGGATCTTCCCTCCAATACAGAGAAGCAAAGAAGCCCGTTGGCCCGTCGACTCGAGGCATATCTCCAGTCTCTTCAGGACACCATTCTCACGGCCACTTCGGCATTGAACGACATCACCGGGTATTCTGGGATCGAAAAGTTGAAACTCACCGTCGAAGAACTTGAAAAAGAGTTGAAGGAGGCCAAGGAGCATGTCAGAGAGGCCAAAGGTCACTACACAGAGGCGATCCAGAAGCGGTCCAAGCTGCAGCGAGAAATCAACGAACTATTGACTAGAAAGCACAACTGGAGTGCTACGGATCTCGAGAGATTCACCGAATTATACAGAAACGACCACGCCAACGAGCAGCACGAAACAGCCACCGAATCGGACTTGAACGAAGCCGAACTGAAGGTAGATGCCGTGCAGTTGAAGCTTACCCAACTGATTCTTACTCGGTACCACGAGGAGCAAATATGGTCGGACAAAATCAGAAAGGCGTCCACATGGGGCACGTGGATCTTGATGGGCATCAACGTCATGCTCTTTATGACCGCCACCTTCTTTGTGGAGCCCTGGAAGCGGAAGCGTCTTGTGGGCTCTTTTGAGGACAAGGTCAAACAAGTGTTGGAGGAATTGGGCGAAAACAAGTCGGTGGGACGCGAGGTGTTGCATAGACTCGAAGATGCCGAGGAGGAGTCCAAGGCTGGGGTTGCGGTGCCTGTTTCTTTCCTGAAAATGGAGAGATCGTGGAATGGTTTCAAAACTAGTACAGTTGAAAATTACCAAAAATTTGTTTCCCCTGATCTGACCACTATCATGGTTGATAAGAGGGAATTGGCAATATTCACCGGCACGGTGGGTATTGTGGCTGCCGGAATGGCCAGCTTCTTGACGGCATACTTTAAATGATAGAGCCGAAAAGGCATGACGAAATGAATAGAATAAATTATGAAAACATCAAACAAATTGAATTTTGATTGATTGAAGGTGTAAGAATAATGGCTTCAACGAAGTGAAGGTGTAATAATAATGAGCTCAACGAATTGAACGTGTAAGAATAATGAGCTTCAACGAATTGAAGGTGTAGGAATAATGAACCCCAAAGTTAAATTTATCAAATAATGGATTCTCGTTTTTTTAAATTATAGAATTGAAAAATGAGAATATTCCTCTTATTAATTTATGAAAGAAGAAAATAAGCAGGTTAGTTTGAACAGTATTGACCTATCGAGTAGTTTAAAGGGATAGATATTGTTGGTCATTATTGTTGGTAAATAGTAATGGAAATTGCTCAATATTAATTATGGATCCTGGTGAAAATTGCTAAAAAGATGAACCTAAGTAAATAAAATAAACAGAGACCACCATAACACCAAAGGCTGCATCAAAGGCTGCATCAAAGGCTGCATTAACATTTGAACTGTTTCCTTGTGCTTCCATGATATTTCACGTAGTTACAAGAGATGGAACTGGCTGTTCCAAACAGAAGGTCACGTGACATATACACACTGAAGCCAAACAATTCGAATCTGCATCCCAACACATCCTTTCGGGCTGAAACTTGGCTGAAACATACTAACAGACCAACCAAGCCTTTCTACCTTCTCATTTTCCTCCTCTAACCCACAATCCCTCCTCTCTGTCCACTTCCACACTTTACATAAGCACAAGGACGTGCGTCCCTCAAGACAAAAGTCGCCACTCAAGAATCACTACTACATTTACAACACCAAATCATCACCACTTTCCGTCCCAATCATGGAAGAACCAGTAGTATTTGATACTCCCAGCTCGGCCTTCAAGAGAGACGACAACGATGTGTACTTGAAATTGAAAAAGTTGGAGAAAGAACTCGAGCTTTTACAGTTACAAGAAGAATACATCAAGGATGAACACCGCCACTTGAAAAGAGAGTTGGTCCGTGCACAAGAAGAGGTCAAGCGGATCCAGTCGGTGCCTTTGGTTATTGGCCAGTTCTTGGAGCCAATTGATGAGAATACTGGTATTGTATCATCGACCACCGGCTCCAACTACGTGGTGAGAATCCTTAGCACACTCGACAGAGAACTCTTGAAACCATCGTCGTCAGTGGCGTTGCACCGCCACTCCAATGCATTGGTGGACATCTTGCCTCCAGAGGCCGACTCGTCCATCTCCATCGTGGGCGACGACCAGAAGCCCGACGTCACCTACGCGGACGTGGGTGGATTGGACATGCAGAAGCAGGAAATCAGAGAGGCCGTGGAGTTGCCCTTGACCCAGGGCGACTTGTACTCGCAGATCGGTATTGACCCTCCCAGAGGTGTGTTGTTGTACGGTCCTCCCGGTACCGGCAAGACCATGTTGGTCAAGGCCGTGGCCAACTCGTCCACCGCGTCGTTCATAAAGATCAACGGTTCCGAGTTCGTACAGAAATACTTGGGTGAGGGTCCCAGAATGGTCCGTGACGTGTTTAGATTGGCAAGAGAGAACTCGCCCGCCATCATCTTCATCGACGAAATCGATGCCATTGCCACGAAGAGATTCGACGCCCAAACCGGTGCCGATAGAGAAGTCCAGAGAATCTTGTTAGAGTTGTTGAACCAAATGGACGGTTTCGACCAAACCTCCACCGTCAAAGTCATAATGGCCACCAACAGAGCCGACACCTTGGATCCGGCCTTGTTGAGACCGGGAAGATTGGACAGAAAAATCGAATTCCCCAACTTGAAGGACAGAAGAGAGAGAAGATTGATTTTCTCCACCATAGCGTCCAAGATGGCCTTGGCACCCGAGGTCGATTTGGACTCGTTAATTATGAGAAACGACCCATTGTCGGGAGCCGTGATAGCTGCCATCATGCAAGAGGCTGGTTTGAGGGCTGTCAGAAAGAATAGATACATGATTTTGCAAAGTGATTTGGAAGAAGCCTACACTTCCCAAGTTAAGACCGGAACGGAACATGATAAATTTGAATTCTACAAATAGTCAGTCAATTAAACCTAATGCATTTGAAGTATGTAAATTATAAGAGCTCGTACACTCCCAAACCTGGAGTTAAACTTGCCCAATTGGAGAAGTACAAATGGTCCATGTCTAAGTGAGTACTGTAGGAAAAGGTCTGGTTGAATAATGCAGAGTCGAAGTTCAAATTGAACGAAGCCACTGGGGTGACCAAGAACACTTTCTTGCCAGTGGTTTTGACCAGGTTCAACAAGGATTTCACTTCATTTAATGAAGTTCCCATGGTATCGAATATATGATTGGACTTGGTATTGTCCACGGCACTGCTTGTGCCTGATTCTATCTGTAAAGAGTTCTTAGAGTCCCCAAGGATCCACGTGGGTGGAGTGTACGTTCTCCACCATATTTGGATTGTGTCCGATTCTCCAGCAGCGTATTGCTTATGGAAATGATCGAGAACTGGCACAACTCCACCTTGATGATATACTCCCATTATGACCGCCATAACGGCATTGAAAATATACCACAAGTAGATGAGCACAGTGACAATGGAGGACAGGTCATTTTCCTCTTCTGGGAACTTTTTGGATTCCTTTGTTTCGGAAGTTGATGATTTTTCATCTTTTTCAGATGTCGACGATTTTTCATCTTCGGATGTCGACGATTTTTCATCTTTTTTGGAGGGTCCAAAGCTGGTCAAATCAAAGCAACAGCACAAGAATGGAAGCAATGGTGTCAAGAATCTCAATTCCTGGTGAGGCACGGCGGAGAGGACCGCCAAGCCACTGAATACAGTCACAAAGGGAAGAGTTTCGGTATATTTGTTCTTGAATTTCCAGGCCAACAAGAGTAGTCCTGGGCCCACGATCTGGGGCAAATTGACCAAGATATGGGTGTAGAATGGATGAATACCGTGTTTTTCCAAATTGGCGTAGTCGGTGTTATAAGTGAGATTATTCAAGGGAGTGACGAGAAATTGGAGGTTTTTGATGTCGTAACCAAAGGCCAAGGTGTCGAAAAGGATGCATGCTGCAGAAACAAGCACGAAACCCAGGAGTATGTAGAAAGTGCCAAACAAGTTGGACATAAGGTACTTGGCCACATACCACAAAGGATTCATGAGAAATGCAGGAAACGTGACTCTGTTGAAGATTCCAAAGGCAATTAAGGCACCGAGGAAGAACAACGGCCTGGACTGGTCTACCAACCGCACTTTGCGGTCCAAGGACTCGTCCACATACCGCAAGTTGTCGATGATCATGATGCACAATAAGAGGAGCCAAGTCTCCACGCTGTTGGAAAAGGTGTGGGCTTGGTAGACCAACGTGATGTACGACGTCAGGGTGAAGAATACGCCCTTTATGCGTTCGGGTTTGGTGGGCAAAATCGCATAGAGCACTTTGTCAGTAATTATCCAGTTGATGACAGTATTCTGGAGACGAATGAGGTACCACAATTGCATAGGAGAGAAGGCAATTCCCGTCAATTTGATGACGTAGAGAATGGGACCGTAGATGAGATACAACGGAGCCAAACTGCGAGCAGGAACGTCGCCAAACTCCCATGGTGTGGACACAGAGTAGTTGAAGATTCGGCCTGAGAGGACTTCTAGCGATTGGAAATGTTCATCGGGATGGATGTAGGAGTTGGAAAGGGCGAACACAAAGCGGAGGCCGATGGAGAGGAAGTACGCCACGCGCCAGTTATCAATCATGGAAAGAGAGGGGGGGGATGGTTGATGGAGAATATGGAGAATATAGAGAATATGGAGAATATGAAGTATGGAAGTATGGGTCACGTGACAAGTAACACGTGATAAATAGTCAGGTGTTTCATGTCACGCGCACAAAATCACGTGACTTTACCACATTTGACGATCTGACACACGTGCCCCGTTTCACGTGCCCTATTTTGCGCCCTCCCATTGGCCACTAATTCCCGCCACGTGACCGCGATCTCGGGCTCGGCCTTGCAAAACTCCGTGGACTCCGGGCTCTGATTGGCCAGGCGGACCCGTCCGCCGGGCCCTGCTGCCCGTCGTCTGCCCCGCTCCAAACGCCCGGCCCCATCCTCCCCCCATCGCCGCCTCGTCCCGCTTTTTTCCGCCTCCTCTCTCCTTTTTTACCCCTCCGGATTCCCTCGGGTCCCACTCCTAAACTTCGCGACAGAAATTAAAATTTTACTCCCTACTCTTCTTCTTCCAAGATGCTTAGACAATTCGCCAGATCCACAATTGCCCCTAGATTCACCAGATCCTACATCGCAGGCCAGTTCACCGGTAAGAGAAACGCCAATGGCAAGTTCACCGTGACCTTGATCGAAGGTGACGGTATCGGTGTCGAGATCTCGCAAGCGGTTAAGGACATCTACGCCGCCGCCGAGGTCCCCATCGAGTGGGAGCCAGTCGACGTGACTCCTTTGTTGATCGACGGCAAGACCACGTTGCCCCAGCCCGCGGTGGACTCGGTCAACAAGAACTTGGTGGCATTGAAGGGACCCTTGGCCACGCCTGTCGGCAAGGGCCACACCTCGATGAACCTCACGTTGAGAAGAACCTTCAACTTGTTCGCCAACGTGCGTCCTTGTAAGTCGATCGTCGGCTACGACACGCCCTACGAGAACGTCGACACGGTGTTGATCAGAGAAAACACCGAGGGTGAGTACTCTGGTATCGAGCACACCATTGTGCCCGGCGTGGTCCAATCCATCAAGTTGATCACCAAGAGCGCCTCGGAGAAGGTCATCAGATACGCCTTCGAGTACGCCAAGTCCATCAACAAGCCCCACGTCTTGGTCGTCCACAAGGCCTCCATCATGAAGTTGTCCGACGGCTTGTTCGTCGACACCGCCCGCGAGGTCGCCAAGGAGTACCCCGACGTCGCCCTCGACTTCGAGTTGTTGGACAACACCTCGCTCAAGTTGACCGCCGACCCCGCCGACTACAAGAACGTCGTCATGGTCATGCCCAACTTGTACGGTGACATCATGTCCGACTTGTCCTCCGGCTTGATCGGTGGTTTGGGCTTGACTCCCTCCGGTAACATGGGTAACAAGGTCTCCATCTTCGAGGCCGTCCACGGCTCCGCCCCCGACATTGCCGGCAAGGGCTTGGCCAACCCCACCGCCTTGTTGTTGTCCTCGTGCATGATGTTGAGACACATGTCCTTGAACGCCGATGCCGACAGAATCGAAAACGCCGTGTTGAAGACCATCGCCTCCGGTCCTGAAAACAGAACCGGTGACTTGAAGGGTACCGCCTCTACATCTCACTTCACCAAGCAAGTTATTTCCAACTTGTAAGTATATACGTTCTAATAGAAGTTATGAGAGTTTAAGTTTTTGAAGAGAGGAGGATGTAGAATCCACAGAATCCACCTTCTTTTCCTCTTCAAGCTGTTGGAGCGCAATGTTGGCTCCTTCCACTATCGCCACATGTTCCACCTTGTGCACCTTGTCTTCGTACTGCTCCAAGCTGTCTTCTTTAAGCAAATCGATTTCCTTGACCAAAAGCGGCTCTCCACGGTCCACCTCGGCAATCACCTTGTGGATCATGACTCCTCCCTTGGAAATGGTGCCTTCTTGACCTGCTTTCCATGCCCTGTCAATGGCATGTGTGCCGTCAAAAGCACCGGGCAACGCCGGATGTAAGTTGATGATGGTTATTCCGGCCTCGGCCAAGGGCACCAACACAGTAGGAGACAAAATCAACATCCAGCCGGCACACACGATCAATTCTGGCTTGGTATAGCCTTGTTGGGGCTCTTTATTCACGTCTCCGTAGATAATAAGGTTGGCCAAATCCTGGTTGAATTTTTCTCTGAGCTCCTTGCGCTTTTCCTTGTCGTCCTTGGTGGTTCCAACGTAATACAGCTTCAAGGTGTGGACTTTGGTGGGTATATTAGCTTCTTCTGCTCTCTTCAAGCCAAAGGCTGTAGAGCTGGAAGAAACGACCTGCGTGATGGTTCCATTCAATTTTTTGGCTTTCTCGGCATCAATGAGGGCCTGGAGGTTCGTTCCAGACCCGGATATCAACACGGTGATGGTGGACATGGTGAAAGGTGGAAAGAGGAGTTATATTGATTTGACTCGGGATATTGGGTCATGTGACTGGAGATGGCTGGATGGGGCACGACCAAGAGATTACCATACAAGGGCAAGTTCCAACTGTGTAATTCGTAGGAGAGACAGGTGGTTGACACTGGAATGGAGCCTATTTCAACTTCTTACAATTAAGGGATATGGAGGCAATTTGGATATCTGATAATTTTGGATGCTGCATTAATTTTGAGCATAGTGAAGAGTAAGAATTATGTTGGTGCCTTTTGCAAGAAAAGAGAAAGGATATAGACCTGTGTAGATTCCTGGACAGCATTATTATACCATGCTCATTTGACGGGTTTATTCTCTACTTAGGCTGACTCTTTGGTCATTTTGCATGGGTGACATCACGTGATCACTGCTATTACCAACTGGTCAAGGTTGGTTTCACTCCTTAGCTACTATAGGAGTTACTAATATTGGAGCTGGCAATAAGCATGTTTAAAGCATCTGATTTTTATGCTCTTCATTGAATTTTTGATATAAATTCATTCGATTTTATTTGTTTTTGATATTAATCATACATATTTGTACAAGCACTTGGATGTTTGAGTTATCAACTCTTTCTCCTTCTAGTGAAATACAATGCTCCTTTCATTATTCACGAACGAATTGGGTGGAAGTTCATTCTCGTTACATATCCAAATTGTAATGAATTTTCCACAGTGAAATTTTGGTGCCAATTCACCAGTTCACAAATTGAGATGTAATCGCCCGAAAATAAAGTTAACCATGAATACTTTTCCTAGTTCGGGTAATTTATTGCATCCGTTTACGTCAATATGAATTCTCGACATGGCTGCATTTCCTGAAATCTGAAGTCCAGTCAAGCACACCGCCTATCTAGCTGGAACCTCGAGGGCACAAAGAGCGAAGAAGAGGCAGAATTATGCGAATTAGATATGCTACAAAAACCTGTCTTTATTGATCAACCAGCACTGCAAGGACCAAATTGAGACTCTGAATGTCTCTGAATGCCTCCGAGTGCCTCTGAATGCCTCTGAATGCCTCGGGGTACCTATTGCTAGCATTGGGCAAAATTGATCGAAGTATCCACTTCCACATCTTAACGGCGTTTTTGTCCTTTGAAGGATTATTCTCTTCTGCTACACATAATATAATAACACATTGTGCCCAAATCAAGGTACTTCACCAGAAATTGCCGTTATCTAGTTAAACCTGATTCCACTACCCATACCCGTAGTGTGAATACCTTTTACTGCGTGTATACCCACTCTTAGTCTCGTTCTCTTGCCATACCCACTTTCTGTCTCTTACTCCGAAGCAATTGGTCCTTTCTCCATCCAGGATCTACAGTCGTACTATTGTTCTTCGTATCCACCCCACAGAAGCCCCTTGCCAACACAACCCCCACACTTGACTTCCCCCACCAGTGTCGTCACTATTAGTATGTCACACCCATCAAACAGTGTGACCATGTAACCAGATAACTAGTCCAATGTGGCATTGCCCACTCAATTGTCTCACTATCCACTACTCACTATTGAACTCTCACTATTGAACTCTCACTATTGAACTCTCACTATTGAACTCTCACTATTTAACTATTTCACTCTAACTCTCTCTCACTATGCACCCTCACTTTTTCAGTATTTCACTCTCACTACACTACTCTCACTACACTACTCTCTATTATACTCTCACTTCCTTTCCTATTTCACTCTCTCTATCGTGCACAAGAGCCCAGCTGGCTTCTTCCTGTGCACTCCCCTGCCTTATCGGGCATGCCCGCCCGTAGCTCATCGCTCGGCACTCTGTTTTTACTGTTTTTACTACGTATCAAGTGGTCTGGTCTCACTGCCTGCCTACACTATTGTTAGGCAATTGGTACAGGCAGTAGCACTATTATAGATATAGATGTAAATGTAGTGAGTGCATGGACAAAGTAGGTGGTTTTTTTGCACAATTGGCAGGAAATGAAGTAGCCCAAGGTCCTTATACTCTGTTTCCAGGCCATTGGAACCCAATGGTACGCACTGACGTGCCAATGGGTCCAGTAGTGGTAGTCTAGAATCGCTGGCAGTGAGTGCGTAAACTGCAGACCGTGAGCCAGTGCGCCAGGTGGCAAGAGGCTAAGGAAATAGACGGGGGTAGAAGGTGAATGGAGGGAGGACAGAGGTGAATTGAAGGTGTGGGTGGAGGGGGTATGAGGTGAGGATCGATGTGAAGCTGGAACTGGCCTGGAAGGAAGGGAAACAGGGGAAATGGAGGGGCCAGCAGAAATGTGGTCACGTGACGTACATCACCTGACCTCCTGCCTCTGTCGCCAGAACCCCTAGTTTTCGTTCCCTTTTGACCCAGTTTTTTACTTCCCATAGTCCATTGCCCCTCTCTCCACCCTTCCCATCCACTCCACGCTTTCCCCCTTCATCCAAACCCTCCAACCCTCCTCCTACGTTCACCCCAGGCTCTGCCTCCTGGCCGGGTAACCGCGTACATCTCAGTCCGCACCTCCTGCCCATCGCAATTTTTTTCTCTACTCTCCCCTCGTGCAACCCTCTGTTTAAAACCTTTTTCATTCCCGCTTTTTCAAATTTTTTTTGTTCTTTCTTTAGGTATAGTTGAAAGCCAATAACTAATACACGATGGGTATGTACCACGCAACTTTGTCCATCCAGCACATGCCGTCTCAATGTCTATGAACATCGCCACTTTTCCCTTCGTCTTCGATGCCATTGACGGTGTCTGTTGCAAAACTGGCGTCTACTTGGCTGCCTCGCTCCTGGGATGAAAATTTTTTCCCTGGCAGCAGAGGACGCCAGACGCCAGCACCAGCGCCCCTGGCATCATGGAAGATGAATTCGCCGTGTTTGCGTCGCCAGTGACACCTTTGGCCACCATGTGCCCCATTCGGTCCGCCGTACTAACATCCAGTCGCTTTTACTATTGAACAAATCCGTGATTTGATGGACAAGGTTACGAACGTCCGTAACATGTCCGTCATTGCTCACGTCGATCACGGTAAGTCCACCTTGACCGACTCCTTGGTTCAAAGAGCTGGTATCATTTCCGCCGCCAAGGCTGGTGAGGCCAGATTCACCGACACCAGAAAGGATGAACAAGAGAGAGGTATCACCATCAAGTCCACCGCTATCTCCTTGTACGCCGCCATGGGTGACGATGATGTCAAGGAGATCAAGCAAAAGACCGAGGGTAACTCCTTCTTGATCAACTTGATCGACTCCCCAGGTCACGTTGACTTCTCCTCTGAAGTCACCGCTGCTTTGCGTGTTACCGACGGTGCTTTGGTTGTCGTCGACTGTGTTGAGGGTGTCTGTGTCCAAACCGAGACTGTCTTGAGACAATCTTTGGGTGAGAGAATCAAGCCCGTTGTCGTCATTAACAAGGTCGACAGAGCTTTATTGGAGTTGCAAGTCACCAAGGAGGACTTGTACCAATCCTTTTCCAGAACCGTTGAGTCCGTCAACGTCATCATCTCCACCTACCAAGACCAATCTCTCGGTGACTTCCAAGTCTACCCTGAGCACGGTACCGTTGCCTTCGGTTCCGGTTTGCACGGTTGGGCTTTCACCGTCAGACAATTCGCCACCAGATACTCCAAGAAGTTCGGTGTCGACAGACTCAAGATGATGGAGAGATTGTGGGGTGACTCTTACTTCAACCCTAAGACCAAGAAGTGGACCAACAAGGACAAGGACGCCGATGGTAAGCCATTGGAGAGAGCCTTCAACATGTTCGTCTTGGACCCTATCTTCAGATTGTTCTCTTCCATCATGAACTTCAAGAAGGAGGAGATCCCAACCTTGTTGGAGAAGTTGGAGATCAACTTGAAGAACGACGAGAAGGAGTTGGAAGGTAAGGCTTTGTTGAAGGTTGTCATGAGAAAGTTCTTGCCAGCTGCCGATGCCTTGTTGGAAATGATCATTATCCACTTGCCATCCCCAGTCACTGCTCAAAACTACAGAGCTGAGACTTTGTACGAAGGTCCAGCTGACGATGCTGCTTGCACCGCCATCAAGAACTGTGACCCTAAGGCTGACTTGATGTTGTACGTCTCCAAGATGGTCCCAACCTCTGACAAGGGTAGATTCTACGCTTTCGGTAGAGTTTTCGCTGGTACCGTCAAGTCTGGTCAAAAGGTCAGAATTCAAGGTCCTAACTACGTCGTCGGTAAGAAGGAGGACTTGTTCCTTAAGTCCATCCAAAGAACCGTTTTGATGATGGGAAGATTCGTCGAGCAAATTGACGACTGTCCTGCTGGTAACATTGTTGGTTTGGTTGGTATTGACCAGTTCTTGTTGAAGTCTGGTACCATCACCACCAACGAGGCCGCTCACAACATGAAGGTCATGAAGTTCTCTGTCTCCCCAGTCGTGCAAGTTGCCGTTGAGGTTAAGAACGCTAACGACTTGCCAAAGTTGGTCGAGGGTTTGAAGAGATTGTCCAAGTCTGACCCATGTGTCTTGACTTACATGTCTGAGTCCGGTGAGCACATTGTCGCTGGTACCGGTGAATTGCACTTGGAGATTTGTTTGTCCGACTTGCAAAACGACCACGCCGGTGTCCCATTGAAGATCTCCCCACCTATTGTCGCGTACAGAGAGACTGTTGAGGGTGAGTCTTCCATGGTTGCCTTGTCCAAGTCTCCAAACAAGCACAACAGAATTTACGTTAAGGCTGAGCCTCTTACCGAGGAAGTTTCTCAAGACATTGAGAACGGTGTCGTTTCTCCAAAGGACGATTTCAAGGCCAGAGCTAGAATTTTGGCTGACAAGCACGAGTGGGATGTCACTGACGCCAGAAAGATTTGGTGTTTCGGTCCAGATGGTGCCGGTCCTAACTTGGTTGTTGACCAAACTAAGGCCGTCCAATACTTGAACGAAATCAAGGACTCTGTTGTCTCTGCTTTCCAATGGGCTACCAAGGAGGGTCCTATCTTGGGTGAGAACGTTAGATCCGTCAGAGTTAACATCTTGGATGTTACCTTGCACGCTGATGCTATCCACAGAGGTGCTGGTCAAATCATGCCTACCATGAGAAGAGCCACCTTCGCTGCCATGTTGTTGGCCGAGCCAGCTATCCAAGAGCCAATCTTCTTGGTTGAAATCCAATGTCCTGAGAACGCCATTGGTGGTATCTACTCCGTCTTGAACAAGAAGAGAGGTCAAGTTATCTCTGAAGAGCAAAGACCAGGTACCCCATTGTTCACTGTCAAGGCTTACTTGCCAGTTAACGAATCTTTCGGTTTCACTACCGACTTGAGACAAGCCACTGGTGGTCAAGCTTTCCCACAATTGATCTTCGACCACTGGGCCGTCTTGGGTGGTGACGTCACTGACCCTAACTCCAAGCCAGGTGCTATTGTCAGAGCCAAGAGAGAAAGACAAGGTATGAAGGCCGATGTTCCAGGTTACGAAGAGTACTATGACAAGTTGTAAGCCTGCTGAGTTAAAACGAACTCAACCTATGATTCTGTTTATAGTATAGTCATGTTAATCTGTTTTCAATAAAGCTTTATAAACCAAATGTAGTAATCGTGCTTTGAAGTATCGAGAGGTAGAGAAAAGAGTGGTTAGTGAATGTCAAAATAAGTGACATGTCCATGTCTAACTCTAGAACACCTCATTTTACCCATCACATTGGACACCTTATTCAGATAAAGCAATTGAAGTCACTAGAAATGTTGAGTGTATGAAAAATCTTCAGTTACCTAAAATTCTTTACTGTAATTCCAGTGATCATGACAATAACCCATAATGGAGTTGGAACGCCCAAACAGGGAAATAAATGAGCCAAATGTGAAATGTGAAATGTGAATAATAAGGAAATATGCTGATGATAAGGAATTTAACCGAAAGATATGGTGGTATACTTGTTTAGAAACATCTGCAGACTAGACCCATTCCCCTGTAGGTGGATGCACCTATTTAGTTTCATCGGTACATAAGAACGACTCGTTTAGGCAAGGGGCAACAAATGCATGTAGACTTAAACTTTCGAAGTAGTTGTCAAGGAGATTTGATTAGCAAGGTATATTAGGCATTTCTGCACTCTATTTTGTTGTTAAATGGGCCCTTCTAGGCAAAATTATATAGGGAAAAAGTACTGTCAAAAGCGGAAGAAAAGGAACTCGAAGCAGAAATAAGGATCAGAACATTCGACTGGAGCTGCTGCAGACATTAAAGTCTTGTGAATTGCTACTAAAGCCAAACGGGTTAGATCTGGACTCGAAAAAGACCTACAGAAATACATATCCACCACTATTATATAGAGTCACAAGATTTCTCTTCAGTAATTCTTCACTGCTCATCCTCTCTGCTCATCCTCTATGCTCATCCTGTATGCTCATCCTCTATGCTCATCCTCTCTGCTCATCCTCTCTGCTCATCGTATCCATATTCCATGCCTATTCATCCTTTTTCTGTCATCCTTGCGCTCTCTTCACTGCATTCTGCCTTTACCCCCTCCCTCTGTCATTGGTCATCCTAGCCAAGACTAACCGAGTTGGTCGTGCCTTCTGCTTCGACGCTATGTCATAACGCGTCTCAAGGGATGCCTAAAGCCTTCACTGCAGAGAATGCAGGGACGGAGGCTTCGGTTTAGATGCTGGACATGTTAGGACAGAAGCACATGATAAGATAGATAGTGTGGTCCGAGCAGATGCGCTCCACCACCATGTGAAGTTCTGAAAGTCCAGTACAAGCAATGTGACGCTCTACACTTGGAATTGATGGTGACTGTATCCATCTTCTCTGCTGCTATTAATACATAATTTTCAATGCGCGATTACAGCGCAATTACACTCTATGGCAGACATTTTAGGACCACTAGAACAAAGGTCTCTTGGAAGACACGCCATTGCAGGGGCTGGAATTGGTCGTTTTCAGCCGTGGAGGAGACCGAGCCTCTAAGCCCTTGTTCCTGACCCGATGGCTGCCATATTGAAAATGGTGCTGCATTGAAAATGATGCTGCATTAAAAATGATGCTTCATTAAAAGTGATGCTTTATTAAAAATGGGTCAAAAGGACCGGAACGGGTCGAAGGCCTTAACCGAGCCTGTAGAAACCGTCGTAGCCAGCTGTGGTGGTGCAATATACGTGTACTGATCAGATAGAGCAATCGCAGGCGACCAGCTTGCAAATCGATCTGGATTGTCGGTTCCACCGTGGCAAGTGAAAAAGTCCCAGTGCGACGTGGCTGGAGAGCTCGGGATGAGAAAGGGGGAGCACTGCGTCGGTAGATGTCGGTCCACGTCCCGAATGGGAGCCCTAGCCCCTTCCGACCCCAGGTTGCACGTCAGCCCTACGTGGGCGTGCCCAATCGGACAAAGCCGAGCAGTTCCAGCGGGCCAATTAAGCCAAAACGGCATTGTAATGGGGACGTTCCGTGCGTTCCGCCGCGACTCCTCAGGCCGACAAGAGGAAGGAACGACAGACAGAGAGACAGAGAGAGAGGTACAGAGGGTGGACATGGCGGAGATGGCGACTATTTAGCTGTTTAGAGTGATATTACTGGCATGGTTGGATTCGCCTCGCCACAAGGACCACTGCAGTCCAATCAGAATGTCCTCGCCACATCTGTACGCTGTTCTATTCTTCTGTGTTGCTCGGCCTGGAACGATCGCATTCCAGCCGCTCGCGAGACCTTGCATCGGCAGAATCGGGAGCTCGCCCCACAGGCCACAGGCGGCATGACGGCACAGTATATAACCTGGGCATGTCCGTTGAGCCTGACATCAGCCTCGTCGCTTCTTATTCTTTAACAAGTGGATATCTGAAGACTTCAATCCTTCCGTCTCATTGCCTTATCCTGTCGCGTGATCTCATCACACGCTGTCCTTACCACTGGCAGAATCAGATAGAATACAGATTACTGCTAGCATAGAATACAGATTATTCCTGGCATAGGATACAGATTATTCCTGGCATAGAATACAGATTAATCCTAGCAATCTCCATACTGCTAGAATCCAGGTCCGTGGATTGATATCTACTGTCTCAAATTCTTCAATCTGTCATCTTTGAATTTGTCAATAATTTGTCAGTCTAGCAAAGTGATTGCTGACTCAGACCATTATTATATCCATTATACATTATATCCACCCATTTCCTTCATCCCATCCACCCTTTCACCCTTTCCCTCATCCCATACATCATGTCCAAGAAAGACGACTTCCTCTACGTCCTCGCTAACGTGACACCCCCCTCGCCCTCCGTCGCAGTACCGGCCCTCCTCTCCATCGCATTATCGGCCCTCTACATATGGCGCTGCTACGTGCTTCGCCACGTCAAGACCGGCGACGTGCGCTTCTTCGGGGCCATCCTCGTGGTGTTGAACGCATGGAACCTCGTGCTCATGGCCGCCGCCCGTCCGCTCTTCAACCTCGTGCCTACGCTCCAGTTCCTCCACACCCGCGGCTCGTACCTGCTCATCAACGACAGCGATTCCCTCAACCACGTCTACACCCTCAAGGACCTCCGGTTCATCGCGGTGATAGGCGGCTCGGTGGTGCTCGTGAACCTCCTCTCGCTAGGCGGCATGCGGTGCATCCAGTACATTGCGTCGATAGCCAGTGGAGACAACGTGGACGGTACGACTTGTCCTGGTGGTACTTGTCCTGGTGGTACTTGTCCTGGTGGTGCGACTTGTGCTGGTGATGCTCGCTGTGCTGGCGATGCTCGCGGTGCTCGCTCCTCGTACAAGAAACACACCAAGAGCGTGTCCTTCGACGAGAACCTCGTCACCTTCAACTACAAGGAGGAAATGGCCCTCAAGTCGTCGCACGCAGCGCCCTCCACCTCGCGCCTCTCGTCCCACCACCCCTTGGTCGACTTGCTCACCGGCCGCAGCACCCGTCGCTACGCCGTGCTGTGGTTGGCCCTCGTGGTGCTCGCGGTGCTCTTTCTCCCTACCACCATGCAGCTCTCGCTGCTGGCGGTGTTGGCCGACCTAGGCCCCGACCTCCTCCGCCTGGACCACATCTACGCCGCCTTGTTGGGCACCTTCGGCCTCTTCACCTTGGCCAAGTTGTACAACATCTTCAACGACAACACCTACACGCGCTTCCACTGCTACCCTCGCGCGGTGTGCATCATCTGCCGCTTCGTGTGGTTCTACATCTGCGGCATCCTCGTGCTCCTGCTCTTGTTCTTGGTGGTGTCGTCCGACGTGTTCCTCAACTCGTTGCATGCCATCATCAACGACAACGCCGCCGCCATGGGTGCCACCCGTGCCGCCGCCCATCCGCCCGTGCAGTTGGTCACCTCGGTGCTCATCGACTACCTCGTGCACTCGGGCTTGGTCTCGCCGGAAGAGGCCTTCTCCGTGTGTGCCGAGCCCGCGTGTGCCCACACCCACATGTTGGTGTCGTTTGTGGCGTCGTTCAACTGCTTCACCACCGTCATGGCCAACTGCTGGATCGTGTTGAACACGCTCTGTTTCGCGTTGCTCCCGGCGTTGATGTGGGGCATCATTGACCTCAAGTTGGTCAGTCTGATGCGCCGCAACGTGTGCACGGTATAACGAATTACGATATTTAATAATTAATGACCCAGAGAGATGTAGAAGGAGTGAGGATGAGGAGATGTGAGAATATTAGATCACGATGTAGAAGGAGAATAATTAAGGATGAGCAGAGATGTGAGAATATTAGATCACGATGTAGAAGGAGAATAATTAAGGATGAGCAGAGATGTGAGGGAAGAATGGTTAAGATCACGAGAGATGGGAGAAAATAAGATGGGGTGTGTCTAATGTTAGGTTCCAGAGATTTAATAATTATATTTAATGACGTCCGAGACATTTAGTGAAGGAGGGAAAGATAATTAAACAACACTAGGCATAGGAGAAAATAACGAGAAAAAGCATATTTAAAGGTCTCGAGACATGGGAGAAAAGATGTTGGCGTAATGGTAGGTTCCAGAGATTTAATAAAATATTTTAATGTCCCACGAGACATGGAATGAGAGGAATGAAAAGAGAATGTGTATCTAAAGTAGGTTTCCGATGAAATAAAATACAAGAAATATTAGAGAGGAGATGAGGTGTCTAATAATGTTCAAGAGAAGAATTATAATTAACGACCCAAAAGACGTAGAGTGAGAATATTTCCAAAGATTAATTGAATGGAAATGAGAATGTGAGGTGAGAGTAAGTGGAGAGATGGTGAAACAGGTTCAGAGGTAATAATGGATGACTATGGTGGGAGATTAAATGGAGATTATGGAGATAATGGAGATTATGGAGATTAAATGGAGATATATATGGAGTGTGATTATATGGAGATTATATGGAGTTTAAAAAGTGTGATTATATGGTGTGCTTATTGGAGTGATATAGTGTGTGGAGCGTGATTAGATGTGAGTTTGGAATTGAGAATATAGTGTGAACTTGCTTGGAATCATAGTGAGGGGTTGTATAGTGTAGAAATAGAAATCTTTTTAAAGTATTTTTGAGAGGAGATTGTAGATGTGAGATGATAATCATAGATAATGTGGAAATGATGTAAATCTGAGACTTATCTGAGACTGAGTTGGAAGAGAGTGTCTTGATAAAGGTGAGAGTGACAAATGACCATAGACGTGTATCAACAAATCCCAGTGATAAGTCGATTGTGCTACAGAAGGCTGTAGTACATAATCGCAGTCTATCAGTCGACAAATGTGGGAATACGTACTTCTTCCAATGAAGGCAATATTATTTGCTCATATCTGCTATCATCTACTTTAGATCTCTATTGTGGATTTACGACATATGTCACTAAACAATCAGGAGTTCAATTTAGATAACTAATTGTTCTAGTAGTTGAAATTCTCTGCTTTCTAGAATTGTGCTAATTGTTTCTGCTACTATTGTGTGTAGGTTGGTTGCTACTATCGTAGCTGTACAATTAAAAGGAGTCTTGCTGTGAGTAGAAGTTCACTCTTACTGTTCTAGTCATCGAATTTTATCTGTTAATCGATTCAATCCATTGACTGCACCTACTCCAAGTATTGAATCTATTCCATAATTATTTTTGCATTAAATCTATTCACTTACATCACTCACTATTCACTACAAATTAATCACTTACATTACTCACTATTCACTCCAAATTATTCACTTTTCACTAACACTACTCACACAATCCCCCTTATCGGGGCTTAACCGTTGGAACATCTACATAGACCCAGCCCCTACTAGTGTGTGTGTTTCTCTCTTTCTTATCATGGACCCTAACCATCAATTTCAGCCCTCAACCTAATTTCGAATTTTTGGAAAGAACGGAATTTTTGCCAGAATTCCCGCCTTGTCCAGACCTAGAACGCCGGGTTGACTCTGACCAGTAGCCTCCAGTTGCCCAGAATCGCTATCTACAAGGTGCCCATTACGTGTCGGTATGTTCTGGGGCGATTGCAGAAGTTAGAGCCGCGCGCTCCTACCTTCCGCTTTAGGCATGTGGATCCCAAGGGAACCCCTTGCCGTATTAGGCACGCGGGACCCTTTGCTGCAAACTACACAACTATATAAGTGATAACCAACCCTCTTCTTCTTCTTCTTCTCCAGTCATCACTGCCATGGAAAGACTTCTGCAATTGGCATTGCACGCCACCTCCTCTGTTGCTGCTCCTCCCCCTCCTTCCCACCCCTTGGACCCGCTTTCGCCCCTAGAAATCCAGGCCTTAGCCTCGGTGGTGAAGAGCCACTACAGCGGCAAGAAGATCATGTTCAACACCATCACGCTCAAGGAGCCCGTCAAAACGGCTTACTACGCGTGGAAAGAGAGAAACGGCCCTACTCCCCCAAGATTGGGGTTCTTTGTCGTCGTGGAAGACAAGGCAAGCGCCGTCCATGAGGGAGTGGTGGATCTCGGCGAGTTGAAGTTGATCCAGCTGAAGTCCACCGAAGGAGTCCAGCCCATATTGACCCCCAGTGACTTGCAGGCCACCGAAGAAATCGTGAGACGAGACCCCGAAGTCATCAGACAGTGTGAAATCGGTGGAGTTCCCGCCGGCCAGATGGATAACATCTACTGTGACGCGTGGACCATTGGCTACGATGAGCGCTGGGGTGCATCCAGACGGTTACAACAGGCCTTGATGTACTGGAAATCCGACGAGGACGACTCCCACTACTCACATCCCTTGGATTTCTGCCCCATTGTCGACATGAACTTGGGCAAAGTCATCTTCATCGATATTCCCACCAGAAGAAGAAAGGTCTCCAAGCACAAGCACTCCAGTTTCCACCCCAAGCACATCAAGGAGAAGTTCGGCACCGTCGAAAACCCCTCTGGATTCAGAGATGATGACACGCCCATCAACATCACCCAACCAAACGGCGTCTCCTTCGCCATGGAGGGAAACATCATGAACTGGTCCAATTTCCGCTTCCACATTGGGTTCAACTACAGGGAGGGCATTGTCTTGAGCGATATCACCTACAATGACCACGGCAAGGTCCGGCCCTTATTCCACAGAATCTCTCTTTCCGAAATGATTGTGCCATATGGATGTCCTGACTTTCCCCACCAAAGAAAGCATGCTTTGGATATTGGAGAGTACGGTGCTGGTAACTGTACCAATCCCTTGTCTTTGGGCTGTGATTGCAAAGGTGTGATCCATTATTTGGATGCCCACTTTACTAATAAGGAAGGAGAACCTACCACCGTCAAGAATGCAGTCTGCATCCATGAAGAGGATGACGGCTTGTTGTTCAAGCATTCTGATTTCAGAGATGATTTCCAGACCACGGTTGTTACCAGAGGAAAGAAGTTGATTGTTTCTCAAATCTTTACGGCTGCAAACTACGAATACTGTTTGTACTGGATCTTGAGACAAGATGGTACCATCAAATTGGAGGTCAGATTGACAGGTATTTTGAACACGTTTATTTGTGACAAGGATGAGGACGTTGGACCATGGGGTACTCAGGTGTACCCTCAAGTCAATGCCCACAATCACCAGCACTTGTTTTCCTTGAGAATTCATCCCAGAATCGATGGAGACTTTAACTCTGCAGCAACCAGTGATGCCAAGTGTTCACCTCATCCATTCGGATCTGTTGAAAACACTTACGGAAATGCATTCTACTGTGAAAAGACAACCTTCAAAACTATTCAAGACTCATTAACTAATTTTGAGTCTTCCACAGCAAGAACCTGGGATATGTTTAATCCAAGCTCTATTAACCCTCACTCAGGAAAGCCAGCAACCTACAAGTTGGTATCCACTTACTGTTCTCCAGTTTTAGCACAGGAGGGTTCTTTGGTCCGTAAGAGAGCTCCATGGGCGGTGTACTCCACTGAAGTTGTACCATACAAGGACGAGAACCACGGCTATGGAAGATTGTATCCATCCGGAGAGCATGTTGCACAGTGGAGTGGAGATGGTTTGAGAGGTATGAGAGAGTGGATAGGCGATGGAACTGAAAAGGTGGAAAACACCGACATTGTTTTCTTCCACACCTTTGGTATTACCCATTTCCCAGCTCCAGAGGACTTCCCTGTTATGCCAACAGAGATCTTTGATCTCATGTTGAGACCTAGAAATATCTTTACTGAGAACCCCGTGCTCGATGTGAAGCCTTCATATGCCAAAACAACCAGAGAGGTCAAGACTGGAGCCACTGGAATTGATACTTGCTCTTTGACTTTGGACAAGACGTCCAGATTGGCCTTCAACGAGACCAAGGCCTCTTCTTGCTGCAAGAAGTAGACCAATAGATAGGTTTGCGATTTGCTAAGTGTGCAATTATATGCATTAGTACTTTCTATACTATGTTAACCATATTGACATCTAATCCTGTAGGTATTAGTGATTGTGCATTGTGCATTTGATGGTTCCGTGGATAAATTAACAACAGATTCGATTATTGTTATTCATAGAGTAAAACATAGTCAAATTGAGCATTTACTTGCGAGGAAAATTCTAGAATTGAATGGATATTATAATATTGAATGGACATTCTAGTTTTGAAAGGATATTCTAGAATTGAAGAGATACTCTAGTACTGAATTGATGTTCTAGTACCGAATGGATATTCTAGAATTGAAGGGATACACTAATACTGAATGGATATTCTACTATTGAATTGATATTCTACTATTGAATTTATATTCTATTACTGAATGGATACACTAATACTGAATGGATATTCTACTATTGAATATATAACTTTGTATCAGTTTATGAGAACCTTCATAGTACATAGCATTCATCTCAGTACCATGTCATATTTACTTATATACCACAAAACCCGGATTAATTCCATTCAACTCTGCTGTTGAGTCTTGTTCAATGTCCTTGACTGTAACAGTCAAGTCCATTCTACTTTCCTCCTCATTTGACCCCATCTTTTCGCAACCATCTCAATGCTCATTTCTCATAATCTATCTGAAAAATTTCAACTTTCTCATCTACAATCATCTACAATCACCTTTCCACAATGAAGTACATCATCGAACACATGGAAGAAGGGTTCTCCGAGTGGGTTACGCTTGAATATTCCCAAATCATCCGCGAAGTCGGCAAGGAAAACCTTATCTTGGCCTCTTTGCCTGCTACAACCACCGAGAAGGACATCCCATCGGCCCTTTTGGAGTTGGGTCTCCAATGGACCACCAAGGAATGTGTGGAGATTGATGGCGGAATCGACACCAAGCGTGTGTGTCTCTTGGATCCAGCTGCAGAAACCGACTTGGTCCCAGAAGATGGCGAGAAGTTTGACTACTTTGTCTTTGGAGGTATCTTGGGTTCTCACCCAAGAATCGACAGAACCGGGATTTTGAGAAGAAAGTACGGGTTTGCCGGCAGAAGATTGGGCTCTTTGCAAATGACCACCGATACTGCCATCAGAACCACCCAAAGAATCATCGAAGACCAAACCAAGTTCGAGAACATCGAGTTCTTGGACTACCCCGAAATCAGATACAGCAAGTACGAGTCGACCGAGATGCCGTTCAGATACATCGTCAAGGACGGTGAGCCCATCTTGCCTGTGGGAATGTTGGACTTGATCAGAAAGGACGGCGAGCAGAGTATTGATGACTTGTTGTAATGGATAGACATGGAGATTCTGTGTATAATAAAGAGCAAAAAAAGAGAGAATTGTGAGTTGTAGCGAAGAATTACGGGTGGGTTTACCCTTTCAGAGAAAGTAATCGAGGATCTGTGCTGATTGCATTTATCTGATGCTTAAATATTGCAAGTAATCGAGGATCTGTGCTGATTGCATTTATCTGATGCTTTAATATTGCAAGTAATCGAGGATCTGTGCTGATTGCATTTATCCTTTAATATTTCAGATTCTTCAAAATACTGATTGTAGATTTCTCATTGAGAACCCACTTCTACTGATTCTCTCGTCACAAGCATCGTATTGGAATATATAGTATTCCTCTAATTATAGTTTATAATGTGTTGAGCTGTCGTGGTTTCATAATACATAATCCTTTCTGTTTGCCTATTTTTGAAGCATAAGTTCCCAATATTTGAAGCATAAATTCCAATACCTGGCAATCATAACTTCCCAATACCTAGCAATCATAACTTCCCATATCTGGCAATCATAACTTCCCAATATCTGGCAATTATAACTACCCAATATCTGCAATCATAACTTCCCATATCTGGCAATCATAACTTCCCAATATCTGGCAATAAATATGTCTAATAATTTATAACGGACTTCGATTTAATCTCCTTCCTAGGACTCAAGATTTCCTTCATGAGAAATCCTGCCGTGTTCACATCCTCGAAATAAGTGACGTGGGCACTAATTGCTGACAATAATGAGATGTCAAACACCCCCTGTGGAAGACAATAGTCCACTCTTCCGGTCTTGTTAATGTTGGTCAAAAGTTCCAAGTCTTCACCTTCAATATCGGACTTTTTCTTCTTCTCGTTTTCTGGCTTCTTACTAGATCTCACAATGGATGAAATAATGTCTCCAAGTGCATTCTCTCGGTTGATTCTCTCCTCATCCGAACCCATGGGTTCCTTCTTCTTCTGTGTGCTGAACCAGCTCGATGCCTGGGATAACTTTTCTGAAATCTCGTCACCAAGACTGCTCAATTCTTCAAACTGAGTATTGAAGCCTTTCATTGCGTACGGAATCACTTCGGGCTTGAATTCGGAAAACTTGGGGTTAATCAAGGGCTCAACACGATATCCTATTGGATCACATGGATGGAAGACGTTGTAGAAGTTCTGGCACTTGGGAGATGCTATGTGTTTCGCCTCTCCTTCGACTTCGGTTTCGGAAACTGTACTCGTTCTTGAAGACTTCTCATCTCCAGCATTGCTTTCTGAACTGGCAGTTTGATGAGAATGAGGATATGCTTCGATTCCGGTTTGCTCTAGCAACTTGAACACCCCTAAAGGCGAACCAATGCAAAATAAGTTTTCCACGTCAAATTCCAAGAGGTTCTTCATCTTTTTATGCCCGTTTTTCGTTTCAGTCTGGTTGGACAAAATATCAAACGAGATGGCAGAACCCAAAGAATGTCCCATGATGTGGACTTTCCCGTTAAAATCGGGGTTCTTCTCTTTGTACATGCGGTAGACTCGGTTCAATTCATCTGTCACGACCTCGAACACCTGGTTAATATACTTGGGTTCGTAGTACAAGAGAATGTCCAAAACCACATCTCCGACCAAGTTTCTTAAAGGCTTGACTCCATCCACGGTTAATTGGGCCAAGGTTGGCAAGTTGGTGTGCTTTTTAATAGCTTTCTGTGGATGGAACTCGATTCGATGTCTCCATGAAATTGGAAGCACTTGGATACGGTTCGAATTATCCTCTCCTCCCAACTTCTGGATTTCCTTGTTGTTTCTGTACACTGTAGCCATGGTTTTCCTCAAAACATTAATACTGTGGGTAAAATTGATAGACTCGTACTTGTGGCCCAAGATCTGTCCAATTCCATGGATACACAACACGAGATGGTCTATTTTCCTGTCGGGGTCAGCCACTGGAGCCGAGTCGTCAATGACATAATCTGTGACGTCGTTCCAGGTCTCGGAAATTGAGGCTGGAATGGAACCTGCTAGAGAAGACTCTTCATAACCTCTGTGGATGTGATCCACAGAAACCAATTTGACCTTACTGGGCCCAAAGTTGCGGATAACGCCAAGCTGGAACTTTGAGTCCATGGACTTTGGAAACATCACGGCATTCTTCTCGTTAAAATAGAGAATTAAATTGCCGTTTTGAAGATCAATGAGGTCTTTTTCCTCATTCAAATTGATCTCGATTTCGCCGTCCCCGCCCTTCAAGTCATTGAACTTTGCAACCAATTCCTTGGACAGTTTGATGATGGAATTCTCGTTCTTTTCATCTTCCTTGAGAGCTGCATCTTTGGCGAAATTGTACGGTTTTTTGACATGATATCCCACCTCAATCGCCTGGGCGATCTTGTTTGGAAGCGGGTTGCCCGAAGAATCGAACCAGATGCCCCGCCTCACTTCGTAGACAGGCCCTTCCCAATACATAGGGTGCAAAGTGAAGGTTTTGAGGTCGACTTGGTACAAATTGTCTTCGTTGACGGGAATGAGATGGTCCTCGTTGGTGGAACCAGAAGCCTCACGAATCAGTGTCTCTTCTTGGTCAATTTTGGGGCGTTTTGCCTCGGGTTCTTGTGGATTTGCATCTGCACTTTCTTCTATGTCTTTGGTGCTTTGGCGATAGAATGTCTGGTACATTTGCTCGAGACGGTCCGAGTCCCGGTCTGAGAACGCGGCAAAGTTGTCAGCTTCCTTTTCTGGCGTGTAATCGTGCCATTCGGGCTTGGAAACTGGATGGTCAGTTGCATAGAACCATTTGACCTTTAACGGAGCTAAATGGGCGGAATCGGAGCTTTTCAGGGCAAGATTTCTTGAGACAATTGAGACGAGTGCTTTTGACCGATTGAGACGGCGAATACACGTAAGCAACATCGTGTTGCAGTAAAGAAGGACGGTTGCACTGTTGTTGGTGTAGATGAGGCATGTGGTAGTGTCACGTGATCTGGGGTAGCAATGACATGTCACGTTTTGAAAGATTCAATAGAAGATGGACCGGTAAAGGAGGGGACGGACAAGTGGGGTCACTTTGGACGTTGTTGGTCACGTTTTGGAAAATCACGCTAAAAGCGCTGTTTTCCGAGAGGATGCCGACAGTAACGGACGTGTAATCTAGGAGTCTATTTGGCACGTGACCCGGGTCACGTGGTCTATAGGAGCCATTCTATGTAATGCAGCTACAGCCACGTCCTCACGTGAGGCCCTCCTCAGGGAGCGTGAAGTTGCCACTGGGCCACTTGAGCACCGCTCCGTTCGTGAAGTCGCTGTAAACAGCGCCCTTTTTGAGCTTTCGGCCGAGTCTCAAGTAGAGGGTAATGTCGCCGTTATCGTCCCTGAACGTGCCGTCAAGAGCCCGCTGGACCGCGGCCTTCAACAGGCCCGTGTCGAGCAACTTGCGGAGGTCCACCTGGTCCACTTTGTCGGCCACAAACTCCTCCACATCATTGATGAGAAGCGAAACAGAGCTATATTTCTTGTAGTGGGCCTGTTGCTTTGGAGAGAGGTGGTCCACGTTGTATTCCCACGAGAGGATGCCCAGGGTGGAGTTGTAGCCCTTGAAAAGTGGAGGCAACACTTTTCCAATGGGATCGTCTCGCTTGAGGGCAATGGTGGTCTCCACAATGGCCGCAAGGCCCCATCTTGAAGATCCCGATAAGAAGAGGCCGAGAAGAAGACCCTGGAACAATAGGGCGGTGATACCGCGTGTGGAGCAGCCGGGCAATAAGAGCAACGCAAGGATGTAGTGGTGGATGCGCAAGGTGAGGCCCGGAAGCGTGGTGAGAATTATCAAGCCAGCAATAAAACTCAAATAAATAGCGAGGTACTTCTGGAAGCGACCAGAAAGCCAGATCTTGTAGGCCTGAATCACGGCGCACACGGAGATCAACGAGATGATGCCCAACACCGAGATGAGCGCACCGGCCTGTTCTTTCAAGTCGTTGATGGTGAGTCTGTCCACAGGAAGACGGTCAAACGTGACGTTGTTGAGCACGCCCAACCAGAACATGGGGTACCAGAAGACGACTCTGCTGAGGGGGGACCGTTTGACGTTGGTTCCGGACCGGGGATCAGTCATGGTGCGCTTGCACGAGCTCCTCCACATCACGTAGAGAATAAAACAGCAAGGAAAAAAGCGTTCGAGACCAATTGAAATAAGGGCAGAAAGATCTTCGGGGTTCAGCGACAGCACGGTCACGGGGGGGTCGGTGGCAAGGCAAATGGTCCAGAAACCCACCACGTTGATGGTCCAGAACGCCACGGCACCACTGCCGAGATAGACCACTGGAAGGCCCAAAATGATGTTGATGATGAGGATGAGAAGCCGGGGATCGTAGCACTGGGAAAAGGACGCTTCGGGCGACGTTTTGAGGGGAGCAAACTTGAAGCTGGAGTGGAAAAACAGGAGAAAGTCGATGGACTCGATGCCGAACCGGCCCATGGCCAGCGGAAACCCGTTCTGCTCGCCGGAGTACGACACACGGGCACAGCCGCCGAAGAACGGCGACACGAGGCCGGCGTGGACGGCGGCTCCACAGGTGAACGAGTCCGAACGGTATGGAAGGGAGAGAAATGCGTTATTTGGAGCGACTTTGGAGTTATCAGAACCAGACCTTCCATATTGATCAGCCTTTTCAGAACCAGACCTTCCATATTGATGAGCCTTTCCATCCTTCTCAAACCATTCATACTTTCCAAACTGTTCATTTTTTCCAATCTCGTCATTCTTTCCAAACCGATCCGCCCTTTGGGACCTCTCGGTCTTCTCTGTCTCTTCTTTATTGATTTCTGCCAGAGCACCGCCGCCCACCACGTACGACCGGTACTTGATCCGCTGGTTGCCGATGGGCACCAACGAGTACGTCCAGCTGCTTCTGTCGCAAAGAGCAGGACACCGAACCACCACCTCGCCGTGGGGCTCACAGAGAGCGCCGTGAAGTCCACAGGCTCCGTTCTTTCCTCGCCAGTCAAGCTGGCCCTGGCACGAAAGCGACACGGCTTCGTGGACGCCGTCGGACGGCGGCACCGTGAAGTACGGAGTGATGATCAGGAGCACCACGCCGAGCCAGAGCGTCAAGTAGCACACAAGAAGCGCCACTCGGTAGGGCCGGGGGACTCGGAGGCGGAAAACGTCGGGAAGGGCCTCGATGCGGGCAAAATAGTGGAAGGGCTGGGGCGGGTCGTCGACGGGGACGTCGGGACCGGCCCAAAAGCGGGCCCAAAGGGTCCGTGGCGGCCCCTGAACGGACCCTTCATGCGATCCCGTCTGGAGAAGGGTGTCGGACTCGGCGCTGTTCATGGCACGGTCGAGCCGCAGGAGCTCGATGTTGTCGGAGTAGGGGGCGCCAGGGGGGTCAGGATGCACGGAGCTGCCCGGTTTGGAGGGAATGGGACGGGGCGACAGGGAGGGAGACGGCCTCCTTTTATAGTGCAGAGGAGATGGAATTTGATGATGTGCGGGGGAAGAACCACGAGTAGACGCTGCAGGAGACGTCGAAAAGGGGGTGTGACTCTCAATGGCAGTGGAAGAGGGAGGCAGTAGGTTCAGATTGGAGGTGCCATTGGGACTGGGGCTGGAGATGGACATAAGCCTCGTTGTGACAGAAGAATGAAGGTAGTGTGAGTAAAGAGAAAAGAGAATAGGGAGAATAGGGAGAATAGGGAGAAAAGTGAGGATTGTAGTGAGGAATTGTGAGGGAAATAGTGAGGATTGTAGTGAGAAAAGAGATCGAGGTGAGAAATAGTGAGGATTGTAGTGAGAAAAGTGAGGATTGTAGTGAGAAATACTGAGTAATAGTGAGGGTTGTAGTGAGAAATAGTGTGGGAAATAGTGAGGATTGTAGTGAGAAAAGTGAGAAGTTGAGATTAGGGCGAATATTGCACCGAATTCTAGGGAGAGAATAGAAGGAGATACTTCAATAGCGTTATAATATTGGAGTAGGTGGGATTAGTAGAAGCAGATTGACAAAAGAATTTAGATATCCATTATCCAGTCGGAATATTGTAGTCATTAATGACAAAAGATAGCAGATTGATGATAGCAGATTGATGATAACAGATTGATCTATTTCCAATTTACTATTTATCCATAAATAATTATTGTCAACGTGTGTTTCCATCTTTTTCCTCGTGTCATTGACTTTCTGGCACTTCTTGGATCATAGGAACTGTATAATATTTGCAGAAACTACTGCCGAAAAGCCCCAGATAATATCTACAAGTATTATCAGCATGTATCGTAAGATTGGAGCAAAGAATGATGACCAGTGTAATTAGTAAGATCAATCGCATAGGGGCTCTTGCTGGATTTCTGAAACGTTAGATACATACTGTGCTTAATTCTGGGGCTGCATGGTGACATAGTTCCCATACATTGAAGTCTAATTATAGGGTATTATAGTTGACGGAGTTATATCTATGACATCAGAGCCTAAACAAAGAACAATACCAGCGAGATCCGCCTAAGCCCTATTCTTGCAGTATTCCTCAATTTTAGTCTATTCTTCGACACCTCCAGCCTCTATTGAATGTGCTTCTAGAACAGCCTCGATTAATTCGGCTTTAGAACACAGCCATGAATAATCAAGATCTCGAATAAACGCAGCTAGTTCAAGTCGATATCAAAATCGATTAGTGCAACTTGATCTTTGCGGTTAGATTATTAAATTCAGCTCGTTTACTGCATTAGCTCCAGCTTCGAATTCTAGAATTCTGTTTCTAAGTCTAGACTTTGACTTACTCCGGCTTCTCCAGTTTCATGTATTGAAACGACGTCTTACATTAAATGAACGTCTCCAGACCATACAATCAGAGCTTTCAAATCAATGTCTTTACAATAATTTCCTGGCTATATTTTTCGAAAATGCTCTTTTTCATAATTTATTGTTAATTTTACTGTCTACTACATTTTACATTAACATACATTACCATAATTCTTTGAAAATCTTTACTGTCTACTTCTTTTTACATTAACACACATTACCATAATTCTTTGTTAATTTTACTGTCTTCTTGCTCTTCTTCCAAAACCCATAATTCTTTGTTAATTTCAGTCTTCTTGCTCTTCTTCCAAAATCATAATTCTTTGTTAATTTCAGTCTTCTTGCTCTTTTTCTCATAATTCTGTTAATTTTACTATCTACTTCTTGTTACATTAACATACATTACCCAATATAATACATCCATGATTAACCAGAACACATGGTACATGATTCAGGATTATCAATAGCACATGCTATCACCTGAGAACTGTAGATATCCTGTTCAAGCTTAGCAAGTTCCTCGTCAGTCATCTCCTTCTCTTCCGAAGTCTTTTCGCCAGCAGCCTTGTCCTCGATCTTCAACTCGGCAATGGAGTTCTCCAACGAAGTAGGCTCGGTCGAGGCAGTACGGTCGGTCAAGTCGCCGTCAGAAGCTGCAGATCTGGCAACGTACTTTCTCTGGTTTAATTTGTCAAGAGATGCAACGGTGTTGGAGGCAGCGACGGCAGAGGTCTGGTCAACAGTGAATTGAATGGCAGCAGCAGCAGCCTGAGTTCTCAAGTAGTACATACCGGTCTTCAATCCCTTCTTCCAACCGTAGAAATGCATAGATGTCAACTTACCCATGGTAGGGTCCTTGATGTGGATGTTTAACGATTGTGACTGGTCGATAAAGGCAGCTCTGTCGGCAGCCATGTCGATGATGTGCTTCTGAGAAATCTCCCAAACGGTCTTGTACAAGGCCTTGATTTCGTCTGGAATGTTGGTCAAGCCTTGGACCGAACCGTTGTTGGAAATAATGTTATTCTTCATGGCGTCGTTCCACACACCCAAGTCCACCAAGTCACGCAACAAGTATGGGTTGACGATCTGGAACTCTCCGGCCAACACTCTTCTCGAGTAGATGTTCGAGGTGTATGGCTCGAAACACTCGTTGTTGCCCAAGATTTGCGACGTGGAAGCAGTAGGCATAGGAGCAACCAACAAGGAGTTTCTGATACCATGCTTGGCCATCTTTTGCTTCAAGGCGTCCCAGTCGTACAACTCGGTGGGCTTTCTGTCCCACAAGTCGAACTGCAACAAGCCCTTGGAGGCTGGAGAGCCCTCAAACGACTGGTAGGCTCCGTCCTTTTCGGCCAATTCGATCGAAGACTCGACGGCTGCGTGGTAGATGGTCTCGAAGATCTGAATGTTCAATTCTCTGGCTTCTTGCGAGTCGAAAGGCAATCTCAAGGCCATGAAGGAGTCGGCCAAACCTTGGACACCCAAAGCAATGGGTCTGTGTCTCATGTTGGAGTTGTATGCCTCGGGAACTGGGTAGTAGTTGCGGTCGATAATTCTGTTCAAGTTACGGGTAACCACCTTGGTGACCTCGTGCAACTTCTCGAAGTTGTACCAAACGGAGTTGGCGTCCTTTTCGACGAAGGAAGGAAGAGCAATGGAGGCCAAGTTACACACCGCAACCTCGTCGGGTGCGGAGTACTCGACAATTTCAGTACACAAGTTGGACGACTTGATGATACCCAAGTTCTTCTGGTTGGACTTCTGGTTACAGGCGTCCTTGTACAACATGAACGGAGTACCGGTTTCGGTCTGGGCCTCCAAAATAGCGTACCAAAGCTTTTGGGCCTTGATGGTGGATCTTCCCCGGTTTTCACGCTCGTACTTTTCGTACAATTCGACAAACTCATCGCCGTAGCAGTCCGCAAGACCTGGGGCCTCGTTTGGAGAGAAAAGCGTCCAGTCGCCGTTCTGCTCGACTCTCTTCATGAACAAGTCGGGAATCCACAACGCAGGGAACAAGTCTCTGGCCCGGATTTCCTCCTTACCGTGGTTCTTTCTGATGTCGATGAACTCGAAGATGTCCGAGTGCCATGGCTCCAAGTACAACGCAAACGCGCCGGGTCTCTTGTTGCCTCCCTGGTCAACATAACGGGCAGTGTTGTTGAACACACGCACCATGGGAATGATACCGTTGGAGGTTCCGTTGGTACCGGCAATGTAGGCACCGGTGGAACGAATGTTGTGGATATGCAAGCCGATACCTCCAGCACTCTTGGAGATCAAGGCACAGGTCTTCAACGTGTCGTAAATGCCGTCGATGGAGTCGTCCTTCATGGCCACCAAGAAGCACGAGGACATCTGAGGCGAGGGCGTGCCGGCGTTGAACAAGGTGGGAGACCCGTGGGTGAAGTATCTCTGCGACATCAAGTTGTAGGTCTCGATGACCCGCTCGATGTCGTTTCCGTGGATACCAATGGCCACTCTCATGATCAAGTGCTGGGGTCTCTCGGCCACCTTGCCGTTGATTCTCAACAAGTAGGAGCGCTCCAACGTCTTGAAGCCAAAGTAGTTGTAGTTGAAGTCACGGTCAAACACGATGGCCGAGTTCAACTCGTCGCTGTGTTCGCAGATGATGTCGTAGGTCTCCTTGGAGATCATGGGCGAGTGCAATCCCGTCTTGGGGTTGACGTAGTCGTAGAGCTCCTTGGACAACTCGGAGTACACCTTGGTGGTCTGCTTGTGCAAGTTAGACACCGCGATTCTGGCGGCCAAAATCGCGTAGTCGGGGTGGATCGTGGTCATGTACGCGGCGGTCTCGGCAGCCAAGTTGTCCAACTCGATGGTGTTGACTCCTTGGTACACACCGGAGATGACTCTCTGGGTGATGGCAACGGCATCAACGTGGTTGGAGTCCAAGCCGTAACATAATCTCTGGACTCTGGCGGTGATCTTGTCGAACCGCACGGGTTCCTTGCGGCCGTCTCTTTTTAAAACGTACATTGGAGTTAGCAGGAAAAGAGAAAGGAGCAATAGGAGAAGAGAAGGGGAGGAAGAGGGTGCTTTTATAGTGCAGACGCGTGTGGCAAAAAACGCGCGCCTTTAGGCGTCACTACACGCTGGAGTGCAATAATTGCAGATGGCGACGCGCGTGGCTTCCCGATGCGGCAAAGCGTAAATACGATGGGGCCCGATCCGGGTGGACGTGGTAGTGCGCCTACCGTGCTGCCCGAGGGCTGCACGCGTGTGAATGTGCTGGAAATGGGTGTAGTTGGCGTGTATGGGTACATGAGGGTCTCAGAAAGTGCTAGAGCTGTTTTCTCATGTTCATTAACCCTATGTATCTTCTTTTTCCCGTGAAAATAGCCCCCACGTGCGTTTCTGGCCATCGTTGTTGTCCAAACACGTCTGTTTGGAAATTGCGCGTCCCGTTTACACAGGTCAGCTTACTCATCTCCGACTCGCAAAAGAGCCCGTTTCCGCAGGTTTCCATGGAGATAACTGCGTCAAGAGCCTCCGTGCAGAAGGTGCGTGGTTACTCGAGCTGTGGGCCACATCCAGTGGTGTTTTCAGTCGTGTTTCGTTGACTACTAATGCGTTCAACTGGACGACATAGAATGTCGCACTCAGTTGAGTTTATTCACCAGTTAATGTCAATTTTTTGTTTTTCTAATGTCGCACCTCTCATTTCAGCCCTAATTTCACCATCATAAATCCAGAATGTCGTGCGGCTGGAGACATGTTATCAGGACAAGCCGAATACGGCTTCATTACAAATACATCATTGGGTACAATAACGCAAGTTTCACACAGACGCCAGTTTCACACAGACGCCAGTTCCAGAAACGGCTTCTTTCATGCACGTTAATCTGGCAATTGTTTTTCCATATCGGTCTATGATCTGCCTGTTGCTTCCCTTCTCTGTGTTCCTACTTTGCTACTGTATTCTGGATCTGTGGCTCTTCAGGAAACTTGGCTCCAAATCTGGAACGAGAACGGGTTCAAAAGGGCCACATGCACCAACTCGTAGTTTAAGCCCTGGGCGTCATTGCGTGGAACGGCTTCGTAGATCTTGAATATTGGAGTTATGAATTTTGAAAATGCGGAAACTGAGGAAAGGAAGAAATAGAAGTAGGACCGTGTATATGAACAGTGTGGCTCATGCAATGCCGTTGCGTGCTGTGAAGTAGACAATCCGTCTTTTTTGAAGATCTGAGTTCTATTTTGTCGAGGAAGTACTGAATGGTAGTGGCTATTTTATGATTTTTATGAAAATGTGTATAATTCATGGAAAATTGAAAAATGTGAAAAGAGTCATGTTCTAATAGAAAGGGCAACAGGATATCACAGAGGAAGGTTATGCAGCGATTTAACGTCGTTGTGGCCCGTTTCCGGCACTTCCCGTGAAAACACCCAGTCACGTGACCAGAACTTTGCAGAAGCTAGATAGATAGGCCCATTGACCTACCAATCCAGTCTAGAATCGCTTACGAACAACTTTTTCCTTTGAAATAATGTCGTGAAACATTTCGGTTAATTTCATTTCGTTTTTGGAGCAAATTGGGTCCACATCTCATTTCAACAAAGTCAACGAAATATGCCGAACTACAAAGCTGACAGAAACTAAAACCATGCCAATTGAACCCACATTGAATACTACAACACCACAATTCCACAGGAATTGGGTGCCTTCTCTTGCTGACATTATCCCCCACAGTTTATTCACACTAGTTAGTCCATCCATATTAGCTACAGCCAGACGTCCCTGACACTTCACCATCAGAATCGATACTACCCACTTTAATCAGGAATAAGCATATATTTTGGCATACACAGCTTCGTTCTGCGCTAAATACGCAGACTTCCACACAGTGTACTCCGAGGTCTAGAAGCACGAAACTCCCATCTTTCGGCACGTAACTGCAGTTCTGGGTCGAAAACTGGGTTCCATTTTGCAACATTGCATCACAGAACTCCTCTCTGCACCCTTACTTGGACTCTTCCTTGGTCATGTCGCTGTTGGTTAGTACATTTTTCTCCACACGAATGGGATACTTACTTGATGAATTTTTCCAAATCAAAGTCGTCTTCCTTCGATTGGGCAACAGGAGCAGCCACAGGGGCAGCAGGAGCCTCGGCCTTTGCTCTTGGCCAAGCGGCAATCGCAGTGACAGAGGCCAAAGTAGCAATGGAGAGCTGGAGTTAGTGGATGAAATCGATTGAAAAATGGCCGTGAAGAGTCCCAATTGAGACCGGATTCGGACGTTTCGGCCGAGACGCCCAAAATTGACATACAATATGAGCAGGAACTTGTCTGCCGAAGATAGTGTAGGCAGCACCCATGATTGTAGAGAGGAGAAGTTGTTGAGTCCGATCCGCAATAGAGTGGGCATTTGGATTAGTAAGAAGAAGGGAAGGATTACGTAAGCGAATGGAGTCTTATTGGGTCAGAAAGAAGTGGATAAGTGGAAGTGGCTAAGTGGAAGTGGGTATGTGGAAGTGGGTATGTGGAAGTGGGTATGTGGAAGTGACTGTATATGGAGAGTTCTCTTTGATTATCAAATGGATATAGAGAACTTATCTAAGTATTGGTATTAATAAGTGTCTTTAGGCATTTCGCACTTTTAGTGGTTGAAAAGTGTAAGCTAAAAGTGTACCTTATTTGGTACTAGTTAAATATGCTTGAATATAGTGTGGTTGTGTGCATGGAAAGATCTTGATGAAGCAGATTAGGGCGAATTAAATGGCAATATTAACACTTTGTGCAACAATAATCTGTATTATCACATCTCTAGCACTTTATCTAATTAGTTAATTTCTAAAATCTAGATCAATGCGATTATGCGAGACCTCTAAAATATAAGAGAAATGGAATGTCCATGAAAAGTGATGAAATGTTTTCTCAAAAGCTACCTATGTATCGACAGCTCAAATAAAGCGATTCAAGTATCTTGAAAAATTGATTTTCCAAGTCAAATTGTAAGTTAATAGTTACAGCCTCCTACTATTACATCAGCTGTAACTATTAGATATCAGATCAGCCACCTACTATTATATCAGGTGTAATATCTACCTACTAAATATCAGATCAACTTCCTACTATTATATCAGTTCAACTTCGTACTATTATATCACATCAACTTCCTACTATTACATCAGGTGCAAAATCTAACGATTAAATTCAGATCACCTTCCTACTATCACTTCAGCTGTAACTATTAGATGTCAGCACTCCAATCCAACTGACAGATTGAATTTGATCGGCTCTGTAATTAAATCAATTTGATTATTTATCGGTACTAAAAAAGACTTCATTATTCATTAATATTTGACTAATTACATACTTATACAAATCATTCATCTTGAAATAGAACAAAACTCACGCTGAGTCCGAACTAGTTCCAATTGACTATTCTATTCCTTTTCTTCAACCACTGAAGCCAATCTCCAATAGTTTCCTACACCAAATCTTCCCAACACATCCTGCGCTTCTTCATCATTTCTGGATCTCATGAAACTCCACTTTTTAAAGGACAAATTCTGAACCTGTCCTTCCCAAAGGAGCTCACACTTGTTCTGGCTCAAATCCTCAAGTTCAACTTCAGAATTGTCTTTAGGGGCAGCATTGACAGACCAGTCGATTCTTTTGGTCATGAGCTTCTTGTAAAATTTAATACTCTTTTGTCCTCCTTCCACAATAACGAGGTTAAACTTGGGGTTTTCCAAGCACATTCCCGTCAATTCCAATTGTTTGGCATTTATGTCCACTTTGTATCTATGCGAAGGGTTCACGAGCTTGTCTACTTTGTAGACGGTGGTGAAGTACCCCTTGGCAAGGTCCTTCTGGTGTTTTTCATGAATTTTCAAGTGCTTTTCCTCTTTGGTCAATTTTCTCTCTTCGTTGGTATGGAGATGCTTCTGTACTCTATCTTCCACTTCTTGTCTGACTCTCTTTTCGACGGCAGTCGGGTCCTTGATGGCTTCATTTGTGAGCACATTCATGAGATTGGACAATTTGACCTTTGGAGGTGGAGGGGGATCCAAACCCAACCGGATTCGATCTCTTTTATCCTTCAATGCCTCTTGTCTCTCGTTCTTTCTCATGCGTTTTAATTCCTTCTTGGTCAAGTAAAGTGCCTTGTTTGGCACCTTGTGCTGGTCACTGGTGGCTCCAATGAGCACCGGATGCTGTACATAGAGCGTCACCGGAGCATCGTCGTTATTCAACTCCAACCTATCTGCTTCTTTAATATGGGTGTAGTCCGAATCCTTGAGGTACGGTTTGTCCCACCATTCAACACGGGGTGGAGCCTCTGGACGCCAGAAATGCTCTCCGACGTTTTCGTCGGGAGCCAAGCCCTGTTGTAGTTTTTCTTCGTGTTCTCTGCGTTGTTTGGCTTCTTGTTCTTGACGTTCACGCAACTGAACAGCTTCGGCAATGTACTTTCCGTGGACATTGAACTGCAATTGCTTGGTGTGCAGCCGACCCTTTCCGGCCAGACTGAGATAGGGGTTGATGGCCAACGGGTCGAAGCCCTGTCTGACCTTCTGCTTGAGAGGGTTGTGGTTCTTGGGCAAAGAAGGGGCCGCAATTCCACGCAAAAGCGGGTGTATCGACACATTGAGACCTCCTCGTGCACTTCTGTCGGCCAAGTCTTCCGTTTCTTGATCTTTCACGTCGCCGACGGCGTTGTGCTGGTGTTTCTTGGGATGCCGTTGTTGTGGAACTGAGCCTTTCATGTGGATTTCTGGTGAAAAATGGCGTTTTCAGGGCGGAAAAAAAGGTGGACGTGTTGAATACAGCAAGGAGAGCAGTTTGGGCCAGGAAAACGAAGGAATAGACGGGCGTGGACACGGAAATACAGGGTGTGAAATGGATATGGTAAGTTGCACTGTATATTTGTACTGGGGCGTGCGCGCACCACTACATCTCAGGTCGTGCGCACACCGTCTATCACATATAATACAACCCTTGCCTTCGTGTACTCCCTTCAACAGGACGGTCTTCCCACAATACCCCTCTTTCTTCAAGTATAAATACCCATATACCGTCCTTCTTTCCCAATTAGTGTGAAAAATTTATCACCATGATAATAGAGTCTAAACAGCGTGCTTGGAGGATGGGAATGGCCAAGCCTTTCCAACCTCTAATTGACCAGATCATGGCAGCTCCTGTCAAGGATTTGGCCTCAATTTTCGAGGAAAACCTCAAGTGGGAGCAGCCCCGAGGTGATCTCCTTCATTGGGTTGCTGTTTTGAACCGAATTGATGATGTTCTCGAGGCCCAGATCAAGAAGTACGGACTTGATCAAGAGCACCCCAAACTCCAGCAATTCTCGCCAGAAGACGAGAAAATCACCGTGGCCAGTCTTCGGTTTTCTTGCGTGTTGCTTGAGCACTGCAACGATGAACTTTTGTACTCATCCAGCGACCGTGTGTTCTGTCTTATCAAGTCTCCTTCCATCGACGTCCGGTTGAATGCGTTGGAAGTCCTTGCATTGGTGGGAGAACGCTACGTCCATACCAGCCATCCCAAGTACGCCGCACCCAAGCCCGTCCGCAATCTTCTCTTGAAAATCGCCAAGTCCTTCCCTCCGTTGGTGGCTACAAACTACATTCCCAAGGTCGCCGATCCAGACAAGAAGTCCATCGTGGGCGAGCACCACAACTACGCCGACATCATGTCCAACGACAAGCCCGAGAAGTGGAAGCTGCTTCATTTCCAATACTTCAAGTCCACCATGACGCCAGCACCGGGGTCCGACTCCAAGGAGCAAAAAGAGGCCAAAGAATCCAAAGAAGCCAAAGACAAGAAAGACAAAAAAGACCGCAAGAAAAACAAAAAAGCAAAAGTGCAAGAAAGAGCCTCGCTCACTGCAACCGAAGGTCTTGCCACCTTCAGCTTGCCTGAAGAATCGGTTCGCAAATTGACGTTGGAGCAAATCTACGACAAGGCATGCGAGGTCATTCCAGAATCGTACTGGTTTGACTTTGGCTTGGTTGCTCCCGTTGCGAAGGCCTTCAACAACTCCTCATACGACTCCTTGGAAATAAGGCGAAAACTCTTGCTGATCAAATTTCTTGCTATTGGATCCATCAGCTGCTTATGCTCAAGCGACTTCACCTCCACCAAGCTATTTGAAGCAGAGCCGTATATCTTCAGCTTCCTAGTGGAAATGATCAACCCCGACAATCAAGAAAAGATCCCTAGAGACTTGTTATTTTCGGCAATTAAGGCATTGGAATACATTTCTCTCAAGAAAGTATGGGGCAACGATTTGATCAGATCAATGGGTGGTAATGTCAGCCACGGCGTCTTGTTTGAAATCTTGCGGTACATTAATAGACAGATCCAAACAGAAAAGGCCGATTACTACGAAGTGGAATATATCCACTTCTTGAATATGGTGGGCAACCTCCTCACAATTAAAAGTCTAGCACAAAGATTGACATCAGGAGGAATCATTCAGGACTTGATTACATTTTTCAATATCCGTACCAAGCATCGGTGGACATGTTCCGCAGTCGTGCATTTAACTTCCATATATTTGTCTTCATGTCCCGATGGTTTGGACGAATTCATATCCTTAAATGGATTCGAACTCTTGATCAATACCATCCAGTACGAAGTTGACTATGCTATTGAATTCCCCGATTCTAATCAGGCACACAACAGCGCAATTACAAAAAACCAGATGTACACCATCTCATTCAGACAAGCAAACTATATCCGCAACTTATTGAAGTTGACGGTCGATTTAATTCAATCTGACCTAGGTGACAGATTGAGAAACTTGTTTGATTCACATTTACTCCAAAGTTTCAATAAGATCTTGGTGAACCCGACGATTTTTGGACCTTTGATTTTGGCATCCACAATCGACTCGGTCTTTTACATCATTCATAATGAGCCAACTGCTTTCTCCATTTTGAATGAAGCAAATGTAATTGATACCGTGTTAGATAATTACGAAGCTCTTCTCTTGCCCAATGAGAACTTATTAACTTCATTACCAGAAGTCATCGGTGCTGTTTGTTTGAACAGTGAAGGTTTGAAGAAGGTTATTGAAAAGGAAACTATTCAAACTTATTTTAAGACTATCTACAATTTTGAACTCAGCACTGAGATGGAATCCACTTCTAGCTTGGGTTGTACCTTTGATGAGTTAGGAAGACACTACCCAACACTCCGTCCAATTTTATTGGAAGAAACTAGAAAATTAGTGGAGAGAGCGGCAGATGAAGTGAACAAAAGGCTCACCGGAGCTCGCTTTTATCAATCTAAAAATGGATCACTTTATCGTGGTCCTAATGATGAAGTTATGAAGCACGATGAAGATGACGACAAATTGCCATTGCAAGAATGGAGAGACTCGGAAGGAGAGATCCTTTTTGACAATATCTGCTCATTTGTTGATGGAATATTACAAGATACTAGCCAGTGGGCAAGTGACATCATTTCTGGAATTAATTTTGAAGCATGGATTAAATTGATCACACTTACCAATCAAACGTTTGATTTCTGCTCCGCATCAAGTCTTCTTACTTTGACTGGAAATTTGAAATATTTTGATGACGAGGATAGAAATTATGGGTTTCCACCCATATTTGCTACTCTCGATAGATACATGAACTTCCAGGAAATTCAAGAGTACATCAATTATGATGTTAATGATAAGTCATTTTTTTCAATGCTCGAAGAACAAGGAAGGTTTGATGACGCATCCAAACTTATTCAGCTTCTTTCAAGTATTTCAACTATTCTTTTCACAATTAACAATACTTATGTGAATCCATATTTATGCTTTCACGAAAGAATGATGCAATTGACAAAGGTGTTTGAGGACGTCAACTTGATCACTCAATTGGGATTGCTTTTGGGAAGAAGCATGGTGGAAGAAAATGTTCTCAGAGCAAACACCCCAAAAGAGGTTGTGGATCTTGCAGGCAGAAGAACTCTTGCTGGAACAGAAAGTTCCATTACCACCATTAAACAAAATGAGGCAGCTCCTAATTTTAAACTCAAGGAAGAGTACACCACAGCAAAGTTTAAGAATACTTGGCAATTGAGACATATAGATGTCCACATCGAATCTCACATCAACAGGCTCTTTAATACACTCGGACGGATTTGCATGCATAGGAGACAAGAGTTTTCCCAGGTTCATTATAGACAGAGTGCGGTCAAAATGACCGTGGAGTTTGGAAAAGTATACTCTTCCCTTTTGATTAAGAAGTTTGAAAGTTCATACTTGAAGAATTGCTTTTCTTTGTTGGTGTCCAAGTCGATTCTCACATCCTTAGTTTGCAAGGAAAGAGGAAGAGAGCTGATTTCGACCTCCTTAGCTTTTGCTTACGTTCAGACAGGAGTTTTCGACCTCTTGAGAGACTTGGGAGTCGAAGTCTGGCAAAGTCTTTTGTTCATGGATCCCAAAAAAGCCGAAATTTCCAGGGAGTTCAAGTACATCAGCACTGATGAAGGTAGTATAATCAAAAACACGATGAGCCAAATTCTCACAACTTTTGCCAAAACTGTCAGCCATGATTTAATGCCTAACATCCCCGTTTCGAAGCTTTACTTTCATTCAGGCTATGAAGAAGAGGGAAGCTTAGTGTGTTCTTTGTTGGTTCAAACAAGATTGAGAGGATTAGAACTCATTGCGAGAACCATCACTACACAGTACCACCTTTTACCAGCAGAAAACTTTGCCAACGTGCCTTCACCTTTACTCGAGATTGTTCTGATAGTGTTGAAGTTTGCTACATTTAACAATGAAAAGTACGAAACTGAATTTATTCCTTTGGATACCAGAAACATCGGTCCTCCTGAAGATCAAATTGAGTTTCTTACTGAAAAAGGCTTGTCAAATTCGCAAGCAATGCATCTATTCAAGCATGGCTTGGATCTCAACAAACCAAGCAGTGAATGGCCCGAATGCTCACAGTTGGACATTAACCCCATTCAGTTGAATAAAATCAAATATGACGTGGACCATGCCCCTAACACTTGGAGCATCGAATTCCCAAGCTTTCCGACAAGTAAGGATCTTGAAGATCAAAGAAATAGTTTGATCTTTTTGTCCCCAGAAAAATGGTTGGAGTTCACTAAATTTTATCCTCATCCACATCAAATTTTCAGAATCATAAGTCTTATAACTGACGAATATGAGCTTTCCAGCGTCTTAATCAATCACATTATTGATTTGGCGAACAAAAATGAAAGAGGAGCCAAGTTAGCATCCTTCTTAAGCTTATATGCCTATCAAGTGGAGGTAGATTGTACTTCCTCCACTGATGGTGCCAAAACCTTGGAAAAGTTTATTGAATATTTCATGGAAGAACTCAAGTACAACGAGAGCAATCTTGTGGCCGACGAGGTTTATTTCTACCGTTCTTTGCAGATTTTCCAATGCATTTTGACCAAGTCGAGCATTCCAGTGGATTTATCGACACCTTTAATTGCCAAGTCAAGACCTTTCAGACTTAGTGATAAAGTTCAAAGGAAAATCTTTGATATGATCTTAAAAGTTGAGAATTTTACCGATGGCAACACAGCAACACATTTAAGCAGAATTTTGACCATTTATTCCAAGGATCAATTCTATGCAATGAAAATCGCCAGGTCTCCACTTTTGAAGGAATTAATACAGAATTCCAAGGGATCCAAGAGTGACTGGCTCAAGCCACTCTCCGAGGAAAAGAAGGTAGAAGTTGACTCTTTCAGGGAAAATCTCATTATCTTAATGAGAAGATGTTTCGAAACTACAGAAGTATTGAAGGTCAATATGACCGCAGAATTGTTGAACGTTTTGAATGCACCAACAAGATTCAACAAGGATCTTAATTCCTGCCTCAAGGAGACCTTCTCTTTAGTTGCACGTAACCCAGAGGTATTTGTCGAAGTTGGTGCAGCAAATATCCTTCTTGACGGATATGACGGAGAAATTCCTTTAGAAGGCAAGTTGCCTATCGTGAACGCAAAGAAGTACGAAAAAATTACCCAAGATGTGCAAATGGAAGATGTTGCCAGCACAGATGCCAAGGAAACGAAAAGGGAAGACCCAATTGAACCAACCGGCATTGTCCACATGTTGATCAGCGAATTAATGGATGTTATGAAAACTGATTGGGTTACAACCCCAAAATTCGATAAGAGCGTGGAACCAGTGGTCGATGTCAATAAGCCGGAAAAGAAGGACGAAAAGAAAGACCAAACTGAAGAAATGAATAAAAACCCCAACTTTTCTTACGCTTCTTTCCTTTTGCAGACATTGACAGAGCTAGTGGGTTCTTACAAGCAATCGAAGTTAGAATTTTTGACCTACACGAGAAAGAAGAGCAAGGAATTGAGACCTAGATCGACCTCTCTAAACTTCTTCATGCATCAATTGGTTCCAACTCGAGTTCTTGAACAATCAAGCGGAATCGAGTTTGAGAGAAGATGTGCTATTTCTTCAATTTCCAAGTTGGCCGTGGTTGCTTTATTGTCTACCCCAATTCTTGAGAGTAATGCTAGCACTCCTGCTCCAAAAACCGAAGATGCAGACATGGCTTTTGTTCGGAAATTCTTTGTGGACACAGTTTCCAAGATTCTCAAGGAAACTTCTAGTTCAACCACTGCTTTAGCTGCAGTGAAATATGGAAAATTATTGGACATATTTGATTTATGTGGAATGATCATATCATCGAAGTCACGGGAAGTTAGTGGACCCCTTTTGAACAAAAATGCCACCAAATATGATCAATTCTACATCAGTAAGGCCCTCATTGACAAGCAAATTCCATACCAAATCACCAATGTTCTTGCAGAGTTAGATTTGAATTTCCCCGGTGTGGAAATGGTTATTAAGTCCGTTTTGAAACCAATTTCTGTCCTTGGAAAAACCAAGACAGAATTCCAGGAAATGTTCCAGGAGGAGTATCAAGGAGACAACGAAGATGACGACATTGTCCCAGAAGATGTGGATGATGGTGACGAAACTCCAGATTTGTTCAGAAACTCGACATTGGGAATGTACGATGCTGAGTATGAAAGCGAAGAAGATGAAATGGACTTCTACGATGACGATCCTTTGGAGGCATTGATGTCAGGAGAAGAGATTTCGGGATCCGATGACGACTCTTCAGGCTTGTCTGATTTGGAATCAGACGAGGAAGATGAAAGTGGCGAGATTGATCTCGAGGCCGATTTCCACGTTGAAGATGACTATGACATTGAGGGACCCGAAGATCGTGATTCAGATGACATGGATGAAGATTCGTCTGATATTGATGACATTGAAATTATCGATGAATTGAACATTGGCTCTCATAGCGAATCAGACGAAGATGAAGACATGAGTGATGGCTCCAGTTTCTACGATTTCGACGAGGAAGAAGATGCCAGCGAATATGACGAAGAAGAGTTAGATGGCTGGCTTGAAGAATTTGGAGCCGACGAAGGCGATGACGATGAAGAAGAGGAACCACAAGAACATGCACATATCAGATCCAGACGTGATGCAGGCTCAAGACAGTTTAGAATGGAGCCAAATGACGATTCCGATGATTTGAGCGAAGTTGAGTCTGTGATGGACTGGAATAACCTTCGTTCACTCTCACACAGACAGTTACCACCATTCGAGAGGTCTCCCACTTTGGCTGTTCTCTTAGATAGCTTCTTAGGCGAGTCTGGTGCTTTTAGAGGAACGATTGAGGTGAACGGACAGGAGCATAGAATTGAAAATAGTGGTTCCACCATTTCCAGAGTTTTCGAAACTATGTTTGGATCCACTCCCAATGATAACAAAAAGTACAAGTACCTTAGCAGTACAATTGAAAGTTGGAACGAAACAATGAAATTGTTCTATGCCAAAGAAAAGGAAGAAATGATGAAGGTTGTGGGACAAGAAATTCTCGAAAGAATTGCTGAAGCCAGTTTGCATGTGTACACGAAGCGCAAAGAAGAAGCTGATAGAATCAAGAAAGAGCACGACGAAAAGGTCAAGAAGAGACAGGAAGAAGAGAGAAAGAAGAGAGAAGAGGAGGTCAAGTTAAGAGAAGAACAAGAAAGAGAAAACCCTCAACCTCCATTGGAGCCAGTTATGGTTAGAATTGGGGACAGAGAGGTTGACATTAGTGGAACTGACATTGACCCTGAATTTTTCGAGGCCTTGCCTGACGACATGAGAGAAGAAGTCTTCACCCAACACGTCAGAGAGAGAAGAGCAAATGCCACCAACACGGGCACAGATGCTCGTGAAATTGACCCCGACTTCCTTGATGCTTTACCCGAGCAGATTCGTGCAGAGATTCTCCAGCAAGAATCGATGGCGAGAAGATTCTCCTCCTTAGGAGACTTGAGATTTATCGATCAGTTGGACGAAGAGGACGACGAAGAAGAGGAGGACGATGAAGAAGCAGACGAAGACGAGGTCGGCAACACCGCTATTGTGGACAGTGAGGGCCACTTGATCCGTGGTGGAGACAGATCTCAGAACAAGCAAGTGTCAAAGAAACCCAAGAGAGTCTTTTTCACTCCATTGATCGACAAGCAAGGAGTTTCTTCTCTTATAAGATTGTTATTTACTCCTTTGACCTTGGGACAGAGAGAGCAATTGGCTCATACCTTGGAGTATTTGTGCCAGAGCAAGCAGACCAGAATTGACGTCATGGGCTTGCTTGTTGCGGTTTTGCACGATGGCTTGGTTGGCCATAAGTCCATTGAGAGAATATACTCGCAGGTCTGCAACAGAGCCCTTAGTGGAGGAAAGGACAACAAGAAACAACACAGATTGCCTGTGGGAAGCACCATAATCTCGATTGGCATACAGGTGATTGAAGCCACAAGCTATTTATTGGAACGCAACAAGCATCTTTGCTACTACTTGCTCACAGAACACGATAACCCTTTCTTGCTCAAGAAAAAGAACAAGTTGAAGGACCTCACCAAGGAAAACAAGTATGCCATCAACTATCTTTTGGGCTTGCTCGACCACAGCATTATCAAGGAGGACCAAACGTTCATGGATATTTTGGCCAGAGTCTTGCAAGTTGCAACAAGACCTTTGCATGTGTTGCGAAAGATGAACGAGAAGAACTCAAAGGCGGTGCCCTTCAGTGCCCCCAACATTCCTGAAATCAATTACCGTCGCATCATCAACCTTTTGACTGCAAATGAATGCTCAAATACTACCTTCAGAAGAACAATTAGTGCAATGCAGAATTTATCGGTATTGGGCAATGCTCAAAAGATCTTCCCATTGGAACTTTCTGACAAGGCCACCGCTTTGGGCAATTTGATTATCAACGACCTCAACCAGTTGAACAAGGACTTGACAAACCACAAGTTTTCCGAGAAGAAGGTTTTGACGAAATTCACTGCCTCTTCTTCCGACCAAGCCAAGTTGTTGAGAATTTTGACAGCCTTGGATTACATGTTTGAGTCGAAGGAAAAGGAAAAGAACCAGGAGGAAGAGAATGCTGAGCACGAAACCACCGCATCTGCACCTAGTTCCCCATCTATTGATATTGAAGAATTAACTGGCTTGTACAAGCGGTTGGCATTGGGAACCTTATGGGATGCGTTGAGTGACAACTTGAGAATTATTGAAGAGAGCCAAGAGTTCTCTGCTATTGCCACCATATTATTGCCGTTGATCGAGGCTCTCATGGTCGTCTGCAAGCACAGCAAGATTAAAGAGTTGCAGAAAGACGTGGTCAAGTTTGAAGCAAAGAAAATCGATTTCAGCAAAGAGCCCATCGAAAGATTATTCTTTTCGTTTACCGATGAACACAAGAAGATCCTCAACCAAATGGTCAGAACCAATCCTAATCTCATGAGTGGGCCCTTTGGCATGTTGGTGAGCAATCCGAAGGTGTTGGAGTTCGACAATAAGAAGAACTATTTCGACAGAAAATTGCATCACGACAAGAAAGAGAACTCCAAATTGGCCATCAGCGTTCGCAGAGACCAGGTGTTTTTGGACTCGTACCGGTCCTTGTTCTTCAAGTCCAAGGATGAGTTCAAGGACTCCAAGTTGGAGGTCAACTTCAAGGGAGAAACCGGAGTTGATGCTGGAGGTGTGACCAGAGAGTGGTACCAGGTGTTGTCCAGACAAATGTTCAATCCAGACTACGCTTTGTTCACGCCTGTTGCTTCGGACGAGACCACGTTCCATCCTAATAGAACTTCCTTCGTCAATCCCGAGCACTTGTCTTTCTTCAAGTTTATTGGAAGAATCATCGGCAAGGCCATTCACGATGGCAGTTTCCTTGATTGCCACTTTTCCAGAGCGGTGTACAAGCGCATTTTGGGCAGACCGGTGTCGTTGAAGGACATGGAGACGTTGGACTTGGAGTATTTCAAGTCGTTGATGTGGATGTTGGAAAACAACATCACTGACGTCTTGACCGAGGACTTCTCTGTGGAAACAGACGACTATGGAGAACACAAGGTGATTGACTTGATTCCCGATGGAAGAAACGTCCCAGTGACTGAGGCCAACAAGCACGATTACGTGGCCAAGGTGGTGGAGTACAGATTGCAGACTTCTGTGACTGAACAGATGGACAACTTTTTGATTGGATTCCATGAAATTATTCCCAAGGAGTTGGTGGCTATTTTCGACGAACAAGAGTTGGAGTTGTTGATATCCGGATTGCCCGATATTGATGTGAACGACTGGCAGAACAATTGTACTTACACAAACTATTCTCCATCGTCAGTGCAGATCCAGTGGTTCTGGAGAGCAGTCAAGTCTTTTGATAACGAAGAAAGAGCAAAGCTCTTGCAGTTCGCTACTGGAACTTCCAAGGTGCCATTGAATGGTTTCAAGGAATTGAGTGGAGCCAATGGAACGTGCAAATTCAGCATCCATAGAGACTACGGTCCTACAGACAGATTGCCTTCTTCGCATACCTGCTTCAATCAGATCGACCTTCCAGCGTACGAATCGTACGAAACATTGAGGGGAAGCTTGTTGTTGGCCTTCACTGAGGGTCATGAAGGTTTTGGTTTGGCCTGAAGGCGACTCTAGTTAGTTGTATTAATATACAGAGATTCTTATAATATGTTGCTGTAGTTGAGGAAAGTAACCGGGTAAGTGGGTCTCTGGTCTGTCTTGCTTGCAACTAGTGCCGTGGTAGCACCAAATAGTAGTGTCACGTCAACATCTTACAATAACTTCTCAAGCTCCTCGGTCGAGCCCAAGTGATGGACCTCGTTGTAGTGTTTCTTGTTGATTTCTTCGACCTCCTCGCTCCACAAACCACAGTCCTTGATCACCTTTACAGGGGGGATGGTCACGCGTCCTTGCTTGAACACGTACTTGGTAATACTGATGGTGTGAAGTCTGGATCCCTTGTTACTGGTGAATTTGGACAATACGTAAAGCCACTTCTCGTCCCAGGCAAAGATCTTGCTGTCGATTCTGAATCTTTGGAAAGGCTTCAATTCTCTTCTAAAATGGGACTTCACAGTGGCAGGAGGAATGTAGGGAATGTTGCCAATGCTTACACGCTTGAACTCACCGTGGAAGTTGTCGAAGTAGTTGAAGAGAAACTTCTCAAACACTCTGGTGATCAACTTACTTCTGGCAATGTCCAAATCGAGGAAGTAGGTGGAGTTGCTCTTGTGGAGGTACATATCCACCTCCAATGGGGACACGTACGAGTTGATGCCTACCCAATTGAAAAGCAGCTTGGGGGAGGTGAAGCCACAGGTGTTCTGGCGGTTTGTTCTGAGGAACCGGAAGTAACGGGAGAACATTCCGATAGCATAGTAGTAGAATCTAAACACATATGCGAAGGGAAGCGTTTTGTATGTGGACAACACGAACGCCAAACCGGCGTACTTGACAAGTGCCTTGACCATTGAGAGACTTGGGTCAACGATGGTGATATTATCACGCGTATGTCAGCATCGAGGGGATGGGCGATGCTCCAGGTCAGAGGAATCACGTGCCTCGGTTGGGGGATAGCGAGCACATGAAGTCGTTGGGAAAGGTACCAACAGTCTGTGATTTTTCCAAGCGGCCAGAAGCAGGAGCAGAAAAACGGGAAAAAGGGGCGTGGACGACCCAGGCGAAAAGCTTGGCCGGAGTATTGACAAGACGCGGTGGAAACTTGCTCTCGGACATTGCTGTTTGCGAGGTTGAACTCATCGGACATAAGTTCAGAAACGGTATTCCGAGTCCAGCAGAATTTCACGGATATCCTGATTAGAGCATCAACTTCCTTGATGGTTTGGCTGCGGTTTTGTGCGCGTAAACGACACAGACCCCGGAAGTCCTGTACGGGACACATCAGGCTGTTCCGCCGCACAACCAGCCAACGCTTAGTAAGGCCGTTTATTGCCGCAGGTCCCAAAAGGTGGGCCGACATTAACTCCGACCCCTATCGAAAAAAGCTCTCTTGACCCAAGGAGGCTGTGGCACGGCGGGGGCGGGAGCAGCCAGCCCAGACAGCCCAACAGGGCCATATCCCGAGCGGTTACATCACCATGCCATCCATTCTGGACCGCCCGACACATGAATCTGACCGGTGGAATTTGCTTGAGCCCGCCGGACGCAAGCCTTGATTGCTCATCAATAGGGGCCGTTCTTTCGGGCATGGGGCCATGGCGAGCCATCACGAGCATGGGCGTCCCGACCGTGATTCTATTGTGTATGCGGGGAGGACGTGCAAACCTGGTGATTTGGTTGAGCCCAGGTTGCTTGTTCGCAGGAAGTTGGCGGGCGCAGGCTCCCCACAATTCCGCAGCTTAGCACCCGGGACAACAGAACACCCTGGGCGCTTGGGCTGCTGTAACAACAAGGAGGGCGGGAAAAAAGGGGGCCCGGCTGGGCCAGCGATGGCGCCACCCACACGCGGCAGGCCGGGCCTGGTGGCGTAAGCGCAAAAGGCCAGGATGACGTTGGGGGATCGACAGGGCAGTGAAACACGACCGGGGCTGGGTGCAGTCCAGAGCAAGTGGCGGCGGCAACGGTGGGCCCAGTGTGGTGTCTCAAAAAGGAGGGACGTATACGACACGGCGGCAGACGGGAATAGTGCGCATAGGGCCCAAGGGAAAGAAAGGAGGGAGGAAGCAAGGAGGGAGAAGAAGGTGGACAAGTGGTGACAACAAGTAGATTGTACAGGGGAATGGGTCCTTTTATAGACGTCAGGCAGCAGAGTGCTGCAAAGTGGGAGTAGATGACCATGGACCAGTGTCTGCAGCAAAGGCGAGTTGCAGCAATGCGTTGCAGCTAAGTGTCTTGCAGCAGAAAGCGCTCTTTGCAGCAGACTAAAGACTGCAGTAGTGAAAGACGGCTTTAGTTGCAGGAGACAGGGTTTGAGAGTAAGATGATCTGATGCAGACTACAGACAGTGTGCATTGAGTGCAGATGGATGCAAGGCGATGATTGCAGACCAACTGTCAACTGTGTGCGTTGAGTGCAGACGGTGGATGCAATGCATCGATTGCAGACCAACAGTGTGCGTTGATTGCAGACCAACAGTGTGCGTTGATTGCAGACCAACAGTGTGCGTTGATTGCAGACAACCGCTTGCGCTGCTTGCATTCTTGCGCTGCTTGCATTCTTGCGCTGCTTGCATTACTCTCATTGCTTGCATTGCATCACCACTGCACCAACCTGTCAATGCTTAGTGTCTTCCCTACTTCATGCGCTTTATCCTATCATATCTATCATTCTATTATACACTCATAATCATAACTATGCGTCCTTTTTAATCACATTGATCGCATACGGACACTCATTCAGTTCAATGTGGTTGGTCATCCAGTCGTCCACGTTCTTGAAGTCCATCTGGCACATGCGGCACTTGCCTGCCACCTTGGTTCTCTGGTCCTTCTTGGTGCCGTTGGGGTATTGGAAGTGGATGGCCTTGAGGTGGTTCTTGAACGTGTCACACCGCGAGAAGATGCCGGTGTTGTGGCAGCAGTGGTCCGAGGCACCGTCGCTGTCTGCTCCTGCTGCACCAGCAGGGCCGGCCTGGTCCAAGTTCTTGAACGGACACTTGAACTGGCCCTTGTCGCTGCCAATCTCCTTCCAGTGGCACTTGACGTGGCGGAACAAGTCGTTGGGCCGGGCAAAGCCGCGGTTGCAGTATTTACAGATGTGGGGCCTCGACGTGGGCTTGAGGTGGGTGGACTTGTGCGTGGCAAGGTTGGAGAAGTAGAGCTTGCACTCGGGGCACTGTCTCTTCTTGCGAGGCTTCCAGTTCTTCTTGTTGACGTCCTTGGCATGCTGGAGGACGGGCAGGAGGTGGGGCAGCAGGCCCAGGGACGCCAGGCCTATTTCGTCCTCGTCATCGTGGTGGAGGTGGCTGTGGCTGTGGTCGTGGTGGTGGTCGTGGTGGTGGTCGTGGTGCTTGATGATGGAGGCGGTGTCGGGGAGCGAGTGGTGGCGGTAGTGGTATGCCTCCGAGTCGACCAGGCTTTCGCGGTAGGGCGAGGCGATGGGGGACGTGGTGGTGGGGGGGTTTTGCGTGTGGGTGTGGGTGTGGACTGCAGAGGCCACCGAGGGAGACACCGATGCTATGTGGGCCACCACGGCGGAGGGCACTTGTGGGGCCATGGCTGGAGGCACCGCCAGGGTGCCGTAGAGGGCCAGGGAAGGCGACACTGCGGAGGACGCAGTGGACGAGGCTACTGAGGCCGAATTGGAGGCACCAGGGCCGTATGGAAGAAAGGGAAGCCTGTGGTAGTAGGGATGGTAGTGGTGGCCGTAGCGGGCGGCGTCGCCGCCTAACGAGGGCAAGTCCAACAGGAGAGAGTGGATGGAGGGGAGGGTGGTTCCAGAAGGGTTCATTTTGGAGGATGGAGAGAGGGTGTGGAGAAGCGTGGAGGGCCGGTTATATAACATTGCACTGTGCATAGGCGGGCGGTGACACAAACGGGGTTTGCGCGGGCGATTCCGAGGGCGCCGGAGCCCTTAGTCGGCGTCGAGTGCAGCGTGCAGAGTGCAGAGGGCAGCGTGCAGAGTGCAGGGGTGCGGTGCGTGCGTGTGTCGGGGAAAGCGAGTGCAGCAGCTCGGTGTCGCGGGGGCGGCTGGGCCCCAGCCGACGCTGCGCCAATTGCGTGCAGCTCCGTGCAGCCCTGTGCAGCGGCGCGCAGCTCGCTGCATCTGAGCACCAGCCAGGCAATTTCCCGGTAAGCGAGGGGCCATCACCCCGAGATGGTGGTCCCATGATAGGGGTTGCCGGCAATTCCAGCCTCGACAGGGCCCTGGACGCGTGACAGACAGACACACACACACCCTCTGGCTACAAGCCTTTGCATGACAGGGACAGTGGTGTGCTACCGCCTCCTCCACGCATCATCCACACCGAACCCCGAACCGCCCCTCCCCCGCCACCGGCGGTGCCACTGTCTGGTGCGGAACCTCGCTCCTTGTCCCCACCCTGACGGCGTTAGTGACGCATCCGGCACGGACGCACTGCACGCATGGCGCACCATGCGCGCTTCCGCTTCCGCTCCTTTCTTTTTCTCGGACCCCACGGCAGAATCCTCAGCCGTGCCGTCCTAGCCGTTGTGGGTCCCCCAAAGGCCGTGGGGGGAGGGGCCCCTACACTCCCCTGTGCTGCAACCCACCGGGGGCAGGTCCCCCAATAGCAGTCCCACCCTGCCCCCACGATACCTCCCCCACGTCCCCCATCCACACACTCTCATTCGCCCTTCTGTCTCTTTCTTTCTCTCTCTCTCTCTCTCTCTCTCTCTCTCTCTCTCTCTCTCTCTCT